>JACYFF010010365.1:66185490-66198090 GCA_017589665.1 Selenicereus undatus | reverse complement strand
GCTTAACTAAGCTAATACATCCAAATCATGAATCAAAACATTGTCTAAGTTGATTATACAATACTTAGCCCTTGCTTAAGCACTTAAACAATCAGCAAAGAAGACTAAAGACCATGTGCCAGCCGAAATTCTATGGCCACTTTTCGGCTGTCCAATGGGAAGCAAGAGACAAGGGCATTTCGGCTCTCCAATAGCAAGCAAAGAACATCTCTCTATGCTACCCTTCTCCCATTGGTTACTCTTTCCTAGAGAGCATAGGGACGTGTGCCAGCCTTGAAATGTGTGCCAATGATGCAAGAAGCAGCAAAAAGAAGTCGTTCTCTAGCAAACACAACCGGGTATAGCGAACCGGGTTGGAGCCGGTTTAGAGCTGGTTTTCAGGCAAGTTTAGGCTTAGGAAAAATGGTCATGATTTGGGTTTTAAACATGGGGGGGATTTTAGGATGTGTATAACCCCCCCCCCCACCAAGAAATCAAGGTTAGGATGTGTTTAAGTGGGGTAATCAAACTTAAACATTAAACCGTGCAAATTGGGGGTAATTTGGGACGGTTTGGAAAAGCTCCTTGATTCTTCATCTTCTTGCATCTATGACTTGAAATGAATGCTTGGACCTACAAGACAACATCAAAAGGATTCCAAAAAGGCAAAAATGTTAGACTTAAGCTACAATGTAGCTTAAGAAATCAAATGCACAAAATCGGGTATTTTGTAGCCGGTTAACCTGTTCGTGCTAACTTGTTCCCCTTGCAAAATGTGAGCCATTTTCTTCCCTTGGGACCTTGTTCTTGGACGTGTTGGACTTGTACCTTCATGGACAAGGTCTTCACTAGATAGGATTCCATCTTCCTCCCCTTGTTGAAAAGATTTGATCCTCAAATCTTGTGGGGTAGCATCCAGATAGAATGGACTCAAATCAGCCACATTGAAAGTGGCAGAAACTTCATAATCACGTGGTAGATCAACCTTATAAGCATTGTCATTAACTCTCTCCAAGACTTCAAATGGACCTTCAACTCGTGGCATGAGTTTGTTCTTCCTCTTAGAAGGAAATCTTTCCTTCCTTAAGTGGATGCATACTAAGTGTAACGCCCCCAACCCTGAAGCCAGGAGTGTTACCATTTTGTTCTTAAATTCTGGGACAAAACGGACAGAGTTTCCCCTAAAACTTGACCATTTTCCCAGGCTTACAGCCCTACAATTAATTCCCTAAACTGAAAAACAATAAAAACTAACTCAACGGCCACCCGCCGGAGTACACAGCTCTACGGGCCACCCGCCCGGAGCACTATAACCAATGCAGTTCAATGCTTAACCAATAACCAAATAAACAGTGACAAATACAGCCCTGGCAACTTAGATGGTGGCTCATACGGCCATACAGAGTGACTCTAAATGGTATGCAACCCAAGCATGCAAGCACTAGAATAACAAACCATTACATCATAATACATTTTGCAGCTCACATACAAGCACATCGTTAATTCCTAGGCCAGCGATGACTCCATCTCGGCTTACTTGGGCCGACCCTTTCTTGCTATTTCAAAAAAAAAACCTGGGAAGGGAACAAAATAGAAGGGAGTGAGCAATTATCGCTCAGTAGATAACCCCATCTCCTAAAACAACAAATACGATGCAATAATAACTTACAACCGTCGTTCGTAATTCCTTTTCTTTGAAGAATTCACCTGTCGCATAGTGTGTTCCAATCATAAGGCAAGAGAAATAGCATTTGCACCAAAAGCCACTTGTATGAACTCGTAAACTTAATAAAACAATATCAAATGTTAATGTAAGTAGTGGACATGATCTATGAATACCATTATCTCCTCATAAATTTGGATCTATAACATCATATTCTAAACAAGATATAAACAATTAATCACCTTTTCAGGTTTTCAATTCAATTATTCAATAACCTTCTTCAGTATCGAGTAGTAAGAGCAATAAAATGAATATATTGACATTTGAACTTTACATGCTTGTTTATTCAATTGACCATGTTTCTCATGACTCTACTGCATATTAACTGAGCTATGAAACATGTAACTTCAACTTATGCCTACTGGCAAATTATGAAACAATAAACTTTGAATCCTCTCCTTACGGGGCAGAGAAATGAAATACTGAGCTTTATCTCTGCCTTCTAGCAAAGAAATGAAATATTGATTTTTGAATTCTCTGCCAAATAATGAGTCTTGAAACATATAAGTTGAAGTTACATGCAAACTTCTAGGAAGGTACTGGGTTGGTTAAGCTAAAGATGCAAATAGGCGACTGATAAACAATTAGGAGCACTTAGCGATCATATAATAAAGCATTTATGGACCTTGACTATAATATACAATTGACAAACGTCATGTAATCACCATACGCTATGAATAGATTCTTCATAATCCATGGATACGATACGATGAACTATGCAGTCGATAAAATATATAATGGATACGGTGTACACGATCGATAAACATATAGAGGCAATAGACTTAAAAATGTCGACCGACAAACTATGTAATGTCAATTGATAAACTAATGTCTATTGACTAGACAGGAAGCTATTTTAGGTACGGACATTAACAGTTGGTTACAATTGCCTATTTTCTACCTAACATGTCTCGAAGTATGGGCCGAAACTCAAACGTACATCCCTATGCAGTAAAACAGACTTGGAGGTTAGATGGTTGGGCGCCCACATTCAAAATATTTTGTTTTGCAAACAGGAGAGAGAGAATGTATAAGTAACATTGATTTGTTGGTTCTTATCTGAAAGTGAACCCCTTGGTCGATGTATATCTTGAAACGATCGTACTTTAGGTGCTCACACCCCCCAGGCCGATCGAGAAGCCTGAGTTGATGCCGCGCGCGGGTGTATTGGTCGGCATAAGCCTTGATAACTTATGGGCATAAGCCCTGACGTCGCGCGCGGGTGTACTGGTCGGCATAAGCCTTGATAACTGATGGGCATACGCCCTGATGATAATTGGCGGGGCCACTTGTTTATGTGACAAAACATTGAGAACTTGGTTCATTGAATGAATCTTGTTTTGATTTTTCATTGCTGAGAATACTGTGAGTTTGTGAAGAACATAGAGTTTTTGAAGAACATAGACAATGTACGTACTGAGATGGCCTCACTTCTGCTCCAATTTAAGGTGGAACTATTTCTACCTAAAATGTCTATCATATAATCCATGAAGTCACCTTATGGATCATGGTTTCTATGTCTATTATATAATCCAGGAATTCACCTTATGGATCAAGATCTATTGGTAATCGCTAATATAATCATGCATATAATCGATACTATAATCTTGCATAATCGGCGAGCGTTATATAATCAATGAACTGTAAGTGAGCAGACATATTCAATGAACGTTATATATAGCAATATATATATACGATGAGCGTTATATGAGCAATGAACTTTCAGTGAGCATTCTCAATGAACATTATATATATGATGAGCGTTATATAATCGATAACTGTATATAATCGATAAACTTGACGTACTCATAAATTTTCATATAATTGACAAATGACATGTAATCAATAAATTATGCATGTTTAGCTTTGATTCATATAATTAACAAATGATATAAGCGACGAATGTACGTTTAATTAATTCATAACCGTTTATTAATTTCGACGTGAATTATAAATGCTTAGGCTCAACGTATATATGTTTAGGTTCGAATATGATAATATGATAAATGAATGCCTAGAACCGTAATATGCTTAAGTGGCTTAAGTAGGTTCGATTACTGACTTCGAAGTAATAACTGAACATTTAGAATCATATTAGGCTTAAATGGTTTGTTTAGGCTTCAAATGTAACTTCGAAACAATAAATGAACGCCTCAAATGACCCTTATATAATTGTCGAACGATAAACTTTAATTTTGTACAACTAACACATATATATACATGGTATCGTTCAATTAACACTACAACTTCCTCATATTACTGATAACTGACTCGAATTCAACCTGAACGAATTATAATCAATAACTATTGAATTCAACCTGAACGTACTATAATCAATAACTATTGAATTCAACCTGAACGAACGATAATCAGGAATTATTAAACTTTATTGAAATTAACAATTCAACCATAAGTAGGAGGATGAGGAAACCCACATCGAATCCAAGCTAAAGGACCCGTTTTAGGGTTTGATTCGGGTTGGCTCGGTGTGGGTTTGGTTCCCCTTTGCTGCCCTGTTATTGCTTTCTCCCCCCCTCTGCTCCTCGTGTGTCTCTGCTCGCCGCCGTACCGCTGGCGTCCGGCGATGGTGGCCGCGTTGGGGGCGGTCGCCCGGGGTCAGGGGTCCCCAAACCTTGACCCACGGCTCCTTTCCCTCGCGTCTGCTTCCTCTCTGGCCAGGTGTGGGGTGGCTGGGGTGGGGGAAACGACTGGCAGACGGCGGCCGGTCGTCGACGGCTCGCCGGTGCCTCCCCCTCTCTCCTTTTCCTGCGTGTGGGGTCGCCGGGATAGGGGTCAGGGAACCCCCCCCCCTCTGCTCGCGATTCTCCCCCCCCCCCTCTGCTTATGATTCTCCTCTTGAAAAAAAAAAAAGAAGGGCGTTGGCCCTTTTCAAATTTTATTTTAGTTTATTTTTTTTTCTTTTTTTTTATAAATCAGCACCGGGTGTTACACTAAGTCTCCAGGTTGAAATACAATCTTTCTCCTATGCTTGTTGGCGTGTGCCTCATAAGCTACATTCGTCTTTTCAATTCATGCTTTCACTAACTCATGGAGCTTTTGAATATCTTTTACTCTTGCTGCTGCATCAACATGGGCCTTTTGGTCTTGGGGCCGTGGAGTAAGATCATTGGGACTTAAAGGATCAATCCCATACACCACCTTAAATGGTGAAAGACCAGTAGCTTTACTAGGAGCCTTCTTGTATGCAAATTCAGCATGTGGCAATAGTAAATCCCAAGCCTTAACATGAGGTTTAATCAAAGCCCTTAGAAGAGTGCCTAAGGTTCGATTAGTTACCTCAGTCTGGCCATAAGTTTGGGGGTGACAAGTGGTACTGAATAGCAACTTAGTACCAAGTTTCTTCCATAGAGTAATCCAAAAATGACTTAGAAACTTTGTATCCCTATCTGAAACAATGGATTTAGGAATACCATGCAATCTTGTCACTTCCTTGAAATAGAGCTCGACAATGTGTGTAGCATCATTGGTTTTGTTACATGGAATGAAGTGTGCCATCTTTGAAAATCTATCTACCACCACAAATATTGAATTCTTACCCCTTTGAGTCTTTGGTAGTCCCAAAATGAAGTCTATACTCACGTCTACCCATGGTAGAGTTGGTACGGGTAGTGGGGTGTACAAGCCATGAGGTAGGGTGTGGCTTTTGGCAATTTGGCACGTTCCACATCTTCTAAGGATGTCTTGAACATCCTTCTCCATTCCTGGCCAATAATAGTGTTCCCTTAACATGGTAAGGGCCTTGGACTCTCCAAAATGACCTACCATAGAACCTCCATAAACATCCCTGATTAGGAGCTCACGTGTGCTACACTTAAGAATACGCAATCGCACTCCCTTGAATAGATAACCATCTTGGACTAGAAACTCTCCCTTAGGGTGGTTCGAACATGCAGCATATAAACTCCCAAGGTCTTCATCTTTAGCATATAAACTCTTAAGATGCTCAAAGCTAAGAATAAGAGCATCTAATTGAAATAATAGGAGATGTCTCCTTGATAATGCATCCGCACCTTAATTCATCCTTCCTGATTTGTGCTTGATGGTGAAGTGGAATAACTGAAGGAACTCAACCCATTTGGCATGGCGTGAGTTAAGCTTGTGCTGGCCTTGAGTGTACTTTAATGCTTCATGATCAGAATGAAGTATAAACTCACTAGCCACCAAATAATGATTCCAATGCTCTAGGCACCGAATGATAGCATAGAATTCCTTGTCATATGCAGAGTATTTCCTTCTTGAGTCACATAGTTTTTCACTAAAGAAGGCTAATGGTTTACCTTCTTGAGTTAAAACTTCTCCAATTCCCACTCCTAATGCATCACATTCAACTTCAAAGACTTTCTCAAAGCATGGCAATGCAAGTACCGGTGCTCGAGTAAGCCTTTTCTTCACTTCCTCAAAGGCAGATTGTGCCTTAGGATTCCATTGGAATGAGGAACCCTTAAGCACTTCGGTCATAGGGACATGATGGTGCTGAAACTTCTAATAAATCTTCTGTAAAAGGAAGCCAAGCCATGGAAGCTTCGAACATCATGTATGCTTTGTGGTTGAGGCCAACTTCGAATAGCCTCTATCTGCCCTTCATGTACCTTGACACCTTCTCTTTAAACAATGCAGCCTAACAAGGTAACTTCATGAGTGAAGAAGGTACACTTCTTAAGATTACCATATAATTGCTCACGTTCAAGGACATGCATAATTTGAGTGAGATGATCTTGATGTGCTTGCTCATCCTTGAAATAGATTAGAATATCATCAAAGTAGACCACTACGAACTTGCCAATGTAAGGCTTGAATACTTGATTCATTAGCCTCATGAATGTGCTAGGAGCATTTGAAAGACCAAATGGCATGACAAGCCACTCATATAAAGCTCCCTTGGTCTTGAATGCAGTCTTCCACTCATCTCCTTCTCTTATTCAAATATGGTAGTAGCCACTTAGCAAATCAATCTTTGAAAATACCTTAGAGCCATGTAGTTCATCCAGCATATCCTCAAGTCTAGGTATAGGGTACCTATACTTGATTCTAATCTTGTTGATGGCTTTACTGTGCACACACATTCGTTGACTACCATCCTTCTTGGGAACCAATAAGGCAGGTACAGCACAAGGGCTTAGAGACTCACGTGCAAGCCCCTTAGACATCAATTCCTCCACTTGCCTTTGAATCTCTGTGGTTTTCTTTGGGTTTATTCTGTAAGCTGATTTATTTGGGAGAATGGAACCTAGAATGAGATCAATGTGGTGTTGGATATCCCTTTTAGGGAGTAAGCCCGAGGGTATCTCTTCTGGGAACAAATGACAGAATGTTTGGATGAGTGTTTTGGCAAAAGGGTGAGTTGGCATGGGGGATTCTGGTTCATCTTGTAGGGTTAAGATCCACTCTTTAAAAGCCTTAAATTCATGATTAGAAGCTTTTAAGAGAGTTTCACTAAAGGTGAGTAGGCAACCAGAATGGTCATGGCCTTTTGTGGGTTTGTTTTTGTGGAGTTCGGATAGGGACAATGGTTTCAAGGTAATCTTCTTACCTTCCTTGGACAAGGAGTAGGTATTTAGGAATCCGTCATGCATCACCTTCCTGTCATATAACCATGGCTTGCCTAGTAAAATGTGACAAGCATCCATGGGTATGACATCACACTAAAGCTGATCTTGGTAGCTCTTGCCAATTAATAAGGAAATAAGACACCGTGAGTTGACTTGGAGCCCCTTGCTTTGATTCAACCATTGTATGTTGTATGGATGAGGATGGGTCGAAGCTTGCAAACCTAGCTTCTCAATCATGGTAAGAGAAACCACATTAGCACAACTACCTCCATTAATAATTAATGAACAAACCTTGCCTTGAACCGTACACCTAGTGTGGAAGATGTTATCTCTTTGTTCATCCTTGGTGCTCTTTTGGCCATTCAGAACTCTTCTCAATATCAACATCTCGCCTTCATCAGCTTCTTCCTCAACTTCTTCTTGAGCCTCTTCAGTTTCTAGCTCATCTTCACTTTTGTTCTCCTCCTCTTCAAAGACTTCCTTAACGGTTGTCCATTCAGTTAGGGTGATAACCTTTCTGTTTGGACATTCAGAAGCAATATGACCAAGTCCTTGACATTTAAAACACCTTCTGTTGCTCATTGGGTTAGGGTTAGGATGGAATGGGGGTGCTAGAGCTTTTTGAGGTGCTATGGTTCTTTGTGGATTAGGAGGAAAGGGAATTTGTGGTTTAGGGGGTGGATTGGAACTCCCCTTGTTAAAGGGTGGATTCCTTGTAAAGGGCCGTGAGTTTGGGGGTTTGAAAGTGGATCTAGCCTTCTTCTGTTGTTCAATCTTGTGAGCTAGCACACAAACCTCATCAAAAGTAGTATAAGCTTGTAATTCAACAACATTAGAATACCTAGGTTCAAGTCCTCCTAAGCATCTAACAATTGTTTGCTCTTCGGGCTTTTGAAGATCACATTTAATAACAAGCTTTTCAAATTCTCTAGTATACTCTTCAACACTTAGATTGCCTTGAGTCAAGTTGTGAAGTTGTGAATAGCAATCTTGTACATATGTGGGTGGAAGGAATCTAGCTTTCAACTTGGCTTTCATTTTCTCCCAAGTTCGAATTTTAGCTTTTCGTTCCCTAACTCTTTTAGCACATAGATTAGTCCACCATAAGGAAGCATACTTACGTAGTCTTAGTGCCACTAGCTTAACTTTCTTGTCATATGGAATATCCTTGTACTCGAACACTCTTTCCACTGTATGAAGCCAATCCAAGAACTCCTCTGGGTCTAGCTTGCCTTCGTACTCAGGAATCTCCATTCTGAAATCATTGGTATGTGCTTGATTTTGTGGTTGTCCTCTAGCTCTCCTAGGTACTTCTTCTTCACTAGATGATTCAACATCATGGCTAAGGATTTGTTCACGAACCAATGGTTCTGATTGAAGGGTCTCTTCATTCATTTTCTGCTTTTGCTTCATGAAAGAACCTAACTGCTTTCGAAGATACTCATTCTATGCTCTAGTCTCTTGGTCTCTTTGTGAATCCTCACGAACTTTGTTAACCAGAAACTCATTTTGCTTCATCAATGCCTCAAATGTTTCTTCCAATGACATACTAGTTGAAGTCATGCTTGAATAGGTTTGCTTGAACAAGGAGAATAACTAGTTTGTAGAGAAAAAAGGGGAATTGAATGGTGTGGGGAAGTGGATGGGTATGCAAGGCCAAGGAGAAACCGTAGCTTTGATACCAAATATGATGTAAAGCTCAAGGGAAGACACTACCCAAGCTAGCTTACATCAAAGGGAAGCCAAAACTCGAAGTTTAGTCACGGCCAAAGGTGGCACGGTCGTGCCTTAGTGCATGGCCACACCGTGCCAAAGTGCTGTCCACAAAAGCTAGAAAAAGCAAGTTATGCATGGTTTGAATGCTCTTGTTGTTTGCTTTAATTCTAACTTCCTTGGTGATGTGTAGGCCGTGGGAATGAATGGAAATGGATGAATTTGGAGTGGGAGAATGAGGGGATATGTAGGATATACTAAGTGAAAGTAATTAACTCAAGAACTCAAACTAATAATCTCACTTAGAAACCATATGAATCAAACTAGGATTAATAGAACTAAACCCGTGGATCAGATACAGAATCACCACCAATCTTTGAGTTTAGGGCCCTTAATCTTGATTAAGATACAGAATCACCACTTAATCAAGGTTAAGACTCACTTGAACACCACTTAGTTAGGCCTAAACTAAGATAAGCAAGCAAGGATTTGGGGTAGAGAGAAAACAAGCTCTTAAACTGAATTTCTTCTTCAAAAGTATGGAATGAATTCACCATGGCCGTGCCTTGCCCTACATACTCAGCAAAATGGCAATGGAACACGTCACTTTTTCTTCCTAGGGAGGAAAAGTATTAGATTAGCTTAATACATCCGGTTACTACCTTAACCTAATTACAATCATGCTTAACTAAGCTAATACATCCAAATCATGAATCAAAACATTGTCTAAGTTGATTATACAATACTTAGCCCTTGCTTAAGCACTTAAACAATCAGCAAAGAAGACTAGAGAGCATGTGTCAACCAAAATTCTATGGCCACTTTTCAGTTGTCCAATGGGAAGCAAGAGACAAGGGCATTTCAGCTCTCCAATCACAAGCAAGGAACATCTCTCTATGCTACCCTTCTCCCATTGGTTACTCTTTCCTAGAGAGCCTAGGGACATGTGCCAACCTTGAAATGTGTGCCAATGATGCAAGAAGCAGCAAAAAGAAGTCGTTCTCTAGCAAACACAACCGGGTATAGCGAACCGGTTTAGAGCCGATTTAGAGTCGGTTTTCAGGCAAGTTTAGGCTTAGGAAAAATGGTCATGATTTGGGTTTTAAACATGGGGGGCTAATTTTAGGATGTGTATAAACCCCCCCCCCCCAACCAAGAAATCAAGGTTAGGATGTGTTTAAGTGGGGTAATCAAACTTAAATATTAAACCGTGCAAATTGGGGGTAATTTGGGACGGTTTGGAAAAGCTCCTTGATTCTTCATCTTCTTGCATGTATGACTTGAAACGAATGCTTGGACTTGCAAGACAACATCAAAAGGATTCCAAAAATGCAAAAATGTTAGACTTAAGCTACAATGTAGCTTAAGAAATCAAATGCACAAAACCTAGTATTTTGTAGCAGGTTAACCCGTTTGTGCTAGCTTGTTCCCCTTGCAAAATGTGAGCCATTTTCTTCACTTGGAACCTTGTTCTTGGACATGTTGGACTAGTATCTTCATGGACAAGGTCTTCACTAGATAGGATTCCATCAAATGCTAGCCTAAAGATGGTTATAAACCTCATACTTTTTGGCAAACCATAGAAGCATAAGTTATTGAGAAAGTCAATCTGAAAGGAGTGTGTAAATCATATTCTTCTCTCTTCCTCATAGTGAACATCTGCTAAGTTCTCCCGAAAACCACTGTTTGTGAGCATTCTCCTTTTTGTAATATAAGGGATGGGAATTACCTTGCTAGGGTTCTTCATTGGCCTCCACTCTCTGCTGCTGTGAGCCATAGATCAGAGAAATGGTCAAGAACTTAGAATGAGGTTTTGAGAGAAGTAGTTTTTCATAAGCTTAGAAAGGTTAGTGGCTTCTTAAAGAAGTTGAACCTGAAAGGCTGAATTTATGGATGAAATTAGGGTAAGAACTTATGTCATTTTTATAGGGTAGACCCCAAAGGACTCCTATCCAATCAAGAAACTTCCAATTTTGTACAAGTTATCATTACTAGCATAGGAAAACTAAAAGAAGGAAAAGAGACACTCTACTAAGGTAGCTTTAACTTGCCTTGGGCAGATGCCAAACCATCTTAAGGAAAGGAAAAGCTAAATTAGCCAAACATTTGTTTTTGTAAGGAAAAGGATTTCAAAAATTGGTTTATAATTTTTCCTAAAACTAAGGAATCTATCAAAAAGTAATCCGGTTAAGCCTTTTTAGGACAGAGTCTAGATCAAAAGAGGGTAAATAAATTCACATTGGGGAGCCCTTAAGGTATAAGAACACTCATAAGTCAGTATAGTAGATTCCTAACGAGTTCAAGTGGCTAGGTATGTCTAAAGGATTAAGGCACATGAGATTCAAAATCTAACATACCTCAAGGGGCAAACGATTTAGGTAGACAAATTGTCCATGTGCATTAGGTCAAAACCTAGCAAAAACCCAATGGAATAAAGTCAACCTGATAAACCAAGTCGCTAGAGCATTGGGCTTATGCCCAAGTAAAGAGCTTAATGTAAACCTAGTCTAACACACCTTAAAACTTATCTCTTTGCTGATGACTTGTGTAAGGGATATGAGATCTAAGTATAGGATTATACCAAATCTCGAACTTAGCAAAAAAAAACTTAGATAATAAACATGAATAATGAATAACATCTATAATAATCAGATTTGGAATACTGGTTTGACTATCCTAGTGTTGCCAAGTAACTCCCCCCTTTCTAGATAATATGCTAATATTGATTAATCCAATTTTAGATCTAATTATGACTAATTGAATCTAAAAATACCTCATCCAAACACAAATGACATCTTAACACATAGATGAAAAATTAGTAACTAAAGTTTGGGGTGTTAGAATGAGGTTGTTTAAGTATGAAGGCTATTAATGTATGATTTAGCTGCCGTAATAGTTTTCCTTTAGGAAAGAATGATTTGATTGTGGCATAAAATCATGTTGAATAGTTTAAAAATGGCCTTGGAAGAACGTTACCCTAAACCCATTCCATCATGAAGTTTTATGTGTATCCATTTGGGAGATGGTTTCCTTAATTTTAGATTTTGCAAATGGTTTTATTGAACTTTCATTATGTTCTTCATGCGCGCCTTCTAGAACTTGAGATACGGGACATTACTATTATTATGGGCTGGTTTGAATAAAACTTTATAATCTTTAATAAATTAATCAACAATTTGCTTGTTGTTGACCCTATCCTTATGTAATGTAAGGTTTTGATGATAACAAACACAAATGTAATATATACTTGAGTGTGTTGATTGAACAAGTTTCAAATATTGAATACTTTGAAATTGCTTGGCTAACAATGCTCAAGAACAAGAACTCAAGATCAGTTGGCTGGCAAGACTTTCCAGAACTTCAGAACAACCTTAACAACAGCTCTTAGGAGTGTTTGGAGCAGCAAGTTAAGTTTCTACAAGATGTATGATTGATTCAACAAGAGTCTTTGTTTTGCTATGGTTTTTATTTTATTAGATTCTTGTTAATACGCAATTAGAAAGTCTTGATTTAACATTCACTTTGAAATGGTTTTTTCTCTTTGAAAATAATTTCATAACACTGTTTCAGAACAGTCCTGGAAACAGGGCGACCAGGGTGTTTCCAGATTAAGTT
>JACYFF010010365.1:66140698-66185480 GCA_017589665.1 Selenicereus undatus | reverse complement strand
GGAGAAATTGTTGACCCTATCCTTATGTAATGTAAGGTTTTGATGATAACAAACACAAATGTAATATATACTTGAGTGTGTTGATTGAACAGGTTCCAAATATTGAATACTTTGAAATTGCTTGGCTAACAATGCTCAAGAACATGAACTCAAGATCAGTTGGCTGGCAAGACTTTCCAGAACTTCAGAACAACCTTAACAACAGCTTTTAGGAGTGTTTGGAGCAGCAAGTTAAGTTTCTACAAGATGTCTGATTGATTCAACAAGAGTCTTTGTTTTGCTATGGTTTTTATTTTATTAGATTCTTGTTAATATGCCAATTAGAAAGTCTTGATTTAACATTCACTTTGAAATAGTTTTTTCTCTTTGAAAATAATTTTAGAACACTGTTTCAGAACAGTCCTGGAAACAGGGCGACTAGGGTGTTTCCAGACTAAGCTACGAAAAATGGTTTTACACGATTCTCTCTCTGATTTTGGGCAGCATCTCCGAGATTTGCAAACAAGATTTTCTGTGAAGTATTTTAACCCCAAACGATTATCCTTAACTAAGGGATTTTGCAAGATCTTTTTGAAATAAAAAGAATCTCTAATTTTTGGCAAGTGGATAAGTTTGTTGAGAAAATCATGGGCTGGTGGTTGAGTCCTTGTGGCTGAGAACCACCGCCTTACTCAAGCAATTAAGGAATTTTTTCCAACCCTCGTTACTCCACTACTTGCGGCTAAAGGACTCTATTTCCTTTAGGGATTTTGTTTTCCAAATCTATGAGAAGATAAATCTTCTTACCTTTCAAAATTCTCTATAAAAGGTGGCTTTCTACAACTCATTCAACATCGGTTTTTGCAGCAACTTTCAAGAGTTTTATGAGATAAATTTCAGAGAGAAAACCGACCAAAGTGTGTGCAAAAATTGAGCTTTCAAATTGGCATACTAGGAGCTTAATTGTACCTTACACTAGCTTATGGGAAGCATTCAAAAGTAAGGTGTTCATCTTATTCTCTCTCGTTTAAAAGTGAGTTGAGTGTGTCCAAGTCAAGGGGACTATTGGACGTGGGGTAACTAGTCTTGGGGAAGACAGTTACGTGTGTGTTACAAGTTGTAACGGTGAAGGTTACTTTGTAACGAGTTTAGCCCGTATAGTGAAATTGTGTGAAAATCCTACAAGGGTAGGTCGTGGTTTTTCGCCTTAGTTGGGCTAGAGGTGTTTCCACGTAAAAATCCTGTGTTCACCTTTTTCTTCTACTTATTTTTGCTGCATTTCAATTTTTGGGCGTGTTACAAACAACCTGTCCAAACAGGGCCTAAGCCTGTTCTCAGAAAATTGCGAAAATTTGGCAACACAATTCACCCCCCCTCTTGTGTTTGTGTACTCTCAAAACTAACACTTGCTATTATCAATTTAGATTCCTAATTCATCTTTGAGTTTAAGGATCTTGCTTTAAAATTTTATAGCTTTAACTGACTGACAGAAAAAAGAGAATTTCTACTGTCAATGATGAGCATCTATTGCAAGAATAGACAACTCCACTATATATTCTTATTGTTATAACAAACATAAGTGCCAATCATTAAGTCTAGCATTGCTCTATTGTTGTAGTAACCAATGTTGAACCTCTTGCAACTTATTAGTATTGCATTGCAACTTGGCTTGAAAATTACCCAAAATCAGCAAATAGAATTGTACAAGAATAAGAAGTAAACGGAATTCCATGTTTGTCGTTTCGAATTCTGATGGTATGGAAATATTCAAGTAATTCATTTTTACAGTTGTAGAAAATCATTTTAGTGTTTTTTTTATATATTCTCAACTTATGCGTTTGTTAAAGTTTTACTAGCCTCTACTAGAATGCATTAATGTTTAGAATCCTGCTTTTTTTAAGTTGATTTTAAGGACCCTGCCAAAGTGTGTATTAATTTGGGTACCTTAAGGGGCGGATATAGGAATTTTAACTGTAAGTGTCCATCTACCGACAACACCACTTACAAATATCATAAAAGAAAACTTATATGATACATTTAAGACTATGATAATTCATGATTATAATCCTTTATGAATTTTGAAGCTTGAATCGATACATGATACCATTGTTAGAAATTGTGTCAGATAGAATTTTGTCTATTTCATTTAAATAAATTTTTAGATAAGTTTAAATTTAATTTTTTTAAAAGGGCACAAAATTAATTTTGAAAGTACAGAGATTTTAAATTCTAATCCAAATTACATATGTATCTAAATTCTCGTTGATAGAGGGAAAGAGGCTTGTCAATTGTACAATAACCACTCAATTTCAAGAATTCAATCAATCACTTATATATATTAGTTTAAATTGAACAATATAAATACAAAAGTATCTAATTGTATATAATTGAGCACTAAACTCCCCATATGTGTGTATAGTAACTCAAATCAAATTGGCAATGAGCACAATCAAAATCGTCCTACATATGCAGAGAAACCATCAATAATTAAATAGAAAAAGAAACCAAATTATATAAGAAAATAAACACACATAGAGCGATCATTATAATTGAAACAGTTACCTCATAGGCTCAACTGCGAGAGGACGAACTATGATACATATTGGCCAATTGTGTGAGGAGTTCAGGATGAAGCCAAAGCTTCAAGAGATAGTCAATAGAGACAAGAAGCAACAGTTGGGCTCGTTTATGTGTTTTTTTTCTAATTTTTTGTTTTTCCATGAGAAAGAGGGAAAGGTTAAAGTCTACAAACTATTAACTAGTTATATTTGTGTTTTCCATGAAGAAAACAAGATTTAAAAATTAACAAGCTCTTTTCCCTTCTATGTGTAAGAGATGGAGAGAGAGAGAGAGCAAGGGAGGGGGTTGGCCCAAACAGAAGTTGTACCAAAGCAACGTGTTAGATTTCTTAAAAGACTAGTAATTCTTATTTTTATCTTTAATGAAAAAATGTGTCAGATTCATTAGGGAGAGCGGGCGCCTTTTTTTAGGATATTGCTTTACCGAGAGTGTATATGGGCCTTTGGCCTTTTTTTTTTGTCCAAGAATGTGAAAGGAGAGTTGAGCTAATTACGTAATAAGCATTGCTATTAGGTACCATGGACACCCATACTCTAAATGTAGCTCCACCCTTTGATACCTTTTTCGATTAGCATGGTGACATGGCATTGATATCAAAATGAAATGGCTATTGATTGACCTAAATATCTTTAAAACTAAGAATGCTTAAACTCTCCTCCTCCAATTCCTATATCATTATATTTTTCCCTATTTTCTTCCTTCAAGTTCTTTATTTCCAACCAAGTTCTTGGCGTTGAATAGAGCTAAAGCCCTTCTTTTTCTTCCTATAAAAAATAACGAAAAATCATTAACTTTAAAGTTCCTCCATTTTTTCCCTTCCTTTTCATTTATTTGTTTTCACTGCTATCAAAGAGATCATGATTTGTTATTGTGTATTCGTTTCAGTAAATAGTTTATTCCCCTCAAATGAAGACTTCAAATTATATTCGAAAAATATAGAAGATTAGCCAACTTGAAGATTAGTAATTTTCCCATGATACGAGAGATGCTTCATAACTTCGAACCTGAGCCTTCATATTTCGTCTTCCTAAGTATAAAAGAGATATAAAAAATCAATGTTTATTATTATAAGGACAAATCCAATGCTTCATGTAGCCAAGCATAAATTTAAACAAAACTAAAACCTAAAATAGTTTTCCTTGCTTTTTTTAAGCTCTTATTCTTTGAATAGGCCCATGCTTTCATAAAGCCTAAAATTTACATCATGCCCAATTTAAAACTTGAAATCAGAAATTCACATTGGAAAGAGAATGTAATAAAGAGTAACTAAAGGGTTCATTTCAACTTTGAATGATATGTATCTTCAAATGAAATATGAAATCTTTTTCCTGCCTGCATTGTAGATAGTAATTCCTTAGCAAATCATGAGTAAAGGTTCACAATTTCACCCTTGTGATGCAAGTGTTTATGGGGTTTTAACAGAATCCTTTCTTTGTCTATTTGCTCCTCTCTCTAGGTACAAGCTTTTGGGGGGGAGGGAAGAGTCTGAACTAAAATATTGATCTCTCTTTCTTGTTTGTGCTTTTAGAATGGTTATTTTGCTAAGCTTTTGAATAATTTGTTTAAGCCTATGTTTACAAGTACAGGGGGAAGAAGCATGGTGAAAGAGACAAGATAATTGTATATGATCAGAAAATGGTAGAATTTATTTATTCTTCAATTAACCCCTCGACTAAAAAAAAAGCCAAAAATTTTACAGGTCTTTTATATATTAATCAATCATTAAAATTCACATTAATGAATTATTGTTGATGTTCAGCGAAACACCGAGGGGTATGTTTTTTATTTTTTGCATTTTCAATTGTCCTTTTACCAGAATGCTAAAATGACATATTACTGTCATCTAATTTTAGGGAAACCAAAAAGTTAGCTCACTCTGTCGAGGAAACTAAAGAGTTAACGATTCTTTCAACTAGTGGCAAAGTTATGTTATGCTCATTGTGGCTGCAAACACTTGCAACTTTGAAAAATTTTATCCTAATTTGTATAAAAACTCTTCATTTCTCGTTAATATGGACACACATAAAATAAATTGGTATTATAAATTTTAGAAAATTCGAGAAGTGGACAACGATGCATAAATTTTTTACATCCACCATTGTTTTTTACCAATATATAATAACATAGATACACAATATAATTGTTATTAATCTATTAAAATATACCTTTAGAAACTTGGACCGTACAATATTGATATCTTTACAATTTCTTTGTCTCTTATACTAGAAGACAACTTCATTAGAAGAATTTGGATTGGTGGTTTAAAAATCCTAGCCATTAGTAACACTTATCATGTTCCAAGGATTTAGGATCCTGCTTGCTTAATCCTATTATGAAAATTAAGCAATTGACATGATTAGTGATGCGGGTAGAAAAATCTCTAAGAGGCAATTAGCCAAAGCCCAGTACGAGCTCAAAGAAAGAGATTGACTGTATTAGCCATGCTGCCAGACTTGAGCATTAAGCCAAAGTTTTAAAAAGTTTAATAAAACCTAGTCACATGAAACCTTGATATATGCTCTCCGACGTGCATGGGTTGCAATAGGGGTAAGATAGCCAAGTTCTCCTAAACACATGTGGAAATAATAAAGATCCCAGAAACTAAATACAATTTAGAATAAAATATCAAAAAAGATGTGAAATCCAAATCAGATTCCTCTAAGAGGAACCCCCTAAAAAACCCCTATAACAACAGGTCAAGCATAAACCCAAAAAGGTAACGTGCAAAAGAACATACACAAGCACACAAAGTTTACATCCTAGGCTTTTCCTTTAATTCTGTTCTTGAATTCCTTCTAACTTGACTATTAGAGGTTCTTGGAAAGGAAAGTCCCCCCTCTCGTAAGATTTGTTTTGTAGATAATCCTTTGACTATAACACATGATCCTCAAGATTCCAAGAGAAGCCCTAAAAATCTACTGTGTTAAAACATTTTGTACTATCTATTACGAACTAAAGTTGACCAAGATGCCATCAAAGGATGGCAATAAGAAAAAGGTACTAGTGTCCCAAGAACCAAGATCCCAATATAAGGACCTTTAGAAAAGGTATTCATCATGGAAGATGTCTCAGACCATGAAGGCATAGCTCCTCGGGAGGACATCTATCTCCTAGGTGCCACAATGCCTTGGGACAAGCAAGCAGTGTTCTGAAGGCAAGGGATGAGTTGATCACACTAAAGGTTAATGAAGCTATGTCCCCCATGATGGAAAATTTGGATGCTTTCTTGGCTCATCAAATAAAGTAAGGCAAAGTAGCCCTATAAGAGTATCTGTGAAAGGAAGGATAAGGCATGCAAGGAGCTTTTTTCTACGGATCTAGAGGATAGAGATCTTGAGACTAGGATTTCCAGGTGAAGGTGCAAGTGTGAAGAAGACTTGAAGGAGACCTTGAATCATAAAAGGGTTGAGCAAGAGAAACCTCTCCAGAAGAGGCATGGTCAAGATTAGTCTACTGAGAGGAAGAATGTTGGGAAGATTATTGGTAACAAAGATCTAGCTCTTTTAAAGTTGGATCATCTCCACAATGTTCAAAATGGAACACAAGAAAGACCCATAATCAAGGCGCTCCACTAGTACACCACCTTGCAAATCAAGACACCCTTTGATGCCAAAAATCTATGATGCTGAACTCCTAGGAAAGATCAAGGTGTCCAAAATAGGACAATATGATGGGACTGCAAACCCTCAGGACCACCTTGATGCCTATTTAACTCAAATCTATTTACAACCATCACCCTTAGAGGCTATGATGTATAAATACTTCCCATCTATCCTCAAGAGGGCAGCACAAGCCATGTTCAATGTGTTACCCCCAGGATCTATTAGATTTTGGGAAGATCTCTCCACTACTTTTATAAGCCACTTCATTAGAAGTAGAAACACTCCAACGTCAACTGCAAAACTAGTGAAGCTGGCACAAAAAGGTTAGGAATTGCTAGATGACTATGTGGAGAGATTCCCTGATGAGGTACTCATCATGGAAGACCATAGCTAGATATGGCCTCAACATCCAACACTGATGGTGCTAAACATAAAGGCTTGTGTACAAAGTTCATCATAGAACTGGTAGCCTCCCTAGACTAGGCCTTAAAGATGGTTTAAAGGTATGTATGATTAGAGGTGATCATGAAAGGACTAAGAGCTCCAAAGGAGGTAACTAAGGGGATGAAAAAAGTTAGTTAAGAAAAATTAAAAACAAAAGAAAGAAAGAAAAGATCTTTTAAGACAAAATCTCTGTTTAATACCTTTAAGAGCCAGATCTTAATAGAGATCAAGGGTCGTATATCCATGGATGACCCTAAACCCCTTAGGCAAAGGCCCATGAACAAGCATAAGGATAAGTAGTGTGCATTCCACAAGGACTATGGGTATGACATAGATACTGTATGGATTTGGATAAAGCACACAATGATCTGCTCAAGAAGGGAAATATGGATAAACATATAAGGAATCGACCTCAAAAAAAGAGGAAGCATCTAGATGAAATGAGTTCAAAAGAAGATGATTCTTAAGATTAAAGACATGACAACAGTAATCTCCTTGGGGGTCACTACTAGTAAGATTGTCAAACGGAGCCTTGAAGAGTTACATAAGAACTCTAGATTAGGCAATCCCTTGAGTAAGCCCAATAACCATAAGCTCTTTCCCTAAGATGGTCTTTGAAGGTGTTCCACCTATGTCTCAGCTTGATAATGATACTATGGTTATTAAGTTGACAGTAGCGAACTATGAGATTAGTAGGGTGTTGGTAGGTACTAAAATGTTATGTAGATGTGATATTCTATGACCATTTTGTCAAGCTTGCCCTCCAGGGTAAAGATATGTCTTGAGCACCATACTCCATCATAGGTTTCATGGGACCCACCTCATATCCTAGGGGAATGATTAAGTTGCCTACCAAGGTGGGGACCCAAAAGGGAAAGACTTTGCTAAGTAATGGTAGATTATATTATCATGGATATCACCTACAACATAATTATGAGGAGATCACTCTTAAACTCTTTGAGTGCAACATTATCCACTTACAACCGAGGATGTTCTATTTAGCAAATAATAGGTTTGTAGGTAGAATTATGGGAGATCAAAAGAGTACAAGGGAGTGTTATACAACACCTTAAAGGCTACAATTCTTCATACATAATATGAAGTAGGGAAAGCTTTACAGACCAGTAAGAGATAAATAACAATAAATAGAGGTCAATGTGGTCCTAATATCTTAACCTAACAACAAAGATGCAAAAAGCCCGTGGTCAAAGCCAAAGGTTCAATTGCAAGAGGTACCTTTGGGTAAGGACCATGTTAGGAGCGTGCAAATTGGAACTAACATAGAACTAACCTTCTAACAAATACTGATATCCTTGCTGAGGTAATTTGCAGATGTGTTTACTTATGCAGCATAGAAGACGCCAACAATAAGTCTAGGGATTATAGTTCATTGTTTGGCTATAAATCCTTTGGTAAAGCCTGTGAAACAATACAGGAGATATTTTAACCCCGATGGGAACCAAGCAGTGTTAGAAGTACTGCAGAAGTTGCAGGATGTTGGGTCTACCCATGAATGCTACTATCTTTACTAGTTGGAAAATGTAATGATGGTAAAGAATCCGAATGGATTATGAAGAATGTGTGCAGATTACGCAGACCTTAACAAAACATGTCCTAAAGATTGTTTCTGACTTCTAAAGAATAAGCAATTGGACAACAGCCTAAATGAATTAGAAATGTCATAAATAAATAATCTAAGGCGTCTCCATGTGTTAAACAATTAAACCAACATCTCCAAAAGGGAATATGGCAAGGTCTAAGCAAATCCCATTACGATAAGTGGGAAAGTAAGCACGTAAAGCGTCACCTAAACTCTTACCTAACTCCTTCTCGGATCCCTAAGTCTTACTACATTAGTGTGGTCAACAAGAGTCAAGCCTAGGTCATAAGAAGTTAGTCTCTGAAAATGTAAACTTAGAAGGATCTAAGAGATGTGAACAATAATATATGAACTGAACCTAAATCAAGAAACTACGGTTATGTTATCTATTAACTTAAAATTAGAGGGTGAAACTTCAGTCACATCTTCCTCGCATGACTCCCCTCAATAAGAAATGCACCCCTCATCAACCTAATCAACTTAAACACCAACATTGTTCTTACATATCTACCCTCCTCAAACTCAAAAAGCCGAGTAAAGGGGCTAGATGGGTTAGACATGACCAAGACATCATTAATAATGTCCTTAAGTGTGCTAATATGTGATGCTAAGTCATGTAATGTAGATATAAGGAGGTCAATATGTCCACCTAGGTTGCTCAAAGATATATCAATTGAGGGCTCAATCCTAAAAGAAGCACAAGGCTCAAAATCAATGTCGAGCCTGAACTTAAGTCCATGAGATTGTAAACTAAAGTTAGGCTCTGTAATGCCACCAATCCATATTGATCAAATTAACCTAGACTTATCATCTGTTATATTGGTTTTAGTAGAAAGTCTAGCAACTAGAGACATTATTTGGATAAGACTAAAATAAGAACAAATCAATTGGAGTAGAAATATTCTTACTTAGGTATAAGTGAGTAAAGCTAAAAGAATTCAAAACACATCTTCCATCCACTTCATAGTACACATTAATCTGTTATACCCAAATTACAACTTGATTTATTATCTCTTAGGGCCCCACAATAGGCATGCTTATTTTATGTATACACAAGGCATGTCCCTTTCTAAGCTTTGTTGTGCCTTCACGACAAGCCAAAATAACTGTGAGCAACTAAGAGCCATAAATCAACAAAAGACATGGAGACTTCCTTTAACTTATTGCTTCTTTCATGCTCGTTAGACAGAGGGCTGCTCACCAATTCCTTACCTAAAATAGACAACACACAAAAATATTTTGAAAAATGTGTCGAAGCCTAGCACATTTTCCCCTATACTATAAAATAAGCTTTTAGATCAATTTAGTTGAACACATGCATTTCAATTCATTTTAGTTAGAAATAAAAAGCGAGAGACTATGAGTAAAATTGTTTTATAGGTTATTATCTAGAAGTGGAACCCCTATTAATGTTTCATGTGATGATCAAGTAAGGTGTACTCCTCCCAGTAGATCGCAAAACCTGAGTTGAAGCCACCGAAGTGAACTAATGAGTCGTAGCCCTGATGCTTGGTAACCAACAGGGCAACTTAATTGGGTGACAAAACATTATTTCAAATTGTTTCATTGCATACATATTGAATGAAAATTGATGTTTTTGGGGAAAAAATATGTAAATTTTTGAAAGGAATAGACAATAAGCATACCTAAATGCTTTATCTCTTTGTCTCCTGTAAAGTATTTATTTATAGCTCAGCAATGACGAAAGTGATATCACTCTATTCCAAATAGATCTTCTATTACTATTAGGGTTTAAATAACTTTTCCTGTTATGGTCTTTGTGGATAATCCATAATTTTACTTGGAACTCTTCTTAATTACTGACATGCACATCTTTATTTAATTGAACTTACAAATAAGCCTCATTCCCCTTTTACAATTAAATTAGTTAGATTAGCTATATTAAACCCCCCCCCCTTTTATTGTTGTTGTTACTAGTGTTAGTGTTAATGTGATTATCATTGTTATCATTTTTTTTATTGTTGTGATTATGACTATCATCATTAGTGTCAGTATTAATTATTACTATTATTGTTATTACTATTGTTTTTATTTCAATTTTCACTCTTTATAAATTAGTAATTTGTTAATGAAAAGGGGCTAAGTTAAGTGAAATTAATTTAAGGTTTAGTTTTATTACGTGCTCCCGAAAGCAAATTGAGAGGACATTCATTTTTAAAACTTAGATGAACTTTAATTATCATTTACTTGTTTTGTTTACAAAGAGATAGGTCATTTTTAACTCACTTAAACATAATTCAACCTTTAATTAACCTGTTGGGGTAGAATTAACACTTAATTTCGTCATTACAGATAATCACGATCCATCATCATACCACTTCCATTACATTACCAAAAAAACAAGGTTTATTGTTGCGTATCCATCACCAACCTCACTCAAATCACCTACTAAACTACCATCCACTTTTCCAAATTAACTCCGAACCTGTATCAAGTTAGTTTATTTCAAAGCCTATCCTAAGCTCGTTTCCCTCCTTTCATCCAACCCTAATGTCATACTCTTATTCCTTTCAACTCTTTAATCACCGAAGTCCCACACATGCATCATTCAAACCACAACAAGACATTTTATTTCAACTCAATTAACCCATTGGAGTTCACTTTCACAACTGTTACTCAACATCTACTTTCCTTGAACCTCCACAAACATCTGTATATTTCAGTCGTCAAAATTATCATAATAAATTGTAAATTCACACAAATTAACATTTATCCATGGTAGAAAAATATATTTACTAACCAAAATAAGAATTAAAATGATGGAAACAAGCATAGCAAAGGGCTGAGGCTGGCACTGAAACAGAGGGGTTGCGTGGGTTGGGAAGAAAAAGGGGGGCTTACTTAGACAAATTCTAATATAATCTCCCTGTAAGATGTAGATTTTTTTTTTTTAACTTTGTTCTACTTTCTCCCTTTTTTACATGTTTTTTTTTTTAAAATCCCCTTTTATAACTTGCAAATATTTAGGCGAATGCCATCCTTCACAATTCCACATCCACTTTTTCTCATTTGGTTTTCACTAAATAATAAACTATTTTAGAAAAATATAAATTTTCACCTTTATTGGTAAGTATGTACCTTTGCATTCATTTTTTTATTCATTTATTCACATTATTGTTTTATTTACATAGAAAAAATAAGCAAATTATATAAAGTATTCATAGTTAAGATCTTCCATGAAAAATCACTTTTACAAATTTTTTAATAGGTATGCCAATTTACATTTATTCATACACATTGGCTTTTTATGAAGCATTATTGAATCTTATTTCTGGGTCACTTTGTCATCTCAGCCCCAATCGCATAAACATTTCAAGTGATGAATTAAAATCTGATGCTCAGATTTGTTAAATTGAAATTAACTAAAGTAATTAACATGAATTGGATTTGTACTATTACGAGGTCAAGCACATTAGGATCCTTCCTACTTTACTTAACCAATGACAGAAGTTTTTCGATCATAGTCCTTGTCATGCTCTCTATAGTCTCATTCAATTGAGTTTCAAATCTAGATAGCATATCAAGGAATGGACAAGCATGAGTAACATGATCAATGCTATGACAACAATCACAAATAAGGGCACATGAAATAAGGGGTTGTCCATAAGATGTACCTCCATACTTACCCTAAACCAAAGGTGTAACATGCATTACACAAGGGTCGTGCAGTAACTAAATCCCGTTTTAACATTTTCATACTCCCTAGTATCATTAGCCAAGCATTCAAAACAATGTCAATTTTCATCAGCAGACATTGTAAACAAACACCCCATGCTCCTAGGATACATGGTTTCAATATGCCTCCAATATTCATAATTTAGTGCCTCAAACAAAACGTGGCAGATTTTTCCCACTTTTCAAAATATTGATCATCACATTGGGCATGAAAGTCATTCAATCCACTAAAATATCTCCAAAATATTTCATAATCATATTGCGAAAAATGGAAAACAACCATCCTTTGTTTTAAATCTTTCAATTTTTTTCCAAATTTTTTTATTTTTTATTTTTTTCAAACAAGAAAAAGAAGCTAAACAATTTTATGAGATATTAATCAAAATAATTAAGCAATTTATGTAAACAAATAAATAAAGAAACTAATTAAATAACACAAATAATGAAACTAATCATGATAAATAAACAAAAAAAAAAATAGTGACCTAAATTCAAACCATCGTCCCTAATGATGGCACTAAAAACTTGACACGATCCTAAAAATATGTGTATCATGCTGCAAGTGTATGGTTGTCATCCATAGTACTTGAAGGTTTATTCCACAGCGATGGCTCGAATTCAAGTCACTAAACTAGAACTAACCCTTTCTACTAAAACAAAAACATGAGAACAGAAATCGTTCAACATGCAAAACTTAAATCTAACCTAAATATGATTGAATTAAACAATTACTAGCAAACAAATTAGAAAAATAAATAAATAAAACAATGTTTAATCAAGAGAAGCTAGAGAGAGAAAAGAGAATAAATTAATAGGAATAGATTGAGAGAAAGAACCAAAAGTAAAACTGAAATGAACAACCAAAACATAAACTCCAATTGCAACTAAAATGCTTGAATCGAAAGTTTTGAGAGGGAACTAAAATAATCTACTCATAAACCCTAAAACTAAACTATTCTAAGACAGGAACAATTGATGATTTGATGAGGGTGCCTAAGACCTCTATTTATACTAGAGCGAGCCCCCAAAACTATCCAAATTACATAGTTTCTTATTTTCCAAGCTGTCACTTCACCTTACTTTTCAAGTTCTAGTTAGTTTCCGAATTGCAGTCCACCACTTGCTTTCCAGGTTGCATCTAATTTGCCAAAATTTTGCCTTGTTTAATTCTAGCATGCCAAGTTCTGGAAACTTGCCAAATTGTGGTAGAATTGGTCGTACAGCATATGTTTGAGTGATATTTTTCCTATCCATCAACTCTTTCGTATTTGTTTCATGCTCATTTGTCACTATTTCATCAAACAATTATTCTCTACACATACACTATTTGGTTTATAACTGGGTACAGTTTTGGTGCCCTTCACACTTGATTTAACTCCTAAAATAACTCTTAAATTGGGAATTTATGAGTCTTTTACATTCTTGTAGGTAAAAGATGAAAGATTGCCAAATTGGAGCATTATCTAGCCCACTTTGAAGCATATAGAAGGAAATGTGCCAAAAAGAAACCAAAAATGTGCCAAGGTAGTCAAACCATGCCAAGCAAAGAGTTGCAGAGAAAGAGGAAGAGCAAGAAGTGGCACGGGCTACTAGTGCCACCTTGGAATTCGCAAATAAGAAAGAAAAGAAGAACATGCTAAGCAGACAGAAAATTAGCACAGAGCCTATTAGCATGACCATGCCAACTATGGAACCATGGTTATTTGAATCATATTTAGGCTAATGAAAAGCGAATGTTCTTCTTTTTTTAGGGTTTATCTTATTGTAGTAGTTTTTTTCTCTCTCGAAGCCACTTTTGTTGATTCAATATTTCATCAATGGACGATTAACCTTTTGGTCTAATTTTGTTCCCATTTTGATATTCTTAAATTGATTAAGCTTTAATTTCACTTTCTGTCTACTGAGTCTTTATCAATTCTCTATTTATAGTCAACCAAAATCACCCTCAAATGATGAGATATAATCTACTTCTCAAAATCTTAATAATTTATTTTCCTTCAAATTCTTTTCAATCTCTTCTTCTATTATTTTATTTTAGATTTTGCAATCCTAAGTCTCATTGCCATCAAAGGAAGCTAAAATAGAGTCGATCAATGCTAATTGGAGGTAGATTGAAGATGGAATGAATGCTAATCAAGCAAAAATTAACGCCAAGTGTTGTTGGGTTTTTGCATAACTTTCTCTCTTCACCCCTTTATTACTTTTATTAGATTAAGTAGTTGTTAATTTTAGGATTGATTTTCTTTTTTATGTGTGATTTTTAAGGAGAAATTTGGGAAGTTGTTGTATGGGAATTTCAAGCCATTGGTCATGTCATGGCATTAATCACCCATTTCGGCGTATTTATGTACTGATTGCCTTGTTTCTCCTTTTGGTGCTAGATTAATAGTAGTTTATTAGCTTGTGCTTATATTAGTTTTTCAATAGTAGCTTCGTTAATTTAAGAGTGCTTTGAGATTAATAGTTGATAAGTTGATTGATAACCCTTCCACAATTTAGTAATAAGTTATGCGTATTAACCAAAATCTCTAAGGACAACAAACCTCTCACTTAAAAACTCTTAATAAAATTTTGGTGCCATTGTCGAGGATAATGGCATTGGATTCACATTTGTCTGTGACTTGATTGTCATAAATAGTTTTGTTTTGTTTTTCATTAAGAGAAGACCACTAAAAATTTGAAAAATATAAAACAAAACAAAAAATAGTAAATGAGTGCTTAGACAAGGTTGCCTAGCTATAGGAGACTCATTTGTATTGAAATCTCAAAGCCCATATCGAGCTATGCCAAACCATTGCATTCAATTTGGAAGCAATGGCGAAAAGAGGAGAGCTCAACCTCTCGTTCTTAGGCATCTAAATCAAACTTTCTATCCCCTAGGGCCCATAAATACTTCTTTTTTTCGAATTCTGAAACTTAGTGAGGATGTTCAATTTGAGTTTGGGCCCCAATACACGACTATGCTCTTGAGTTCCTGGGAGATGGCGATGTTTACTTGTTTCTAGGTGAATTTGAGGAAGTATGCTCAATTATGCAGTTTCCAAATGTTCCCAAGACATTGTTAGGTTGCATTTTATCCCATTCGCTTTAAAAGATTGGGCTAAGAAGTGGATGCATTGCCTGTCCGCAAATTCTAGCTCCATATGGGTTGGGATTGTGAGGGTGTTTTTATACAAATACTTCCTGGATGCAAAGCGACTAAATTGAGAAATGAAATCAACCATTTTGTGTGACTTGATAAGTTAGAAATGTTTTGATGTTGATGAACTTATTGGTTATATGCCCACATCCTGGTTTAGAGCAGTGGTATTTATGCCAAATTATATATGAGAAGCTTAACTAATTAACTTGGACCATGGTTGAGTCCATGTGTCAGGGGAAATTTTTGAATAAAACTGAAATTAAGGCATGTGAATCTCTAGAAGAACTTGTTAAAAGGATTTTATTATAGGAAACCACTAGAGAAGAATGTGGATAAATAGTCAAAAGGGAGGAATGCATGGGTTACAAATACCACTTATACTGACACATGTTTAACTGCACTTGAAAATATGCTTAAGAGGATAGTCATGTCTCAATCCTCGAAAAATTTTCCTCCTTCCAATTGGTTCCATGCTCTCATTGTCAAGCTTAAGACCATAGCCTAAGTGCTTGTCCTCTTTTTGCACAACAATTAGCCATAAGCCAAGAACAATTGCAAGTTAATGCAGCCTTCAAAAGGACAAAGTTTGACCCTTATTCACCTACATACAACAAAGGGTGGTTTAAACTCCCCAATTTTTCATGAATCAGCCCAAATGCTTTAATGCCTAATGCTCAAGGTGGTGGTTTTGAAGGAAACACCTCTTCTCCTTATTCTTGCTGTTCTTCTTCTCCTCCTTGAAGGCCACCATTTCAATGGTCATACAATGCTCCTAGGAGACCTCCCCCTCTACTAGTTGCTTCTTACTCTTATCCCCTTCCCAGTTACAATGAAAATGACAAAGTGAGAAAGAGAGTGAATGACATAGATTGAATGATGAGAGATAAAAAATATAATGAGAACACGATGCAAACCATGAGTGAACAATTGGTACGACTTGCCATATCAAATAGGTAGAGAGAAACTTTTCCTAGTCCACCCGAAGTGAATTTGAAAGGGGGGATCTTCCTCTTCTTCTTTTGACCCAAATTATATGAGGAAAGTTAATGACATGATCTCTATAAAATCGAGAAGTTGACACTTGTGTGAGTAGACATGATATGAATGTGTCCCCTTCCCCATCTTCTACTCTTCCATCTCCCTAAGATTGTGCTTTTCATGATGTGTCTACTTCCTTTCTAAATTTCCTTCTTCTTAAGGATGTGGAAGAACATAAGGAGGTTGAGTCTCCGGCTATCGATGACTCTATACACTCTAAGGCCACTCCTACTTCTTCCCTGATGGATTCTAAGCCCATTCCCCCTTATCATAACTGACTTAAGGTGTAAAACACCTCATCGATGTAGATAAGATAAGGAAGACTTTCTCCCAAGTCAAGATCAACATTTCCTTTCTTGATTCTATTCAATAAATGCCCCCATATACTCACTTTCTTAAAGAGTTGTGCACTACTCAGAGGGCCACAAATATTCCCAAGAGGCTATTTTTGGCCTCTAATGTGAGTTCAATCATTTCTAATCAAGTACCCATTTAGTATAAGGACCTGGAAGGTCCCCACAATATCAATTATTATTAGTAATCATAATATACATAGGGCCTTGCTTGACCTTGGTAGTAGTGTCAATTTCTTACCATTCATGGTGTATAAGAGGTTAGGGTTAGGGGAACTTTAACCTACCAAAATGGTCCTTCAATTAGCCGATTGTTCCACTAGGCTTCCTAGAGAAATGGATAAGGCTGCGTTAGTCAATGTAGGTGAATTTATATTTTAAGTTGACTTAGTTGTACTTAAGATCGAGGTTGTTGTGTATCCTGAAAATGAAATACCATGAACCCTTGGTCAACCATTCACTGTTATATTTAATGCACTTATTAATTATATGGATGAGAAAATAAAGTTGACTTTTGGGAATATGATATTGGAATTGAATGTTTTTAATCTACAATAGCAACCCATTAGATTTGATGATGTGGAGCATTCTACTCTTAATTAGGTAGGTGATTTCTCTTTGGAAGAACTAGAATTCGATAATGAAGAGGAAGCATGAGCCTGAATATGATAGCATTGCATTTGATAATCAATGTGATAACTTGTTATATGCATCAATCTTCTCTTTTCCCTCTCCATCCCAAGATGAACTGACTCATATGCCTTCATCTTCATCTCTTGAATTGAAGCCCTTTCCTGGTACCCTCAAATATGCTTTTTTTGATCCGGAAGGGTCTTTTCCTGTGATGATTACCGATGATTTAAACTTGGACCAAGAGATTCAATTTCTTGACTTGCTTAGGGAAAACAAAGAGACCTTAGGGTGGACCTTAGGAGACATAAGAGGCATTAGTCCTACCATTACGCAACATAGAATTCATTTTGAGGATAGTGCTAAGCCTTACAGTGATCGGCAAAGAAGGTCGAACTCTACTTTACAAGATGTGATAAGAAGGAAATTCTTAAGTGGTTGAACGCTGATATTAACTATCCTATCTAGGATAGTACGTGGGCAAGTCCCATCCAAGTTGCTCCTAAGAGACCAATATTACTGTGATTAAGAACAACAAGTGTTCGGTTCCTAATCGATACAATTTTTGACATCCCTCCCACTTGATTTTAGCTCGCAAAACAAGTACTAATGTGATGATCTATTTGTGTTTTGTAGGTTTAGAAGTGAAGAAGCTCCACATTGAAACATTTTCCGACCCATTTAGAAGCTTAAGGATAAGAACATGCCAAAGAGTAGCCCACAAGTGCCAAAGGAGGTCCGGACCATCCTAGTGCCAAAAAACAACAAAGGAAAAAAGAAAAAACGAAATGGCACAGGCTGCCCATGCCAGCGCTGTTTTTCCAAGACATTAAATGTCAGCTGATAGAGCAAGAAGACATGGATTTGGAAAGAGGGCTCCATACCACGTGGCATGGCCATGCCAAAGTACGAACTTGGTTTGTATAAAAATGCATTCAGGCTAATGAAAAAGCAGTAGAAGATATTTTTTAAGGTTTATCTTTTGAATAACAGCTTTTCTCTCTCTAGTGAGCTATTGTAGACTCTTAATTCTCCATTTAATGGAACTTATCTTTGATTGGATTCTACCGTTTTCTTGATTTTTTTCTCACATTAGCATCTAATCTCACTCTCTGTCTCCTAAATTCCTTATAAATCTCTATTTTTTAGACATTCAAACTCACCCTAAACCATGGCTATTGATGAATTAGGGGTTGTTGGGAGATTATTGGATCAATCCCAATAGATTTGAAGCCTTAATATACTCTTCAAAACTTAATCAATGTCTCTTTTAAAATCCCTTCTTTAAACTTCATCTTCATTATCTCAACTATGAGTTTGGCACTTGAAGGTTCAAGGATCATTAATGGAAACTAAAATTGGGCTTAATTAGTGTTTAATGGTGATTAATTATTTATTGGAAGAACATTGATCATGAAAAATCCATTATTAAGAGAATAAGAGAATTTGATTTTTGGGTTACTTTCTCTCTCTTCACTTTTGTTGCTTATTATTAGGTTAATTAGTTGCTGAATTAGAGTAGTTTTTTTCTTTTTGTACCATCCTTTGAGAATTTATTAGGAAATTTTGGTGACCATGTTGCACCACGGGCCATGTTGAGCCCTGTTGATCACCCATTTGATGTGCTAAGTGTTTTATGCTTGTTATCTTGTTCTGTGATAGATAGGTTAGTTTAGATTCAAATTATTTGAGTTAAATTGAGCCTTCATTAGCAGTGTAGTTAGTCTACATTTACATTTTAGAGTAATCTAGGTTAGTCAATCATGTCAAAATCCTTCTCACAATTGAGAAAAAAACTAAGCTAATCCTCCATCATTTCAGAGGACAACATTCCCCTTTTCTCACCACAAATTCCCTTCAGCAAATTGGCAACATTGACAAGGATGGTGGCATTGATTCGCATTGGTTTTAATCTTGATTGTTTTATATACTTTGGTTTAGTTTGTCATTAAGAAATAAAGTAAAGAATTGAATAAAACAAAAAAAATGATGAACAAGTGCTTGGGCAAGCTCACCTAGGCGTGGGAGACTCATTCATGTTGAAATCGCATAACACCACTTCGAGGAAACCCAACCCTTAGCACTCAAGTTGGAAACAATGGTAGTGGAATAAGCTCAAGGTCCTCCTCCTTCCTAAAGGAGTCTAAACCAAATCTTATATTGGCCAAGGTCCACTAATCCCTCTTACTTTCGTGGTCCAAAACTTGGTGAGAATGTGCAATTTTCATTTAGTCCACACTACATGATCATGCTTCCTAAATTCTTTACAGATGATGATGCTTACCTATTTCTGAGTGAATTTGAGGAAGGGTACTTGATGAAGCAATTCCCTAATGTGCCCCAAGACCTTGTAAGATTGCATTTCATTCCTTTTGTAATAAAAGATTCGACCCAAAAAAAAAAGGATGCATAACCCCCCAGCAAACTCTAACGTGGGATGGTTTTGTGAGGGTTTTCTTAAGCAAATATTTTCTAAATGTTAAAATAGTGAAATTAAGGAATGAAGTCAATCACTTTGACTAACTTTAAAAAGAGTCCTTTTGGAAGTGTTTCAAAAGGTTTAAAGTTTAAACTCTTGATTGCTCAATGTCCACATCATGGGCTACAACATTGGCGTCTATACCAAATAATCTATAAAGGACTTGACCAAGCCACAAGGAGCATGGTCGAATCCATGTGCCAAGGTGATTTCTTAAACAAAAGTTAGACCGAAGCAAGCAATTTTCTACAGGAGTTAGCGAAAAAGACTTTATAATGGGAGACCACAAGGGATGAGGGTTTAGGTGGTTGAATTAGTAGTCAAAAGCGAGGGATTCATACAATGGTAGCCACTATATACATTGGCACTTGTTTGATCGCCCTTGAGAACATGTTAAAGGGTTTGGTTTTGTTCTAAGAACCGAACAATTTCCCCCCTCCCTAAATGATTTTTTGTTCCCAATGCTAATCTCTTGATCATGCTCTAGGTGCATGTCCATTATTGATTCAGTAATTGGCTACAAGCTAAGAGTAAGGATAAGTGAATATAGCCTTCCAAAGGCTCAAGTTTGACCCCTATTGTCCTACATACAATCCGAGGTGGTCTAAGCACCCTAATTTGTTTCATGGGCCTACTAAAATGCTTTGATGCCCAATGCCCAAGGTGGTGCTTTCTAAGGAAACATCTCCTCTTCTTCTTATCAAAGATCGTCATTCCAAGTAGCATGCAATGCTCCAAGGGCACCTCCATCTCAACCTGTTGTTGTTCAATCTTATCTCCCTCCCGGTTAAAATGATTTGGACAAAGTGACCAAGAGAAATAATGACACAGAGAGAATGATGAGAGGGGCTAAAGACTCTAATAAGAGGATGATGAAGACTAAGAGTGAACAATTTACTCAACTAGCCATATCAAATAGTAAAAGGGAGACTTTTCCTAGTCAGCCCGAAGTGAATCCGATTTTTCTTTGAACCAAAATGATGTAAGTGAAGTTAATGTCGTAATCCATTTACAGATGGATGAGAAGGTTGGCACCCATGTGGGTAAGTATGATGTGGGTGACTCCCCTCTCATATCTTCTTCTCTTTCCTCTTCTCCAAATTGTGATCCTTATGATGTGCTCCCTTCCTATTTAATCCTTTTCCTTCTAGGATTATGGAAGACCTTAAGGAGAATAAGTCTGCCATTGACTGTACTCCTTCTAGGGCCCTTCCTACCTCTTCCCCCTAGTGCTCCTAAGCATACTCCTCCTTTTCCTAATTGATTAAATGGAAAGAAGACCCAATCTCATGCTGATAAGATAAGGGAGACCTCTCAAGTCAAAATCAATATCCCTCTCCTTGATGTGATACAGCAAATTCCCCCTACACTCAGTTTCTTAAGGATTTATGAACCACTAAGAACGCCACTAATGCACCCAAGAGAGAATTTTTGGCATGTAATGTGAGCTCAATTATATTAACTAAGTGTCCATCAAGTGCAAGGACCTGGGATGTCTCATCATCTCAATTGTGATTGGAAATCATAACATACATAGGACCATACTTGACCTAGGTTAACGTCAATCTCTTGCCCTTTACAGTGTACGACAAGTTGGGTTCAGAGGAGCTTAATCCCACCAAATGGTCATTCAATTGGCTAACTATTCCACTAAGCTTTCTAGAGGGATGGATGAGATGTGTTGATCAAGATAGAAGAATTTATATTCTCCACTGACTTTGTTGTGCCAGAGGTCGAGTTTGTTATGAGTCCCAAAAATGATATACCGGTAATCCTTGGTCGGTCTTTACTTGCAACGTCAAATGCTCTCATTAATTAAAGGGATAGGAAAAATGAAGTTAACTGTTGGGAATATGGCAATGAATGTGTTTAATCTCCAAAAGCAACCTATGGAATTTGATGATGTGGATCATTTTACCTTTAATAGGATTGGTGACTTTTATTTAGAAGAGGTGAAACTTGATCATGAAGAGGAATTAATGTCATCTATTTATGACGCATTTGGTATGAAATATGAGCCTGAATATGATACCTTTGCACTTGAGGATCATTGTGATAACTTGCTATGCGCATCCATTCTTGCATTCATCTCTTCTCCCCTATCTCCATCCCATAAGGGATTACTCAGTGTGCGTTCATGTTCTAATTTTTATAATGATTGGTTTAAACCGCAGGCGCACATGAGGGTCAATCTATAGAGATGGAGTATGAAATTAGGTCACAAATAACTAATTTATCATAACATTACTATTTCTATAGACTCAAATCTAATTGAATCATGAGAAAATGAAACAAATTAACATGACTAAGATATGAGTCAAGGGAAATGAACAAGATTTAACTGCAAATTTCTTCATTCAACTAGCATAACACAAAAGAGGGAAGCACAACAATAACCAGAGTTGATCAAACACTTGAAATATCAATCATCCAAATCATCAAAGTGTCACTTGAATTAAGGAAAACTAGAACCAATTACATGAATTGAAGAGTCTAATCTAAAACTAGAAAAAGAAAAAAAAAGAAGAAGAAGAAGGATCGAAGAACTACAACGAAAAACACTCTATTCTATGCTCTATCTGCTCCCCTAAATCTGACCTCATTGCTGCACTTATCCACCATTTCCCACTCCCCAAAACTTGGTCTACATTGCTCCAATAAATGCTCAATTAAACCCCTTTGTAACCGCTGACTTGATGATGCTGATGATGAAGGAATAAATGGTGAAGAGAGAGAGAGAGAGAGAGTGAAATGGCCAAGGAGTTAGGGGAATGAGAAGATGATGCAGTAGACTTCAGGCTTCTCAGGCTTTTGGGTTGGTGTTGAGGAAGAAGAAAGAAAGGGAAGAAGGGAAAATTGGGCATCTCATGAGCAAGGTGTGGCTGAATAAGTGAAGGAATTAGGTTGGGCTAGAAGGAAGAAGGGCAGCATAATGCACCAACTCGCCAAGCCAAAAAAACAAGGCAAGGCATAGAAAGAGAACTAGGAAAGAAGAAAGGCGCTTGAGCCTCGGTTGCTAGGCTTTCCTTGTTTTTTTCTCTTCTTTTGATCCAACCCCATGTGCTTCCAACCTTCATATCCAATTTATTCAAATCTCCATAATTTCTATAAAATAAATAAAAATATATTAAATTCTAATTAATTAATTTATTACGAGCAAATATTAGGTAATAATAGGCCACAAAATGACACAATTTTGAAGTTGAACAATATCCCTATGCCTAAGTTTTACTCGAAACTAAAAATCCCCAAAAAAGAAAAATAAAATCCTAACTCACTTTTGTAGGAATTAAGGTTGCATTTAGCATGTGCAACAAGCCCTTTAAGTCGCTAGGTTACCCCTAGTGGACGAGAAAGGTCTCGTGAGAATTTATAAAATATATACCCACAAAATCTATAAAAAGACAAAGAAACTTGAAAATCTTATTGATTTTTCACCAAAACTTATATATACAACATTGAGGGGAAATATATACATATTCCAATGAGCCACATCGCTCAAGTAACCTAAGAAGTAGATCACATATAAACACAATGTGCACATCAAGAAATTCTCAGTCCCTACTAATGACATCTATACATCATCTTTCACCCCACTTCAAAATTATGTACAAACTCGACTGATAAAACCTCACTTTAGGGAAATTTGAAACACTCTCACTCATGTGTGTAAGATATAATACGGTTCACTCAATTCTCTTCCAATTATACAAACTAACATATGCTTGTTAACATTCTCAATTCTCCACCACTGAAGTGTTATATGCTAAACAATAATTAAGAGGGCTTTTGAGGGTTGTAATGGGGCTAAAGTTTAAGGGCTAGAAGCGGGACAAATGATTTGAAAAAAAGAGGAGCTAAAAGCCATAAATGAGCAACCAACACTCACACCAATTATAATAATCACACATCCCATATAACATGACAAAATAAAGCACCCCCCACAAAAATGGACCACTAGAAATAAGTATATACAAATAATAACATTCATGCCAAATACTCTTATTTACAACTCTTTTTGAAATTTTTGAGTTTTTTTTACAACTTTTTCCTTTTTTTTCTTAGAAACTTTTTCCCTTTTTTGTGTTTTTCATGCTTTTTTTTCTTTTTCTTCTTCTCACTAAGAAAATGAATGAATGGAATATACAAAAACAATACAACTCAATTTCCAAATGGCCACCATGAAACACCCCTGTACATAACCAACATCAACCACCACTTACATAAAATACCCCAAAATCTAACCATTAAATAATTAAGTGTTGTTTCATTAGTCTTGGCTTAGGTAAACGAAATATGTTTTGGCGAAGGGCTAAAATGCATGGTTCACATCAAAAAAGGTCAAGGCTCAAAGGGTTAACAAAGGGTGAAACATTCAACACAAGGTGACAATTTGGCTTAGTAGCCAGCAAAAACAAATGAATCCCTTTATCATGTTATCACAATGCACATGCTAAATGTGATTTCAAATAGAATCATAGCAAGTTCTAGAGATGTAATCATGGAAGAGACACACATGAAACATGGGACTAAAATAATGAATTAGTTGTTAAGGCTAAAAATCCCATGGGTGCATCTACAAAAGTCAAGCTTGCATTAGAAAATATCAAGGGTTAGATCGTATACAAATATCACACTTTGGGCTACGTTCTATCAATGCACACTGTGTCTATATACCACCTACTAATAAGGTACAAGAGAACATAATCAATCACAATAACACATATATTCCCCAAAACAAAACAAAAATCATTTTGGATTTTCAAATTTTTCAGTTTTTTTTTTCAACATTTTTACCTCTTTTTTTTTAAATGTAGTTTTCCCATCCCCACACATAAATTAGACAATGCCCTCATTGGGAGTGAAAGGAAACATAAAAACCCAAAAGAAGAATGTACATACAAAAAGAAAACAAGACTCAAAGAGAAAGAAAATGACAAGACTCCAAACTCAAAAATAAAAATAAAACAAAACAATAAATATATACAATAGAAAACAAAATGAAAAGAGAAATAAAGAGGAACGAGTATACCTGGTCAGTTGTAAAAGTACACCCAAGCTACAGCCTCTTGAAATTCATTTAGAAAGAGAACCACTAAGCATCAACCACTCCATATCAAACGAAACATTGCCACCCAAATCAAAACCCATTAATGCACGAAGCAGCTTATCAAACTGGTAAAAACAACTCTCAATAAGATAAATACAATAAAAATTAGAGAGTTGGAGCAGAAAGAGTAGATTCACAATGTCAATGCAGTAAAAGCAAGGGCCCACTTTAACTTGTCAAATTGTTTGGCGCAAATATCAAAAGGACATACATACTCAAGCGCAGCCAGCAAGTAGGTCATTGGCCTAGAAATTTGATAATCATAAACAAGTTGTCTAGGCGAATTAGTGGGTCCTAAATCCATAAGTCTCTTAATATCAAAATGAGCGAGAGTTTGGTCGAAAGCAAAATTCTTAGTGGCAATGGCCTCAGACTCGATAAATTCTGACTTATGAGATTCAAAGAGGATGTCAATTATTCAAGGGTCGAAATAAAAGCATTCATGTTCAACATAAAAACCCTTATCAAAACTTTCATTAATATCAAACCCACATAAAAAAGACTCATATTCCACATAAAGAATATCATCATCTAATTCCAAATTAGTGGGTTCAGCTTCCTCCTCGCATGACTTGTGTGAAATGTAGTCTAACTCATCAAAATTATGATTCTTAACTTCAGTTGTAATGGTCATATCTAATTCACTAGCACTCTGAAGGTCTTTACCCACTTTAAACTCAAAAGACTCATTAAAACGGTGGATGGGTTGGCAGAAATTAGGACATCCTCAGTAACATCCTTTTGTGGCTAGTTTAGGTGCAAGGTATGGGGATAAAGACATAGGGAGGATACTCTCTTGTTCTAGGCTAGGAAAAGGCAGCTCATCATGCAAATTGGGCCTATCAAGATAAGAGGGCTAAAAACCATCATAAAAACTAACTTCAGGTTTAGGAGATTCTAAATAGAGTCAAGCTCAGTATAAATCTCCTTACTCTCATTAAAACGTGAGAATATTCAGCAATTCTCTCTTTTATCGTCTCTACCATTTTATTAGCCATGTCATTAAATGTTTTTTCAACCCTTGCACATGTAGCATCAACATAATCACAATATGGACAATTATGAATATCTTGATCAGACGACTCACATTAATATCACAAAAACAAGGCCATAAAAGAGTAAAATAGGTCATGTGAGTTCCGAAAGTGATCTTGGGGTTAAGGATTAGTGTGGGAAGCATAGTCTCCTTGAGTAGGGTTTCTTAAATTCTCTCCAACTTGTTCAAATGCATAAGTATCCCAAGCTAGTGTTTCAAAGAAATCACATACCTCATCTTGAGTTCTCAACAATAATCCCAGTAAACCTCCAGGACACATAGACTCGACATAACCCTCTAGATTCAAAATTCAAACCCATAACAATGACCTCACAAATTTTTCATTTTTGAAAACTTTGGTTCAATTGAGGATGATAATCATTAAGCCTCGATAAATAACTCAAGAAAGGTTCATGCCCAAATTATGGAAAATTGAAAGTTGGCATTCCTTGAAACTCTTTTTTTTTTCAATTTTAGGAATGTTTCAAAATTTTTAAAGGATTTTTCAAATTTTTTAGGTTTTTGTTATTTTAGAAAAAAGGAAAGATAAATCATTGACTTTAAGACACTAACTTCAAACTACGAGTTAAAACAAAAACAAGACACTTAAATAATTAAGTTAATAAAAAAAACTAACAAAAATAAAACTATATCACCAAAATAAAAGAAACACCAAAAAGACTCATACATTAAGAAGTGACCTAACACAAAGAACACAAAATAAACACAAACACAAAACTTGAGCATCATTTTGTTTTTCTAGTTTATTTTTTTGGATTTCTTTTTGGCACACACAAACAAAAAATATAATACCAAAAACAAAACAAAAGCTAAAAACAAAATTAAACAGAAAATCAAACTCCAAAATCAGAACACTATATATAGAAAATTCAGCACAATCACCAAGAACATGAATATAATCTTTTCTGATTTTTTTTTATCCTAGAACAATATAGAAAATTCCTAATAGAAAATTATTTCTAAAACTCATAGAAAAGTTCAGACAATTCCTAAAAATCACACAACCTAGACTCTAAAAATCATGGCGAATCCACTAAAAATATCAATAAAAAAATTCAAACAAGAACTGCTCCAAACAATTCCAACAATAACCAAAAATTCAATAAAAACTTGCACTACCTGTTTCGGTTTCTTTTTTTCTTTTGTGTTCCTGCACCAAATCAGATTTGTTAGTACTGTTTGTTTAGCATCAAAATAAACACTAAAAATCAAGATTAAATTGACCCTAAACAAAAAAACAAAATCTAGTAACTCAAATCAAAAATCAAAAACAAAGAAATCTAACCTAAACAAAAACTACATCTAAACTAGACTAACGCACACAATATCAAAAATCAAAAATACGAAATGAAAACAAAAACGACTCAACCACGACTCAACACAACCTAATTTCACAAACTCATCCTTGGCAACGACGGCAAAAATGTGTTGTGATTTTTATAACAATTAGTTTAAACCGCAAGTGCACGATAGTTAGTTGTAACAATTGAGGGGTCCATCCACAGAGATGGAGTATGAAGTTAGGCCGCAAATAACTAATCTATCCAAACATTACTATTTCCATAGACTCAAATCTAATTGAATCATGAGAAAATGAAACAAATTAACATGATTAAGATATGAGTCAAGGGAAACGAGCAAGATTTATCTACAAATTTCTTCATTCAACTAGCATCACTTGAAAAAGGAAAACAGAATAATACTAAGAGTTGATCAAACACTTGAAATATCAATCATCAAAATTTCACTTGAATTAAGGAAAACTAGAACTAATTACATGAATTAGAGAGTCTAGATTTGAAACTGGAAAAAAGAAAAAAAACAGGAAGAAAGATCAAAGATCTTGAACTAAAAAAACTCTATTCTATGCTCTATTTGCTTCCCTCAATTCAACCTCATAGCTGCACTTATCCACCACTTCCCAGCACCCAAAACTTGGTCTTCATTGCTTCGAAATGCTCAATTAAACCCCTTTGTAACCGCTGACTTGATGATAGTGATGATAAAGGAACAAATGGTGAAGTGAGAGAAAGTGAGAGAAAGTGAAACAGGCAATTAGATGGGGGAATGGGAAGATGAAGCAGCAGACTTCAGGCTTCTCAGGCTTCTGGGTTGGTGCTAAGGAAGAAGAAAGAAAGGGAAGAATGAAAAACCAGGCATCATGTGAGGCAGGCGTGGTCAAATAAGCGAAGGGAGCAAGCTGGGCTAGAAGGAAGATAGGCAGCGTACTAGGTAGGCCTACGAAGCAAAAAACAAGGCAAGGCACAGTGAGAGAGAGAGAGAGACAGAAAGAGAGAGCTGGGAAAGAAGAACGGCGCTTGGGCCTCAGATATTGGGCTTTCCTTGTTTTTTCTCTTCTTTTGATCCAACACCATTTTCTTCCAACCTTCATATCCAATTTATTCAAATCTCCATAATTTCTACAAAAATAAATAAAAATGTATTAAACATCTAATTAACTAATTTCTTATGAGCAAACATTAGGTAACAATAGGCCATAAAATGACACAATTTCAAGTAGAACAGTTCATCTTTATCTCTTATTAAAATCGCTTTCTAATATGCTCAAATATGCATTCTTGGGCCTAAATGTTCTTTTCTTGTGATAATTGCCAATGATTCAGACCTGGACTAAGAGACCCAAGTGCTTGACTTATTAAGGGATAACAAAGAGGCTCTATGGTGGACCTTAGGAGATATTAGAGGCATTAGTCCCACCATTGTGCAACATAGGACAACCTTACTATGATCGACAAAGAAAGTTGAACCTTACTCTACAAGAAGTGGTGAGTAAGGAAATTCTTAAGTGGTTAGATTATAACATTGTTTACCATCTCAGATAGTGGGCGGGTATGCCTCGTCCAAGTTGTTCCTAAAAACACTAGTACCACCGTGATTAAGAACGATAAGGATGGGCTTATTCCCATAAGAATTCAATCTAGGTGGAGGGTGTGCATTGATTATTGGAAGTTGAATTCTGCCACTAGAAATGATCACTTTCCTCTACCCTTCTTAGCAAATATTAGAGATATTAGCTTATGAGCTTTTTATTGCTTTCTTGATGGTTATTTTGGCTATATCTGAATTCGTATTGTCCATGAAGACTAAGAAAAGGCCACATTTATATGCCCTTTTGGCACTTATGCCTTTAGGAAAATGTCATTTGGTCTATGCAATGCTCTGACTCCTTTTCAAAGGTTTATAATATCTATATTTTTTGATTTAGTTGAGTAATGCCTTGAAATGTTTACGGATGACTTCTCCATTTACAGAGATTCTTTTGATGATTACTTTATTAACTTGGAAAAAGTCTTAAAAAGGTGTCGAGACAAGCATTTGATCCTTAATTGGGAAAATGTCATTTCATAGTTAAAAGGGGGATTGTCCTAGGTTATATCATCTCAAATGAGAGGACAGAGGTAGAGAAGGCCAAAGTGAATTTGATTACAAACATTCGCCTCCCCACTTTTGTTAATGACATATATTCTTTTCTTGGACATCCCGGGTTCCACTAGAGATTCATTAAGGGCTTTAGCAAGATTCGTAAGCTCTTGTCCTCACTCCAAGCCAAAGATATGCCATTTCACTTCTCCAAGGAGTGTGAAGTGGAATTTACAAAGCCCAAGGAGGCATGGACCACTGCCCTCATTTTACATCCTCCTATTTGGGGAGAATAATTTGAACTCATATGTGATGCATCTGATTATGCGTTAGGGGTAGTTTTGGGTCAATAAATTAATAAGAAGCCCCCTCACATTTACTATGTGAGTTACACTTTGAATTAAGCACAAGTGAACTACACTGTGACTAATAAGGAGTTTCTAGCATCGTCTTTTCGAAAAGTTTAGACCTTACCTCATAGGAGGATTTCATGTGGTTGTTTTTACTGACCCCGGCTTTAAAACACCTTTTTTAGAAAAAGACGCAAAACCTAGACTTATTTGATAGACCATGCTACTTCAAGAGTTTGATTGAGAAATTAAAGATAGGAAGGATTCTAAAACCTTACAGCGGGCCATCTTTCTAAAATTATGATTGATGATGCATGTGAGACCTTCGTTTTTTTATGTTTTTAGGATGAACAACTCTTTAGGGATTAATTGAAGTTGTGCATGCCAATATAGTCAATTGCTTGGTCATAGGAGAAATACCTAGGGAATGGACTAAAAATGGCAAGGCACGTTTCCTTGCAACGATTAGCATTTTCATACCAGATGAGCATCCATATCTTTTTTCCACGATCATGCATATAGGGGACACTTTAATGGAAAGACAACTATCGTAGAAATTCCCCAATATGGTTTCTATTAGCCAATCCTATTCAAGAATGCCCATGAGTATTGCAAACGATACATGCATTGTCAACAATTGGGCAAACTTGGTAGGAAAGACATGATACCCCTTACCCCTGTTATTGTGGTTTATATATTTGATGTGAGGGGAATTGATTTTATGGATCCATTTACCAATTCATTTAGGAATGAGTACATTCTTATCTATGTTGATTATGTGTCCAAGTGGGTTGAGACAATTCCCATAAGGACCAATGGGACTAGAGTGGTCATTCCATTCCTATTGGAGAACATTATCTTTGCCTGTTATGGGATATTTCCTGCTATCATAAGTGACCAAGGGACTCATTTTGGCAATAGGTCATTTGATGCCTTGTTAAGAAGGTTTGCCATTATCCACTGACTTGTTACCCCAAACCACCTTCAAACAAATGGTCAAGTGCAAGTGTCTTGTAACAACCCAAATTTTTAGTTACTAACTTTCACTTATGTGCTAATGTTTATTTTACATGTTTACTTTAGTTTATTTATTGTTGATGTGTATACGTATACTTGAGCTAGTGCTTAGCATTCCTATGCTTGGAGAATAAGTAGAAGCGTGGCTTATTAGTAGATTACTACAACCTTGCACCTAAAGAGAAAAAAAAAAAGAGAATTGAATTGAGCTAAGAAAAAGGGGGGAAAAGGGAAGAAAAAAAGGAAAAAGAAAACAAAGAGGGGAGGGTATTTTTTTTCAATACACGTGAAAGGCGGGTGTTTTATATGTGTAAAAAAAGGTGGTTGGGCTTTAGTTCTTCCCCCAAAAACACATACCATGCATAGAGGAGAGAGGAGAGAGGAGAAGTAAGAGAAGAGGAAGAAAGAGAAGAGGAGGAAGAAGAAGGAGGAGAAGAAGAAAGAATAGGGTTTTGATTTTGATAGCAAATTGTTGTGAGTAATCTTTGATTTCTTCAACCTAAAATTGAATAGAGGAAGATTTATTTGACTTATTTATGCTTGAATTTGAGGATTCAATTGAAGGCTGATGTTATGAATTTGAGTTTTTTAGGGTTTGATGGATTAGAAAACTAATTTCAATTGCATAAACCCACTCCTAAAAGTTTCATGTTTGATTGTGATTTTAGATTAAGTGATATTGTGAACTTGATGGGTATGCTATGAATTTGTTCATGGATGACTAGTTTGTGTTTACTAACTTGGTTGTTGGATTAGAAGAACCAAGGATAGGGAAATTGTGGTTAATTTTTGGATTTCCCTCTAGTTGGCCCTCTGTTTAAATTTTTGAAATTATTGCCTTGGCGAAAATTTCCAAGAATTTTATTGTAGATGTTCAATTATATTTGGAAATTGCCTGCAAATGTTTGTGAATTTGGAGGTGTATTTTATGGGTTACGAATTTTTGATTGAAACTACCCTGGTAATTAGTGCATAATTTCGAATGATATTCAATTTCTGTGAAATATTATATTGGGGAAAATTATGAACATTTTACTGTATAATATACATGTTATTTGTCAATTTCCTGTATATTTTCATGTATTTTGGATGTGTAGTTTACGAGTTATGGATTTTTGATTGAAACTATCCTATTTTAGTGCATGATTTTGACCATTGCTTTAATTGTTGGGGGTTATTTTCTTGGTAAACAATTATTAAAATTTTACTGTATATTGTCTATGATACTTGGCTATTTTATGCAAATGTGCATGAATTTTTAATGTGTATGTTATGATTTATGGATTTTTTATTGAAATTTTCCAGTTTTGATATGTATCTTTGGGCACTGTTTTAATTTTGCTGGACGATTGGCTTAGAGAAAATTTTTGAAAAATGTATGGCAGATTATCTATAATTTTTAAAATGTTTCTACTTAGTTTTGTGAATTTTTGATATGAGGTATTTGAGTTATGAGTTTCAGAGTAAAATTATCATATTCAATGTAATTATGGGTTGTTCGTATGCATAAACTGTAGATTGATTATGTGGGGGTTTCTTTTGAGCATTAAGAATAGTGAGGTATCTCTGTTGTGTAATAAAAATTTATGAAAATTATTTTGAATGAAATTATGTTTTGTTTTGACTATGTTTTAGTTACAATTGCGAAATTGAGCTTCGTGGGCAAATAACATGTGATTATATGAACTATATGATTTCATTAAGCTATGTTTTTGGGAAAAGAGGTTCATGTCTAGTCTGAGGTTGTTACTTTGTGTTCTGGAGCTATGGCCATAGTAGTGGCTCATCATTATGCTAAGGTCTCCTAGAGAAAAAGGTTCTAACCAATCTCCTAGGATATGAATGTCAACCTTATGTGTTACATGAGCCATGTAGGTCCCTAGTGAGAAAGATTTCAGCCTAAACTTACTAGGATATGAATGTGACTCCATGGTTTGTGTTTATTGGCAGTTCACGTCTTCTAGAGCAAGGGTGCCTGGTTGGTACCATATGAATGAGTTGTAGCTAATCCACCATAGGTTGGCATCATATGAATGAGCCGTAACTGGTCCACCAAGATGTGTTTGTCACCCCTATGTTGTGATGATTCTTTGTGTAGGTCATGAGTTGATTTTTCCTAAACTAAAAAGTTTTGTTCAACTAAGAATATATGATATGTTATGGAATTTGGTTTTTAACTTGGATTTGGATTTTGGATTTGGTTCTGGATTTGAAGGAACATTTAGGATATCTTTAAGATTGTGCATGATTTTAAAGTATGTGTGTGATTGATAAGTATTTTTAAAGAAATATGCTTTTATGTATCTTTCAAGTACGGTTATGGGTGCATCATTAGCTTGATTTAGCACGCTTTGGTTGCCTTTGTACTCCAGTGAGGATTAGGAGCCTAAAAGACATGGTTAGCATGGGATGACCATGGTTAGTTTAGTGAATAGGCTAACAATAGAGTTTGTTTAGGGACTTAAGTAAAAACGAGGGCCCTTGAATCATACCTAGTAAGGGACAAGTATGACTAAGTTAACTAATTGTCCATCCCATAACATATGCAGGTGTGTGTTTTTTTTCAAGCTCATCAATCTGATATATATGAAGGATATGAATTTAATTTTAAAGCTTGAGCACTTTCTTATATTTCCCTCTATATGCTACGTTTAGTGTATATGCCATAAGATATATGTACTATGCCATAAGATATATGTACTGTGCGATTATGTGTTAGCCGTTTAATATGGCAAGTGTAACAACGGGGAAGGTAAGAGTTATTCACTGGCTCGGGTAGCTCATGATCTCACAAATTTTCAAATATTTGAAAGCAAAAAGGGACTATAGGGGCACTAAGAAAGGTAGCTAACTATGAAATACATTTGAAGAACCTAGTTTGAAAGTGATAAGCCTTAAAGTGCACACCTTTTTGAGGTCATTTTGTTCCATTTTTAGGGGGAATTGTGTGCTTTATGTTATAATTTATACTCCTTTTTTCGATTTACGCTCGGGTATGATTCTTTTCTGTATTTTGTAGGTTTTTGGACCATTTTACCCCAAAGTTGACCATAATTGAGTATAATTTGACTCCACACTGACACCCCAAAATCACCATGCCCGTAGAAGGAAGAAAGAACAGAAGATCAATGAGACAAAGCTCACCACAGACTGTCTGTGGTGAAGGCCATGGTCCGTGGTGAGGCCATAACTACTAGCCTATTCGCTTTCCTTCACCGTGTGCCTGAGGTTGATCGTGTTCCTCTTTAAATATAGCCATTTTTGCAGCAGAGAGAGGCTATATAGCAAAGAGAGAGAACTCTTCTCTTTAGTTTTCCATCCCTTTTCCATTTTCTTCTAAGTTTAGTTTAGATTTTTTGAAGTTGTTAGTGTGATTGTTGAAGAAGTGCTTGTTGTTTTGGAGCCCTTGCGAAGTTGGGACACCTTTGAATGATCTCCAATTGCACTAAGTTTTTTTTCTCTTAAAATGCTGTTTAGTTTTGTTGATTTAAACATGCGTGAGTAGTTTTCTCAATCTAGGGATTGTTAGCCAAGTGATGATGTTGAAATCTTTCACTTTTATTTGGTTGCTCTTATTCTTGATTAGGATTGGTTGAATTTTATCTTGTGTGTGAAATTATTATGATTGGATTTTGGCCAAATTCATTCACTGATTCTAAATAGTTAAGTGAAGGACTAAAAGGTGAAACTTGGTATTTGATTAATAAGATAGGACTTGATTTAGCAATACTTGAAAGAGATTCACTTGTTAAGAGGACCCTTTTAGCAATCAAAGATCTATAACTTAGACTAAACAAGGGCATTTGAAAGAATGACTTGTTATTTTACGCAATTTAGTTTATTTCAAAAGACGATTTTATTCTAAATGTGATTGCACCCCTTTCAATCCCCCATAATGGATCGAGTACATGATATATTACATTGATCCACATCTTTACAAGGTGAAACAAATCCCTAGATGTTTTTCATTGATTGAATTCTCCAATTCGGATTTAGTGTTATTCAACCTCTTAATTGAAATTGCTTGGTTAGCACTTTTAAAGGACAAAACTCAATAGATTATAATTGGTCTTTGTGGGAACGATATATTTACTAAACTACAACACTCGTGCGCTTGTGGGCATAGGTCAAGTTTTTTGGCGCCGTTGTCGAGGACCAAATTTGTGGATATTAAGTTAGCCCTTAGAAATTGACTAACCATTTTATCCTTATTTTCTTTTGGATTTGCACTGGTAGTTTTGTTAAAAATTTTGCAGGTTTCTCCTTTATATGCAAAGTCCCTTTCCATTTGAATTCGATCCAGAAATCGAAAGAACTTTTCGCTCTAGACTCAAGGCTTAAGCAGTTTCTTCACTAATGGCAAGAACAAGAGGTGACCAAAGGACACTCCGGAATTTTGTTACCCCGGGAGTCAAAGACATTTCCTCGAGCATCGCTCAGCCAAACGTAGAAGCGAGCAACTTTGAGCTCAAACCAGCCCTTATATCCATGATACAACAATCTCAGTTTGGAGGCACCCCGCTAGAAGATCCAAAACTACACCTTTCGGTCTTTGTAGAGGTGTGTGATACGTTATAACTTAATAGAGTTTCTACCGATGCCATGCGCTTGCACCTATTTCTCTTTTCACTTGGGGATAAAGCGAGAGCGTGCCTTCACTCGTCGCCTCCAGGACGTATAATGACATGGGACGAGCTTACAAAAGTCTTTCTTGCCAAGTTCTTTCCTCTGAGTAAAATAGCAAGCCTACGGAATCAAATAAGAACTTTCTCTCAAAAGGAAGATGAGACTCTCTATGAAGCCTGTGAGCAATTCAAGGATCTTTTACAATTATACCCTCACCATAATCTTCAAAGATGGATGATTGTGCAGACATTTCATAATGGAGTCACTCAATCATTGAGGTTTACTATTGATGCGGCAGCATGAGGTACCCTTATGAACAAAACTGAAGATGAAGCATACAATCTTATAGAAGAGATGGCCCGTAACAATTTTCAGTGATCATCAAAGAGAGCCCAACCCAAGTGGGTTTGAGGTAAGCTGGAATTAGATGCTAATTCTATGCTTTCTTCTAAAGTTGATGCTATGTATCAAAAGTTAGAACGCTTGAATGTTAATTATGTTAGTTCAAGTACCCCTTCTCCATCATGTGATACATGTGGATTAGTTTATCATTTGACTATACATTGTTAAGTGGGTAGTCCTTTTGCCCAAGACGTAGTGATCCAGTCAATTATGTGAACAACTACCACCCTGTACCAACAAATGACCCTTTCTCTAGCGCGTATAATCCAGGTTGGAGAAATCACCATAATTTCTCTTTTCATTCTAATGCCCCACTTGTGCCCCAAGCGAATTTTAGACCACCCCTGGATTTCAAAGACCATCCTATCCTCAACAACCATCTCAAAAATCCAACTTAGAGTCTATGATGGAGAATATCCTTTTGGCTCAACAAAAGTAAGATGAGTACATTAAGCAATTGACCACTAAGGTTGATGTGCTTACTACTCACAATAAGATGTTGGAAGCTCAAATAGCTTAACAAGCTACGTCTTCATCTACACCTCCAAGTAGACTACCTAGTAAACCCGAATTTAACCCCCGTGAGCATTATAAATGTGTTACCTTGAAAGAAGGAGTTGAGGATTCTGAGGACATAACACTTGAGGAGCGTAGAGAAGTGATCATGGCTAAGAGTAAGGAGAAAAATGATGGTGGCGAGCCCATGACTTTTAGAGAAAATGATAGCTTTGAGATTCCTAAAGTCTTTCCAGCTAAGCTTCCTGACTCAAGTAGCTTTTCTATCCCCTATGTCGTATGAAAAATGAAGATTGAAAGAGCCCTATGTGACCTTAGCGCAATTGTTAGTTTGATGCCAACTCTATGTTTCATAAGCTTCATTTAGGACCACTGCGACCGCACCCTTTTCACTCCAATTAGCAGATGGTTCATAAATGCGACCTTTGATTTGGAGGATATGCCCCTAAAAATAGGAGATCTTTTGGTCTTAGAAGATTTTATTATTGCTTATATAACTAAGACCGATGATGCCCAAATTATTCTCGATAGGCTCTTCTTGGCTACTTCAGCTTGCATTATTGATGTAAAAGGGGGCAGATTAACACTTGAAGTAGGGGATGTTATGCTATGTTTTGCCTCATTGATGAGAAAGTTGTTTCCCCCAATTCTTCCCTGTCTGATGTATTTTCCCTTTCTCCTGAAATTGAAATGTACGATGGTTGGAGTTGTCCTGACCCTTCTTATTCTGATTGGATTTCTACTGAGGATCATGACCAAGGTTATGTGAAGGTGAAGTTTGTTGCTCCTATGCCACCTAGCGTACCCGAGGTTGAGGCCTATGCTTCTAATGAATCTTCCATTAGTGATTATTACAGGGTCTCCCAAGTACTTTCTTTATCTCCTATGGAAGGAGTCGATTTGGATTTTGATCTTGGGATTGAACATGATGATAGTCGTCTGTGTGATGGAGTCATCTATATATTTGTTTTGTATACTAATGATATGCTATGGCGTCATGAGATGATGAAGAAGGACCTCCAACCTTGGTATCTGAGGTGGTACCTTCAGTTGAAAGATTTTAATTTCGTGGTTCGCGACAAAAACGGCGCCCATATTTTCAATGAACCCGGAGTGGAATAGAAGAAAGGTCAAGCTCCCGACTTTAAACGAGCGCTTCTTGGGAGGCAACCCAAGTATTTGTTTTACTTTTTTCCCCTTTATATGTACCCTTTTATTGTATTTTGTGTTATTTTTGAACTTTAGAACCTTCACTAGAAATTAATTAACCTTCAAAAAAAGAAGAAAGCAGATAGTAAGAGTTTTTTTTAGAGCCTCCACGGACACCACCACGTCCGTGAAGGCTCTAAAGAAAAAGAGAAATCAAAAAAGAGAGAAAAGCACAAAAATCTAGAACCAGAGCTAACCATGGATAGCCCGTGGCCACCACCACGGTCCGTGGTCAACACCACGGTCCGTGGTCAAGGGTTTTCAAGGCCCCTTTGACCCAATTCTTTCCATCTTTTTCCTCAACCTCGACACTCTCTCTCTATAAACACTCCATTCTCTCTCTAAAGCCTCCATAACCACTTCATCTTAAACCTTCAATTTTTCACCAAAATCCACCAAATTTCTTCCCTTTTTACTTCCTTTTTGCACTTTAACCCCATTTCTCCCTTTATTTCACTTTCATGCCTTCTTTCTCTCCAATTTTTCCCATCTCCATACCCACAATTTTAACAACTCCATTTTTCACTTTTATTCTTCCAAATTCCATTTTTCTTTCATATTTCTTCACCATTTACTTCCCTTTTCCCAAATTTTACATTTTCTAGCATCTTTCTTCTCATTTTCTTTTTAGTTTACTTTTTCAAGTTTTTCCCATCCACATTACACAACTATGGCATCAAAGAAGAAGGAAAGAACCACACAAAAAGCTGGGACTTCAAGTCAACCCCCACATCAATCACCATAAGAAATCGAGGTAACATTTCACACCCCCTTGGTTTAATTAATCCTAAACACATTGCTAGATATAATGCTTTGAGTAGTAAACTTGTGGTAGCTACTCGATATTATGATGAGGATGTGTTGAATCGTTTGGAATTGTTGGATGATATTCATTGGTTGTTTGCTCGGGGCGGGATGGGCCAATTTTTAGAAACTAAGGACCACACCTATCGAGACCTCACACTTGAATTCCTAAACACATTGCATGTTGAGGTAACAAGTGGTCCTCGATGTCAGGAGGGCTACATTTTCTTTTATCTTAATAGGGAGTTTTATGAGCTTAACTTGAATGCTTTTAATAATATATCTGGTTTTCTACCATGTATCGGTCTCCCATACCAACATGTCCCTAAGGAATTCAATCCGAATGCTTTTTGGTACAAACTTTCTAGGGATTATCAAGATGACACTGGTAATTCCAAAGGCACCGTTATTCGTAACCCCTGTATTCGTGTGGCCCAACGGTTATTAGCTTGTGGTTTGTTTGCCCGGGAGGATAGTTTAAATGTGCCTCGTTTGTCTAAATTATATTTTTTATATAGCATGCTTGAAGGTGACCGGATTGACCCCAGGTCCTTCTTGGTCAATCAGTTGTATAGTGCAACCACTAGTTTTGCACATAGAATTATCATTGGGGGCTTATTAGACCCCGTTGTTAGGTTGGTTGGAGTTGAACCGAATTCTAATGACAGAGTCGCGGGTTCAGAGCGGTTAAAGTTGGTCGCTTTTGAACAAATGAAATTTTGTAAAGTTGATGGTGGGCGTATTTGTTCGATTTATCCTGAGAACCGACTTATGCCTCTCCCAAATGTTAATTGCACCTCTCTCCTAAACCGGGCCAATCACTACTTTTACCTGGTGATGAAGAGTTGGCACGACCTGGCCCACCTCCTCCACCTCCTCACCCTAGGGCTTCTAGTTCCTCCCAACCATCTTTGTCTCATGACTATCCTAACCTGCATGCTACCCATCGGTCAATTCAAGAGGAGTAAGCTTCTCCATGGGCTTATATAGAAACCGAGCATCCCTCACTCTAGGGCTTTGTTCAGGAGTGTCATGATGAGCTCTGTGGGATGATTGCCACCAAGAACCAATATTTTCAAGAATTTAGGGCCTACTTAGAGACATGGCGAGACTAGATAATTTCTCAACCCCCACCCTCCTCCTTCTCCTCCCCCTCTCCTCCTCCTTTTTAGAGTCTTATGCTTGCATTGAGAACAATGCATTGTCCAAGCATGGGGGTGTTGTTCTAGTTTTTCATGGTTGTATATATATGTATTGTGGATGTGTGATAATTTGTGTTTTTAGGTTTAGTTTGCATTTTTAGGTTGATCTAGTTTTCTAGGTTTATTTCTTCGTTTTAGTTTTGTTTTCACACTTTTTTAGTTCTTAGTTGCATCAAAAAAAAATTTAAAAATTACATTTAAGAAAGAAAAAAAAAGGCTATAAATCCTCTGATGATGAGTCTTTAGACTAAGTCGCTTTCTTTTGCCTATTTTGTTTTTTAGGCCCGTTTGTGAATAAAATGTTTGTTTCAGCATTTTCGAATAATGCTTCATATTTTGACCTTCACATTATATATGAGTTGCTTGCTTAATGATTCTTATTATGAGTATTTGGCATATGAAATTCCAAGAGCTAGATGAGCCTTGTCCTGTGAGATTTTGAGCCTAAATAGACTTATTCATCAACTTAGTCTCATATTTCTTTTCATGTGTGACTCTTCCTAGATTTCAAGTCTCTAGAACTTGCTTTGTCTGTTTTTCAAGAACACATTTAGCATGCACATTTAGGCAACGTGATTGAGGCACTCTTTGACTATATGAGTTACATTGACCAAATAGCCACCCTTATGTGAATGATTTATCCCTCGCTACCCCTTGAGTCTTTACCGTACTTATTGATGAGAACTATATTATTATCTTTGGCCAAACCCATATGTCTTACCCTTTTAGCCAAGGCTATAGAGTTTTCACAGTTGATTGGGAGTAGTTTGTGGATAATAACCTTTTATGGATATTGTGGTTTGGTTATGATAAGGGATTCATGCTTTACTTTTCCCTTCAAAGTCAATTGGGTTATGTTTTTGTGAGTTGCAAGAAAAGTGTTAAAAATTCATAGTTTCCTTTGCTATTATCCTCCTTGAAAAAGAGGGGAAAAAAAGAGAAAAGAAAACGAAGCACACCTTTTGGTGTGCAAAGAAAAAAAAATGTGTACATGTTGGGGGAAAAAAAGAGAAAAACAATGCAATAAGAGGATTTGGCATTGGTTTTATATTAGGCACTTTTTCTTGTGACATCTCTTGAGGATGTTGTTGATATTTTAAGGAGTACGTTTAATTTGGAGATGATGGTTTATGCTCTTAGTCTTTTGCTTTTAGCTCCACAAATTCCAGATTGTTTGTTCCCTCCTTATATACCTTTACCCATTTCCCCCATTACAACCCTAAAAAGTCCTCATGATTGCCGTATGTGTGTTGCACTATAATGGTGGCGAATTAAGAGTCTTATTAAGCTTATGGTTGGTTGGTTCTATGGAGTGAGATTTGAGAGAACAACATTTTATTTTAAACACATGAGTGATGAGTATCTCATCCCCAAAGTGAGGTTCTATTGTTTCTTCTAGGCTCTACTTATTGTAATATGCCAATATGATTATTCAAGATGATTTGAGTAACTCATTTAACATTTTGATGTGATGGTTCTTTCCTTTTTCAAAAATTCCCTTCTCTTGTCTATTTGTAAGATTTTTCATCACTTTTGGAATGAACTTTTTAGGTTGATTTGGTTATTGATGTTGCTATTGATGTCTTCCTGAGGAGGTTATTCCTATCTTTAGCCTCAATTTCATGATTGCTTGGGGAAAAGTTGTCATAACCCAAAAGTAATCCTTATTAATTACCTTAGTTAATCTTAAAGTTAAGAAAGTTGAGCGCCACATTTCAATTCAACGCTTGAAATATTTACGTGATTGCAAGTTGAGACGACAAAGTGGTCTCGAAATGAGACCATACAACTAGACCTGGCAAATGGGTCATTCAGTTCGGGTACAGGTCGGGTCATGTCAGGTCGTTTCGGATTGGGTCGGGTATGGTTTGAGTCGGGTTGATTTCGGGTCAACCAATTTTTGGTGAAATACGCTCGTCATGCCAAAACAAGAAACTTTGTTGAAAATTTCGGGTCGGGTATGGTTCAGGTCGGGTCAATTCAAGTTTCAGGTCTACTTTCGGGTGAGCATATTTCGGGTGTCGGGTCGGGTATGGGTCCGGGTCATTCGGTTCGGGTTTCGGGTCTCGGGTCAATTTTGCCAGGTCTACGTACAACCCATTCATAACATGTGAATAAATTAATAAATGAGCAAATAAATAAATAAATAAAATTTTTAATTAAATTATCCCATGTTTACAAAATGGATAAAGATTGTAATTTTCATAAAAAAAATATAATTTGCCCACCTAAGTTAGGTAAAGAAAACGACAATTTAGATAAATGAGGTAGAATAAATACAAGGAAAATAATAGTTAATATGACTAATCTCATAATCTTCTTCCAACAAAATTAGGAAGACATTAAAAATAGTTTCAATATTAATCTCAAATAATTACAAGCTAGAAAAAAAAGAGAAATAAAAAGTTTATAGAAATAGCTAGATTTTTTTTAAAAGGGAAGGGAATTAAAGTTTTGAAGGAAAAAAAAATTATCATCTAGCTTCTCTCTCTTTCCTAGTAACCGACATAGCACCCCCTCATCACGCCTGGCAACCCCCCCCCCCCCCCCAAATTTACTCTGCCCAGAACAACCCCCCCTCCCCCAACTCTCTACTCCACACGCCTCCTCTGCCCCCCACGTCGGCAGCCACCGCGTCATCGGTAGTCGCTGCACCACCCCGTCGCCAGCAACCACACCACCGTAGCGTGTAACCGTGCTACCACCACCTTTTCACCCTTTTTCTTGGGTTGTATTTGGGTGTCTGCAAGGTGAGTTCTAAGACTCCATTTAATTATTTTCACCATTCAGTGCTCGATTAGTTGGGAATTACGTCTATTAACATTGGATAAAGGTAGTTTGGTGCAAATTCAAAGGTTTCAATGATGAATTTTTGTGATTGGAACATATGGGTGTTATGGGTACTCATAGAAAAAGAAGATTTGGAATTTGGGTTGTGTTGTCGTGAATTTAATGAAATTGAAGATTGGTATATGAATATAAAATCTTGGCCATTAAACGGCTGAGGAGGAAGAACAGAGACTTGAGTATTTGAATTGGATGATGAGAGTGAAAAATGGCAGAGTTTGATTCTCGAATTTGAGCATAATTTGTTCCACTGTTCCAATTTCTGGGAATTATCGGGATGCCCAAAACTTCGGAAACTTTTACAGTAGTTTCTACGTAATATTTGGGATTTTTTAGCAAAATTGCATGAATTTTGGAGGTGTATCCTATGAGATATGAATTTTTAAAGGAAACTATCTTGTTTCGGTTTGTAAATTCGGCCACTGTTTCAAATTCTGCGAAGGCTAGGCTTGAAGGAAAATTGTGAGAATTTTACTTTCGGTTAATCATAATATTTAGCAATTTCTGTAAAGTTTTGTGAATTTTGGAGGTGTATTTTGTGAATTATGAATTTCTAAATGAAATGGATATTTTAAAAGAAAATTGGAGTTGATAATTGAAGTTGGGGCCACATACTAGAGATGGGACAGTTATAAGGTGCGACTTTAAGGTGAGAATGATAATTTTGGGAGTTCAATGGCTAGTTACAATTGTGGGTGTTCAAGAAAAACTAAGTTTGAGTGGGGATTGCGAAACAAATATACATAAGTTAAATTACATTGCAAAATTTAAAGGATTTTGTTAAATTTTGGAGAGCCATTAAAGATTGCATGTGCATTGTGAGTTTTGCAAACAAGTAAGGTTGTATGTGTTGAGTTGAATGCTTGCCAATTTGCCATTATATTTATTTTACACTAATACCCTTTTTATTTGATTTCAAAAACTTATATCGTATTGGTAATAGAGCAAAACCTATAAACCAATCTAGTTAGCTTAACTCTTTCTTTATTAAGTTACTAATTCAACAATGCCACCAATAATAAAAATAACAAAGGCTATTTATAATTTACTAATATTGGAAAACCGATTTGGAACAAAACGAGACTACTTTTGTCGTTATCAAGCCAAAACAAGTTTTTACAGTAAAAAAAGAGAAAGATCTTTTAAGAGATTCAGGTACATTTACTGCCTATACCATTCAAAATTTCACATACTTTTGTAAATATCAAAATCTCATAATATGCAATTATTTAATGAACAAATTTTAAGCATTGTTTTACCACATAATCAAGTGGACCCACCAGTTATCAATCATCAAGGCCTACGCCCCTCAATTCACTCGTGCGGCCTAAAGTCAGGCTATTCGATCGGCCTGGCAGGTGTAAACCTATTCAATGATCGCAATATACATATGAGCTCATCAATTTGGGTTCTACTTTCAGATAATAATCAGTAACAGTTTTATTATAATTCTCTCTCCCCCTGTTTTTCAACTAAAATGAATTGAAATGTGCACGCTCACTGAAAAATGAGTTTTTTTTTTTCCAGTATAGAAGTGAATGTATTGAGTTATGACTCATTGTGCTAATATTTTTGTGCTTTATGTTTTTAGGTAAATAAATTGTGGAGTCTGTGCTTGTTCAGTACGAAGGACGCAGGGAATAGTCAGTGAAGTCTAGACAAGCTCACAGCGACATTTCAAGAAGTCAAAAGTCATCAGAACATAATTTCGTGGGTCGCTAGAATTTCGTTGAGAAATGTACAAATTATGTACTATGTGGCAGCTAGGTAAGCTAAAGTGTGCCATAATGCTTATGTTAAGTAAGTTGCCTAAGCCTTATCCATTCTGGGATGGCGGTAACACCTTAACTGTATTATCCCAGGCTATTGGCGACTAAAATATCAATTATTAAGGTTAATCAGGTGATTACAAGTTGGGGCATTACAATTGTGGTATCAGAGCAGGGTTAAGGGTCACTGTCAGCTATAGGGTATTTATGAGTTGTGTTGAGCATGAGGTTGGTTATGAGTTATTGGACACGAGTACGTATCAAGGCTTATCATGTCCCGAGCTCTTTGTATCAAGATCAATGGTTGTTGGGTAATATCTTAAGATTCCGTTGTTAACAAACAAAGAAGGAAGGCATTCAATTGATCCCCTGTTTACCAATTTCTACCGGAGAAGTGTAGCAAGCTCAGAGTGACAATCCAATGAAGTTTGGGTTGTGCATTTATTCTACAAGGGTGACTTTCATTGAGAGGTGGTTCATACCTAACATTTGGATATGTGAATGTTTAAAACATGCCCTGAGGACTCCACGTGCAATTTCTTGTGCGATTCATGTGGTATCAAGTTCTTCTATGCAGGGGAAAATGAATTTTATTACCATACTTTATGTTGTATCGACGTGAAGCGACCGACAATAAATGTGGTAGGGGCTAGTAGTTTATGGTATTGTACTTGATGTTATATGAGTCATATGAAACTAGGTAAAGCATCTCATGCAAAGAGGCTGTTTTGTCATCCAACTGATTTCAAGATTTTGTGAATTTATGTGCGCTACCAATGTACTTGGTGGATATGAAGACATTGGTACTTTAAATAGGGTTACAACTATGAAGCTAATGATATGGTTGATGGCATTTTAGATATGGGCTATTAATAATCGTGGGTCATCGATTACTATTACACGAATAAACGTCTTCTAATAGAGGTGACAATAAGTTGATGAAATATAT
>JACYFF010010365.1:66109718-66140598 GCA_017589665.1 Selenicereus undatus | reverse complement strand
TATATATATATATATATATATATATATATATATATATATTGTATTGGAGGAACACCCCTTGAGGTTTACAATTGTGTGACATTTTTTAGGGTATCTATAGACTTGTTGTGAGGCTTAAACAAACTCTAAAGCTGTATCAAAACTAAAGAGGACCACCGGGAAAAAAAAGAGAGAAAAAAGAGGAAGAGAAGAGATATGCTATGTATGTGCATATATTCTATACTTTTACATACCAAAAACTTTGGAGGTCATAATCTGCATTTTGGTTAATGAGTAGGCAGAATTTACGAATATAATTTGGGGTGATTAATGACGCACAGAGGAATATAGTAGAAGTACAATAGCTTTATTGGTTGAATGTAAGGCATTTGATGTTGGGGTATCACAACTCATGCTGGTAAGGAATTGAGGGTGACAACTTGAGTGTATTGCTTTGCGGTTAAAAACTTTCTAAGATTAGCATGTCCTATTCAAGAACGATTTGTCAAGAAAACCCAGGTCGAACAAACAAAGGATTGTGGGTTAAATAAGAAATAAGAGGTGACTGCATAGAGGTTGAAAACTTGAGCGCATTTTTTATGAACATGTCAAACCCATGTGATTTAGCTATATGAGTCTATCTACTAATTTAAAGGAAACTATACTAACTCGGGCCAACTAACATTAGAATTTTCATTCGAGATACTATGACATAGTTATGCAACCTCTAGTTGGTATCCATGACTTTCATGATTACAACAAAGAGCTCTAGCAACACCCATGTATTATGTCATAGCACAAGCTCACTCATAACCCCTTTTGGGTCATGTTAATCCCTGCTACTCTGTATAAGAACAATTGTTGGCTCCCTGAGCAACATTGCATTGGATGTATTTTCACCAATGAACTAGAACTTATAATGCTAATCCTTATGTGGAATCATGATCACCAAGTTTATATATATATCCCTTTTGCTTTAGCTAATTATTATTATCCAGTCGACTCCTCGGAATCCTTCCCTCAAATCACATGGCCTTTCTTGCTCATAATCGACCTTCGTGTCCAATATTTCCTTTTGTCGCTACTCTTGAAACCATTATATTTAAAAGGGTGTAAAGCATCAAACTCCTGTTCTTAACCCCCTCTAGGGTTGCAAGCTATACGTCCCTAGGAGTGTGACTTGAACATAAGATAATTTTATTCCTCCTGTCGTCTGCCACCTTTCTACTGGTGCTCTTATAAATTTTACATCTTTATAAACCTGGGACTTATCCTCTACTATTTAATCTTTCTGAACAAACTGGGGACATCTTTATTATTTCTATTTTTGTCACCATATAGACCATCATGTGGATTCCCATCTAACTAGAGAAGGATACATTTATAAAAGTCTCTGTTCCATTAGTGGTGCTCAGTTTTACTTTCCATTAACCCATAAAGTTCAACTGAGTTTTTGTCTATGTTATCTCTAATTGTGACCCATAATCCAGTGTACATTTTGACTTTTGGATGGAACTCATATAGGAGAAAGGAAAAAAAAAAGGGGGGGAGAAACACCCTTACATGATAGGATAGCCTTACGACTCTATTTCATATCAACACCTTTTACATCCTATCCCTTGCACATGGTGATGTTGAACGTGATTTTTAGCTATTTGAACGACAACTACAACTATATGTTCTTAGCACTTATTTGGCTCTTAAATCAACATTGATTATCTTTTTCTCACATAACCAACCTTTAGAAATATTTGATCCTAACTGTCACCCATTGCCAGATCGTTCATTTCCATAGTTATTTTGTTTCGCCTCGTTATGGGAATACTTCCGTTGCTTATCATTTTATATTTAGCCACCTATTCTTCGAAATAATTAGACTACCTCCCCGTTACTTTCAACTTATTGATGTAGCTTCCACTTATTCATTTATGCTTTAATTATTAGCATTCTTTCTTTACTGTCTTATAACTTCTTGATCCAAATCATTTACATGAACAACTATGATCGACATTCACATCTTCAAAGTAAAACTCATCTTTTATATATTGATGCACTTTCTAATAACCTGCCTCAATTAAATGAAGTAGAAGTATCATTCTCTTGGACATGAAAAAAAAACAAAACAAAACAAAAACACTCGTGACTTCCTTCTAACATGACCGAACTTGTATGTGAATCTTATTCCATTCAATTGATAGACTTATTCTTAATTAAATGCATTCTCTGTCAGCTAAATAAACTTCCTTCTAATCTTGAAGGATCGTTGGAACTTGGATACTCTTGATTGCCATAGCTTGCCTCCCCATTTCATCAAAAGTGTCCTTGTGCATGGGGCCTTGCTCGGCTCCACCTCACACTCATACGTTTGTACAACCCGTTCGGAATAAAAGATACAATCGGATCTCTATTAATGGGGGAAATCTTTGACTACCTTGATCCTATCATCTTTTCCTAAAACCAATGGTATACCCGTTTCATTTCTTATGCATAATGATACTATTCGTAAAATCATTTCTTGAACTTTATTCATGTGTGTAGATACCATGAATGACCAGGTAAACTCATTTGCCATTCGCCACCTATTGCCTTCAAAGTCTTACTTTCATCCGCTTGATATCAATGTTCGGGTATGCTTAGTTTGTATTATCATCTAATTTTGAGGCCTTATGGCACTCATCGTTGTCCAATAGCTATCATGCTAAACCCTTCACTTGTTAGATGTTAGCATTTTGTATTTACTCTAGAGAATCAAGATTCTTTCGATGACACACGTGCCACTTCCCTGGTCGTAATCATTCTATGTAGCCACCTTTTTTTTTGTCCACATGATGGCTATGAGGTTGAAGCTGACGGGAATTTTGTCATAAGTATTTTCACTCCTTTCACGTAGTCATAAGTTCACCACTTTGTAGTTCCCAAATATATCATTTTCGACCTTCCTAAAGAGTAGTAGGAGACTCTTGGCATATGGACAGACCTCAAGTACATAAAGATAATGGGGAATTCGCATGTTTAGTCAATCAAGCAAGTCATAAGTACCCAAGCTCCAAAACTATACAAAGTATAAGAGCGTCAAGGCTCAACACCAGGACCATTACCCTATGTAACTTAAGGCTTAACATGTATTAGGCAAAATAGCATTGGAGCTTAACCCTATGGGCAAGCGAGATTAAACCTGAAGGTTGGGTAACCACCTAAGTCATATATTTCTACCATTTCGTTTGGGGGTCAAATTAATATCAAATCATCTTTTCTCTTAGGTAACTAATGTTTGGAACCATAGCACCTAACTATAGTTAACGTTCTCAGTTGGTTACATCTATAGTTATTTTTATTCTTCCTGTATCATAGCATTACTTTCTTTACCTATAATTTCATAATCTGTCATCTATCCATCTAATTTAAACCCTACATCCATAATATTCCCATCGTTTTCAATCATTGATGTATCTCTTCCTTAATAAATTTAGATTTATTTATTGACCTCCTTTCTCTGCTATTGTACCTTTCTTGATCAAGACCATTTTCTTAAGAGATTTGAATTGACGTCCAAGCCTTGCTAATGAGAATATACTTGCCATAGTTACGCTCTTCTTTCTGCTTATTTATTTGCTCCGTCCTCATGATTTACTTCTTTCCACTTTCTTTGCGTTTATTATAGAATGCTTTCCCTTCTCACGGCTTAAGACATGTCAACTACCTCCCGGTATTTTTGGTGATCCATATTTGCAAACCATGATTCTTGTAGTCTTTTATTTGTGAATTTTGATATGCTCCTAACCATCTTTATTCTAACCATGACAATTCCCCCATACCAATCATTTGCAAACTCACCGTTCATATTTTTGGTTGCGGAAAACAAGCCTAGTGAGTGAGATTTGGTTAACAAGCAAGCCTTGTAGTGATAGAACAGAGTACAGAATATCCCTTCATTATCAGCCCAAAAAGGGGAGATGTAGACTCCAATTGCATCACAACATCAAATCTCAGGACATAATTGATAGGTTATGGTTGTCCATAGTGGGCATACAATACAATTTGGAATGAAAAATGATGGCATTCTAATGGGTGCAGAACGTCAAGCAAAGCCCAGTATGTTGAAGTGAGATTGATGGGCCATTGGTTATAGGGTCAAAGTGAACCCAAGCAACGACTGAAAGAGTAAACAAGATGCGAGTACGTATAAGAAATTCCTAAACTTGGCAAAACAGCTGGGTCGATTAAATAAAAGACTATTAAAGTTCCAAGTGGTGGATAAAGCATTTTGTAAGGTATCATCATCACAGGTATAAAAGGTTCAAGGTCAGGGAAACTAAGTTCGGGGACATTGGGCCCTATGAAGTCATTAACATGCTAACACAGTAGCTTACAGGCTGGATTTACCATCTGAATGCGAACATGTGCATATTCTAGATTTTATAGCTAAGAAGGTATGTGTTAAACTCAAACCATGCCATTATGACAAAATCTGTAGAAATTGCTGAAAACTTGCCTTACGAGGAGCATTCCATGCAAATATTGGACCATGAAATTAATTACCCTTACAGTTAGAGCATCACCCTAGTCAAATCCAATGAGTTTGTCATACCTCAACAAGAGCCACATGAAAATGCTCGATGTGAGATAAATCTAAGAGCTCTTCTATATTTACAAATTTCGAGGACGAAACTTATTTTATGGGGGGAAGACTGTCATAACTCGAAAGTGATTCTTATTCATTAACTTAGTTAATCTTAAAGTTAAGAAAGTTGAGTGCTGCATTTCAATTCAACGCTTGAAATATTTACGTGATTACAGGTTGAGATGACAAAGTAGTCTTGAAGTGACACTTAATCATGCTTTATACAACACATTCATAACATGTGAATAAATTAATAAATGAGCAAATAAATAAATAAATAAAATTTTTAATTAAATTAGCCCATGTATGAAAAAAAGGGTAAAGATTGTAATTTTCATAAAACAAATATAATTTGCCCACCTAAGTTAGCTAAAGAAAACAACAATTCAGATAAATGAGGTAGAATAAATACAAGGAATATAATAGTTAATATAGATTAATCTCATAATCTTCTTCCAACAAAATTAGGAAGACATTAAAAATAGTTTAAATATTAATCTCAAATAATTACAAGCTAGAAAAAAAAAAAAGAGAAATAAAAAGTTTATAGAAATAGCTAGATTTTTTTTTTCAAAGGGAAGGGAATTAAAGTTTTTAAGGAAAAAAAATTCTCATCTAGCTTCTCTCTTTTTCCTAGTAACCAACATAGCCCTCCTCTCATGCTTGGCAACCCCCCACCCCAATTTGCTCTGCCCAGAACAACCCCCCTCCCCCAACTCTTTGTTCCTCATGCCTCCTCTGCCCCCCATCCCGGCAACCACCGTGTCATCAGTAGTAGCTGAACCACCCCGTCGTCGGCAACCACACCACCGCAACATCCGACCGTACCACCACCACCATTTCACCCATTTTCTTGGGTTGTATTTGGGTGTTTGCAAGGTGAGTTCTAAGACTCCATTTAATTGTTTTCATCATTTAGTGCCCAATTAGTTGGGAATTACATTTATTAACATTGGACAAAGGTGGTTTGGTGCAATTCAAAGGCTTCAATGATGAATTTTAGTGATTGGAACATATGGGTGTTATGGGTACTCATGGAAGAAGAAGATTTGGAATATGGGTTGTGTTGTGGTGAATTTAATGAAATTGAAGATTGGTGCATGAATATGAAATCTTGGCCATTAAAGGGCTGCGGAGGAAGAACAAAAACTTGAGTATTTGAATTGGAAGATGAGCGTGAAAAATGGCAGAGTTTGATTCTCGAATTTAAGCATAATTTGTTCCACTATTCCAATTTCTGGGAATTATTGGGATGTCCACAAATTCTGAACTTTTACTGTAGCTTCTATGTAGTATTTGGGATTTTTCTGCAAAATTTCATGAATTGTGGAGGTGTATCCTATTAGATATGAATTTTTAAAGGAAACTGCCTTGTTTCGATGTAAATTGTGAGAATTTTACTGTTTCAGATTCTGTGAAGGCTAGGCATGAAGGAAAATTGTGAGAATTTTATTGTTGGTTAATCATAATATTTGGCAATTTCCTACGAAGTTTTGTAAATTTTGGAGGTATATTATGTGAATTATGAATTTATAAGTGAAATGGTTATTTTAAAAGAAAGCTGGAGTTGATAATTGAAGTTCGGGCCATGTACTAGAGATAGGAGAGTTATAAGGTGAGAATTTAAGGTGAGAATGATAATTTTGGGGGTTTGATGGCTAGCTACAATTGTGGGTGTTCAAGAAAAATTGAGTTTGAGTGGAGATTGTGAAATAAATTTATATAAGTTAAATTACATTGGGAATTTAAAGGATTTTGCTGAATTTTGGAGAGGCATTAAAGATTGTATGTGCATTGTGAGTTTTGCAAAGAAGTAAGGTTGTAATTGTCGAGTTGAATGATTTTCAATTTGCCATGAAATTTATTTTACACTAATACCCTTTTTATTTGATTCCGAAAACTTATATCACATTGACAATAGAGCTAAACTGATAAACCAATCTAGTTAGCTTAACTCTTTCTTTATTAAGTTACCAATTCAACAATGAAATCAATAATAAAAATAACAAAAGCTATTTATAATTTACTAATATTAGAATACCTATTTGGAACATAACGAGACCACTTTCGTCATTATCAAGCCAAAACAAGTTTTTACAGGAAAAAAAGACAAAGATCTTTTAAGAGATTCAGGTACGTTTACTGCCTGTACCTTTCAAAATTTCATATAATTTTGTAAATATCTAAATCTCATAATATACAATTATTTAATGAACAATTTTCAAGCATTGTTTTGCCACATAATCAAGTAGACCCACCAGTTATCAATCATCAGGGCTTACGCTCCTAAATTCACCCGTGTGGCCTAAAGTCAGGCTATTCATCGGCCTGGCAGGTGTACGCCTATTCAATTATCGCAATATACATATGAGCTTATCAGTTTGGGTTCTACTTTCATATAATAATCAGCAACAGTTTTATTATAATTCTCTTTCTTCCTATTTTCGCACTAAAATGAATTGAAATGCACGTGCTTACTGAAAAACGAGTTTTTACTATTACAGTATAGGAGTGAACATATTGAGTTTCGGCTCACTGTGTGAATATTTTTGTGTTTTATGTTTGTAGGCAAATAAATTGTGGAGTTCGTACTTGTTCAGTACTAGGGACGAAGGGAATAGCCAGTGAAGTCTAGACAAGCTCACAGCGACATTTCAGGAAGTCAAAAGTCATCAGAACATAATTTTGTGGGTCACTAGAATTTCGTTGATATATGTACAAATTATGCACTATGTGGCAGCTAGGTAAGCTAGAGTGTGCCATAATACTTATGTCCAGTAAGTTGCTTAAGCCTTATCCCTTCTGGCATGGCGGTAACGCCTTATTATACTCTCCCAAGCTATTAGCAACTAAAATATCAATGATTAAGGTTAATCAAATGATTACAAGTTGGGGCATTACACAAGCAATGGTTTAAGCATGGGGAATTTGATAAGTCCTTAAAGTGCACACCTTTTTTCGGTTTTATGCTCGGGAATGATTCTTTTCTGTGTTTTGCAAGTTTTTGGACCATTTCACCCCAAAGCTGACCATAATTGAGTATAATTTGACTCCCCACGGACATCCCCAAATCACCATGCCCATGGAAGAAAGAAGGAACAGAAGATCATTGAGACAGAGCTCACCACGGACTGTCCGTGGTGAAGGCCATGGTCCATGGTGAGGCCATAACTGCTAGCCTGTTCGTTTTCCTTCATTGTGTGCCTGAGGTTGATCGTGTTCCTTTTTAAATAGAGCCATTTTTGCAACAGAGAGAGGCAACAAAACAAAGAAACAGAACTCTTCTCTCTAGTTTTCCATTCCTTCTCTATTTTTTTCTAAGTTTAATTTAGGATTTTAGTAGTTTTTAGTGTGAGTGTTGAAGAAGTGCTTGCTGTTGAAGAGCCCTTGCGAAGTTGGGAAACCTTTGAAGGATCTCCAATTGTGCAAAGTTTTCTACTCTCAAAACTCTGTTTAGTTTTGTTGATTTAAACATGTGTGAGTAGTTTACTCAATCTAGGGATTGTTAGCCAAGTATTGATGTTGGAATCTTTCATCTTTATTTAGCTGCTCTTATTCTTGATTAGGATTAGTTGTATTCTGTAACGCCCCCAAATTAAACATGTTTCACTGCTTGTGTTTTCCTTAATAAATCCCTTAATTATCATCTAGATTACCCCATGATAGGGGCATTACCGTCGTCCAAAAGGACAAGGCTTGAAACATGAGTGCTATAAATAACACAGTTAAGCATAGCTTCAATCATACACATACACACCTAATCAATCCATATATAATCAACTATTAACCAACATAAGGCTTTTACACTATAGTAAAAACAATTCACCATGTAATCTGCATCTCCATCTACTGAAGATTTCAATATACAACCCTAAAAATATGCATACACTGTATCGGTGTTGATCCATCCAAATTCCCTTGCTCAATTTATTCTCTTCCGCTGGTTTACTAGCATGAAGACGATTCTCTGAGCATTTGCCTAAAACAAAACATGAAAAATATTTCGAACTATGAGCCGAAACTCAGTACATGCATTCTTGAATTGTTAAATGATCATTGAAACACCGGTTGGGCCCGCTTTGCAATTCATTTTAAGTTAAAACAGTGAATGAAATGAATGTAAAACTACATTGCTAGTTATTATCTGATAGTGAACCCCTTGATACTGTTATGATCTATGGATAGGTGTGCACCTACCAAGCCGATCGGGGACCTGGCCTGAAGCCGCGCGGGTAACTGAAGGGCGAATGCCCTATAGATGATAACTGATGGGGCCACTCATTAAGTGATAAATCACTATATAAACTGATTCATTGATGTACTCACCAAAACATGATAACGTTGATAAATACACTCTGGTTTTCCAAAGATACAGACAATGGACGCACCTAAAGTCTTTAAAATGCAATTTCACTTGGTAATACGTACAATGGAAAATGATAGACTAGGCCCCATTTCTGTTTAAGAGATGTCATTATAGATAAATGTAGTTAGTAAACCATGTTCACTGACATAATTTATACCTTTACTGAAAATTGATTAATTAAAAAGAGTTCTACAATCCCAATAATTCAATATAAGGTAAGTTAAACCAAAATGATATGAAAAATAAATTAGTTAGGGTTATTGAACTTGAAATACAACAAACTGTTACAAAATAGACCAATTGGAATGATTGACCTGCTAATAAAAAGATTTCAATTGATATAAATGAAATATGGGTTTCTGGATACTTCTGAAATGGATAACGGAAAGTGTAATGCTTCTGAAATGGATAACAGAATGTGTAACAATTCTGAAATGGATAATAGAATGTTTAATTCCATGAGGGGTGTTGTGAGGTTCATAAAGGCTCAAATAACCTCAGTTTGATCCATTAAGTATTGATTCCTTTCTTCACATAATACCAATTGATGGTCTTCTTTAGAAAATCCATATCCTTCACTCCCAACCTCCAATTGAGATATAAGACCCCAATATGAAAATCTCATAATGTCCACTAAAACTTTTATTTAAGACACAAAGCATGATTCACATAGTAAGGTCCCTAAAATTAGGGTAGAACACATACGTGCACAATTTCAGTTCAATCTGCGCAGTCTTAGGAAAATGACCATACCTTTTTTCACAGAACTCGGATTAAGGTCATTCAAAAGGAATTTGAAAGATAAATCATAGATATATATACATACCAAAAATCACAATTTTTCAAAGTCCCAATCAATACCCGTCTTTCCATAAAGTCCTCTGTTCACAAATGCTCCCCGTTTCGATGTATTCTGCGTAGTCTTCAGTAAATTGGTCATAACCTTGTCCACACAACTCGAAATTGTGTAATTCAAAATCCTATTGAAATCTAACTCATCAAGCTATCACTACACCAAAATTCATAAATTTTTGATGCGCCAATTAATACCAGTTTTCTCCCGAAGTGACCCTTGTTTCAGGTCTGTTTACTACTCAATAACCACATATTTGCAATTGTTTCTTCACATAACCACCCACTAAAATTACTCTTTAACTCATATAAGTCAACATAAACATCGTGATATTTATTACCAATGTCAAAGATCGCAAAATTTCATTTAAAACAATCAAAATCCATCATCACAACCTAAACTTGCATGATCATGAACAACTTCAATCATTACTTGCTCTCAAGCATACTCAACAACCAAACTATCATTATATCAAGATAACATGATCCAAAATCAATCCAACATAAAAACCCAAAATTAAACATAATTAGATTAGGATTTACCTCACTTTGATGCTTGAAAAAGGAAATACAAATGAGGTTGGATGTTTGTAGAAGTGAGGGTGGTGATTAGGGAGGTTGTTGGTGGCTGTGGTGGTGGCTGGAAGCCAAGGCTGCCGTGGAGGAGAGGGGGTCATGGGGTAGAGAGAGGGTAGAGATAAGAGGAAGGAAGAAGTCTTGAGATTTGTTTTTCACTTGGTGAAGTTACTTGGTGCAAAATGACCTTAAACACTTGGCTGAAAATTGCCCTCCCAAAAAAAATATCTTTGCTCATTAACATTAGGATTTAATCATGGTAATTAGCTAAACAAATGAATTAGAAACTTGTTGGGCCAAAACCGACCTTAAATGAGCTCAGATTTGGGAAAAAAATATCAAACCGGGTGCGATTCATTTTTTTTTTTTCCAAAGCTTGAGATTAAATGTGATGTTATGAAAAATAATGTAATATTTTAAATCATAATTATGGAGGCCTACTATCAATTTTCGAAAATTGTCCGGTAAATGAACTCGAATTGCAAAGTGCAGCCTAAAATGAATTCTCCCAATCGGGATAATTAAATGAGATAAATAAATTTGAAAAATTAATAACATAACTTAATTAAATAAATAAACATGATTTAGGGTCGGGCTGTTACAGCCTTCCCCCCTTAAACAGTTTCGTCCTCAAAACTTATGAACTTTTATTGATCATGCAAGGTGATTTCAAATAAATATGAGTACTTGGCTTTCACTTCTTGCTCAATTTCCCAAGTAGTTTCTAGGGAGGTATGATTTGCCCAAAGCGATTTGATTTAAGGTATCTGCTTGATACTTAACTGCTTAATCCTGTGATCCAATATCTGAATTGGGTGTTCTTGAAACACAAGACCCTCAATGATCGCAATGGATTTGATTACGACAGCATGGTCAGGATCAAAAATGTACTGCCTGAGTTATGAGGTAAGGAACACATTATGCACATGTTTGAGGTATATAGATAGATCTAGTCGGCAAGCTATGGGATTCAACTTTTCAATGAACTTGTACGGTCCAATAGATATTGGCCTCAGCTTAGTTCATAGTTCAACCTCCCTATACCCTTGGTAAAACTTTTTGAAAAAACCCTTATCATATACCCGAAATTCCAGGAATCTCCTTCTTTTATCAATATAGCCTTTCTGTTGAATCCAATGGTATGTTTTCAAGAGCCTTTTGACAAATGTCACCTTAGTGAATATTGGAGAAGATCTTCATGACCCAAAAGATGATGTTTGTTGTCAATGTCTGTCGTCCTTTTATCCTGATGTTACACATGGGATTCTCTGCTGGTGCTATCACAACATCAACGATTGGGAGTTTCATACTTTCTTCAAATGCAAATGTTGGTTGTAGGTCGTGAAATACTACAGGCTCCAACTTAGAAGAGTTGGATACATTGGTATTGTTAGATGCTTGCACATCCGTTTCAGGATGATAAGAACTGCTAAAGTTCAATCTAGTTCCAAAGGCTCATTGAAGTGCATGCCAAAACAGTCTTAAAATCTCTTATCTCTATCATACACTATATCTGAGAAAATCCCATGACAAAATCTATTGAAATTGAATCCCTTTCTCAAGATTCTACTTTATTCTTTGGAGCTCGGGATCACTATCATAATGCACTCTAATTTCCTCCATTAGGGAAGGCTGTAAGATAAGTGCCGGCAATTGAACATTCGCTTTCCTATGTGACGCTAATTGAATGTCAAAGTCCTCAAGCTCTATCAAGAGATTCAGTTGAGTATTCACTACAGTGTTCAAGGTATGTTGTGCCTTCCTATTCAGGGCATCTGCCACAATATTTCTCTTTCTTGGTTGACATTGGATCTGCCACAACTGATGTTTCATATCGACTGAGCTTCTTTTGAGAGAAGATGTACTTCAAGCTTTGATGATCAGTATTGATTTTGCATGGTACTCTATATAAGTAATCTCTCCAAATTTTCACTACAAAAACTATAGCTGCTAACTCCATATCATGGTTAGGTAATCCTTCTCATAAGGCTTGAGTTGTTGGGAGGCAGAAGCCGCAAGTTTAATCTTCTTGCTAACTTTATAGCTTTCTTCAACAAATTGGTCAGGGAGGATAATATTTGTCAAATCCTTCCTGAACTCGATAATTCCCTACTAAACTCAAACGGTTTCCAATCTCAATGCATTGGTGGGTCTTGAGCACTTTGTAACTGCTTTCACCTTTTACAAATCAACCTTAAGCTCTTCCTTTGAAACCATATGTTCCAAAAGTACCATTGCTTCCAACAATACTCATGCTTCTTGTATTTGCTATGTAATTGATGTTCCTTCAAGGTCTATAACACTGCCCTCAAATGAACAATATGCTTATTTTTATCCTTGGAGTATTTCAAGATATCTTTTATAAACACCGCCACAACTTGTCTAGATATGGTCTGAAACTCTATTCATAAGGTCCGTAAAGGCCGTAGGGCCATTGATTAGGCCAAAAGGCATCATAGTGAATTCATAGTGACCCAAACAGTGTCCTTAGTGTGATTTTGGGAATGTCTTCAGGTATAATCCTAAGTTGATGGTACCTTGACCTCAAATCAATCTTAGATAAGACTCGTGCTCCCTGCAATTGATAAAACAAGTCATCTACTTGGAGCGATGGGTATGTGTTTTTGATAATGATCTTGTTCAGCTCTCTGTAATCAATACATAACATCAAGATTCCATTCTTCTTCTTTACAAATAGAATTGGGGCACCCCATGACGACATGCTTGGTATGATAAATCCCTTCTGTCATAACTTCTCTAATAGAATCATCATTTCTTTAAACTCAATTGGGGCCATACGATATGAGTTTTTGCAGATAGGTTGAGCATCAGAGATTAATTCAATCCCAAAATCAATTTCTCTTGCGGGAAAATCCTGATAACTTTTCAGGAAAATATCTTTCAATTCACAAACTATAGGGATATCTTCTGCTTTTTGTTCCTTTGGTTGAATGTTAGTAACATAACACCAATACACAACATACCTTGTCATAAGAGCTTACTTGTTTTTGTGACAAAATTTAAAGGACAAGGTTTTTCCTCTCTGTGACCATGAAAAATAGTTCTCCCCCTTGCTCATCTCTTGAAATAACCCTAGGGTCATCAAAATCCATCTTGACCCCATAAGTATACAACCAGTTCATTTCCAGCATGACATCATGTTGAGCCATTAATCATGCATCGTTTTATTAATTATTTTGATTATATTTTACACATTATTGCATCTAATTTACGTTATTTTCATATATTTTTAAGGTTAGGCATTGTTTTAATAAAGAGGAGAAGACGAGTCGTTGAGGCTCAGGTTTTACATGCTTGGGTAGGAGACGGTCCAAAACTGATAATTATGAAGATATTATTAGGGCTAGGATTGCAAGAGTTGGAACAAAGTTAGAAGTCGTGGGAGAGAAGAAGTCTAGGGAAGAAAGAAGAAGGAAGCTTACAATCACACTTCCATCCAACCTCATGCCTCATCATAATCATCCTTCCATCAAACTCTAAACCTCCACACATCATCTTCCACACAAACATCACAAACCCTAATCACACCCCTCCTTTCCTCCCTATATATAGATCATCATCACCATCACCATAAGGATCCTCATCTCCATACACTCCATGCCACCATCCCTCTCCTCACAATCTCACCACGGCTAACTCTCCATCACCTCTTGATCACCATCCTTCATCATCTCATCATCATCATGTGAGACCCGGAGTTTTGTCGTATTCGTTTAATGAATATTATGCCTGTCGGGTTGGAATAGTTTACTTGAATACCCGTCAGCCTTGGAAGTAGTTTGATGTTATTACATCGAACCTAGAGAGATTTGGGAACGAATAACTGATGAAGGATTATATTATCGATTTGGGTTTAGGAATCGGTTTACGAATTAGACTAGCGGTGTTAAGTTTGATCTGTTGAATAAATGAAAGAGAGAAGGGGAGGGCAAAGTGGTAATTTCGCGTGCCTTATTTCTCCTCCCTCTTGCCGCGATACCCCCCCCCCCACGACAGCCCCTCTCTCCTCTTTCTTTCTTCTTCTGCTTCTGCTTCCTCCCGTCTCCCCGGTTCGTCCCCTCTTCCTCGCGTCACCACCACGCACGCCGGAGCCAGCCGCCGCCCTCTAGCCCCGGCTGACGCACCCTAGCCACCGGCCGTCACGCCCTGGTGCCACTGGTTGAAGATCAGCCACGGTTGGGGTTGATTTCGACCGGAGCAAAACCGAACACCCGGCGATTTTCATGGCATGCAAGGTGAATTCGAACCCTCACTCATCTATAAGTGTCATCTTGACCTAGATTCTTCCTAATTGTGGTTAATTTCATCAGAAATCGCAAGTTGGGGTTTCGGTTTGGTGGAGTCCGAACCCCCACGCGAAGGCAAACGGAATTCATGGGTGTGTGGAGCTCGAATTCGTCTTCAATCTAGCCAATTGCACGCAAATTGCTTGAATTCAAGTGGGTAATCCTTTAATCCCACTTATTTTAAGGATTTCGAATGATAATCGTATGATTGAGTTTATGGATGTGCTAGTTATAGGTGTTTATGCCTAAAGAGTATGAAATATGCTAGAGATATGTATTTGAAGTGAATTATAAGCGTTTAGTTTCGAATCGAATCAATTTGGGCTAATTCGAAGTGAGTTATATGTGTTTAGCTTCGATTCGAATCAATTTGGGTGAATTATGCGTAATATGTTAATTCGAGGTGAATTATATATGGTTAGCTTCGAATCGAATCAATTTGGGCTAATTCGAAGTGAGTTATATGTGTTTAGCTTCGATTCGAATCAATTTGGGTGAATTATGCGTGATATGTTAACTCGAGGTGAATTATATATGGTTAGCTTCGAATCGAATCAATTTGGGCTAATTCGAAGTGAGTTAAATGTGTTTAGCTTCGATTCGAATCAACTTGGGTGACTTATGCTAATGAGGTTAATTCGAAGAGAGTTATATATGCTTAGCTTCAATCAAGTTGGATGAAGTAGGCTTGAGGCGTTAATTGAAAGTCAGTTACATATGTTTAGTATCGATTGAATATGTGTGGACAAACAAGTGAGTTAAGCTTATTATGTTTATGAGCAAGCTTATTACGTTTGCAATCAAATGAAGTCGTTGGTATGATTTAGCAAAACCGTCAAGTGAGAAACAAGGTCGTTTATGATTAGGCAACCTTATTATGTTTATAAACAGCCTTTTTGTTGAAAACTAAGTCGTTTTACGACTTAGTAAACGTGTTACCCCTATAAGAAGCTTTTAAGTCAAAAGTAAGGCCGTTTCACAAGTTAATAAACGCATTGCGTGTTTAAAAGAACTTTTAAGTTACAAATGAAGTCGTTTTATAATTTAGCAAATGTTTTACGTTTATAAGAAAGTTTCTTAACTTTAAAACGAAGTCATCTTTGCGAGTTAGTAGCCGTATTACGTTTATACGAAACTTTTGAATTGAAAACGAAGTCGTTTTACGACTTAACAAGCTTATTACGTTTTAAAGAAGTTTTGAAGTTTTAAATGAAGCCGATTTATGGAATAACAAACTTATAACTTATATAAGAAGCTTTTAAGCTTATAACTTTTATAAGAAGCTTTTAAGTTTCGAACTTAGTTTGACTTAAGTTTGAATTAAGCATTAACTAAACCCGTTATGTTTCAACGAGTATCGTTTTACGATTTAGCAAACTAATTACATTTTTATGAAGCTTTTAAGTTAGAAACAAGTATCGCTTTACGATTTAGCAAACCGATTACGTTTTTACGAAGTTTTTATGTTAGAAACGCATTACGTTTTTACGACACTTTTAAGTCAGAAACAAACTCCTTTTACGATTTAGCAAACTAAGTACGTCTTTATTAAACTTTTAAGTTAGAAATGAACTTGTAAACGTATTCCATAAAGTAGTTTACATGGTATTGCAATTGACCGATTATGGAAAGTTTTTAAACCTTTGGCAAAATCGATTTATGAGTAGTAACTAAAGCTTTCACTAGTTTTTAAACACGTTATCTCTTGTGGATATTATGATTTAAACTTACGTAACTTGCATAAACAAATCGGTTTTGCATCAATTTCATTCTTTTGCGTTTAAAAGAGTTGAAACGGTCTTAAAAGGGCAACTGGAGTTGCGTATTGAGAATCATATCTTTGAAATGCATGATTGTAACTACCCAGGTTTTGAATCGTGAGTTAGTATACTCACCGTGCTTTTAAGAAGCGTTTCTCGTTGTTTGCCTAAAGCTAAAGGTGTAAGAAAATTATGTTTTCAGGTTTTACGTCCATAAAACCTATGTACGGAAAATGTATAAGCATGTTTGTCTTCTCAGTATGTATGTTTATGTAAGTATTTACATGTATGAATGTTATACGTTCTTAAGATATATATATATATATATATATATATATATGATTAAGTATAAGTATGTATGCTTACGAATACTTATGTTATGTCTAAGTATAAGTACGTATGTTTACGAATGCCTATGTTTATGTTTAAGTTATGTTTAAGTATAACTACGTATGTTTACGAATACGTATGTTTATGTCTAAGTATGTTTATGTCTTCCTAAGACATATATATGAAAAAGTACGTATGTAAATGAATGTTTATGTTTATGTGTATGTATACGTGGAGGAACTACTCTAGAAACTTTAAGCTTAAGTCTGAGACCCAGGGATGGTGGCTTAGTTCCCGCCTGGTATTATGTATGTTATGTTATGATAGATTCAGGGATGGTGGTTTGATTCCCGCCTGAAGTCTATGTATGAAATTATGTCTCAGCATGGTATGATGTCTGTCCGGATAGGCGTATGTTGCCGCTCGAGTTTGGCCGACTCGGGATGGTAGTAACAAAGTACCTCTAAGAGTCTAGTCTCCTCATTTACGTGAATAAGATACTACGTATGTTTTCAGTAAGCTTATGTTTTGCTATGTTCATGGATTTACGCAACGGTTTATACTTTACGATTTCACTAAAGTTAAGCTTTTCTACGTTTGTTTTTAGTAAGCTTATGTAGGTTATGTTTATGGATTTACGCAACGGTTTATGCTTTATGATTTCATTGAAGTTAAACTTTTTGGTATGTCTATGATTCCTCTTGATTTATGGAACGAGTATGATGTATGATGTGTAAGTCTTCAACTAAAATGAATTACGAAAGGCTTTTGATAAGTTATATGTATTTTAAGTATGTTTTGGGAGAGAGGGTTTACTAACTGAGCGGTGGTTGCTCATTCCCATTACTTTTCCCATTTTCCCAGATTCACAGGTATGTGACAGCTGCGTGGAGCGCCCAGGGTGGAATTGCTTGGTCTATGTTGCCATATTTATGATTTTGATGTGTATTGTTGAATGTGGTTGCAAGGTTATGTAATTAGTCTGTTTCTTGTAAAATTTATGAACATTAGAAAACATTGTGTACTCCGGGCGTGTGGCCCGTAGAGTTGGGACTCCGGCGTGTAGCCGTTGAGCTGTTGTTGGTTGTTGATTTGTATTGCAGGGTTATAATGTAAGGCTTTAAGCCTGGGAAACGGTCAGTTTTTAGGGGAAACTCTGCCCGTTTCGTCCCAGAATTTAGGTAGAAAGTTAAGCTCACGTAACGCTTTCGGCCCTAGGGGCTGGGGGTGTTACACATCATCATCCCATCATCACACCATCTTAATTCCCACCCTCACAACAACTTCCTCCTCTTCACCAAGTAGCCTCTTTTATTATATTTTTTTCTTTTTTTTGTTCTTACTTTAATTTGTTTTTGTGTTGTTAGTTAATTATTAAACATGAATCCTTTGGTTAATTGTGATGTTACTTTTAATATGAGTGAGTGATTTTTTTTATGCTTAGTATAATCTTCTTGAAGTCATGCTAAATTAATTATTTTGAAACAAGTTTTATGCTTTAATGCCTAGTTGATTTCTACTCATAATTCTTTAACGATTAGCGTTTATCGTTTATGAAATTTGTGTTAAATCGATTAGAATGCATGCTAGTTGATTAAATACAATTTCGATTGATAGTTTAGAAGACTATAATACGTAAAAGTTATAGTTTTTTAAGGCTTAGGTATCACCCTAATTAATCATGGATGGCTCAAACCCATCTCTTTTAATTAGGTAATCGCTTTAAATCTTTGTTAAATCGATTTGCTGGTAAATTAGTTACAAAGTATTAAATGATGTTTTTCCAATTCTTAATACTCTAGTTTGGTTAAATTTTTGCGCTAGTGTAAAGATTATCAAATTAGTAGGGTTTATATTAGGGCTGGACCTAAGTAAATTAGAATTTAAGGAAAAACGGGGAAGAACCACTGGTAGATGTCTTTTACAGTTTAACTCATGAATGAAATTACCTTGTGTGTTGATGATAAATATTAATTTGCATGGTGGATTGAGATTATACTAAGTATCCTTCATAAATTTGATAACTTTTGATTATTATTTATTGCTTAGAACTAATTTGATTAGTTTGTTGATTTTTGTTCTAGTTTTATTAGCTTCAATATAATTTTAATCGACCTCCCCCCCCCCCAAGTATAGTCTTTTAGGAGTGTCTAGGTAATTTTAGATAGCTTAGATTTTGATTTTTAGAGTGGTTATAATGTTAGATTTATTTATATTCAGTTCTAGTTATTAGAACTTAGACTAAAAATAGTTATTTTTGTTATTTTTTTATTTTTATTAATTCCTAGGGTTTATATAGTGCCCTAGTCTGCTCATATTCAATTTCGTAATTTCTGGAAATTATTTGGTAGTTGTTCATAATTATTTTGTGAAATTGGTATGTGTAGGTTTTTAGGTAATTAATTCTTTAATTTTTGATTTTTAATTTTAATTCATGATTATCAGGTATTGTTAAGTCCAGAAAATTGTGTACTAGAACTAGGGTAATTTTCTTAACTATGTTCGTATTTATATTTATGCAGATTATTTTATTTCTAATTTCAGATCTAATATTCTGCATTGATATTCTGTGGTAATTTTCTGATTTGATTTTTCTGAAATTATTTGGATACAACTGAGGATTTATAAGATTATATACCTGAACAATAATATTTTAGGTTACTGTTTGCAATTTTTAATATTTATTTTCTCATTATTATTTGATGTTTTGATTTTTAATTAGAATTTCAGTTACTATTCTGATTTTATTTTTCTAGATTATTTAGGAAATCTTTTTACTGTTTTATTTCCAGAATATGATTCAAAATATTTAGGAGCATCATTGGTGCTTTTCTAGATTTTTATTCATTCGATTTTTAATTATTTTAGAATTATTAAGATTAGGTTTAATAAATTGGATTAGTAAAATCATTCAGGATTAAGCTAGCCTTTTTAAAACAATCTTTCCTCGTAGATCGATCCCTACTTACTTATGCTATAAAAATTATTTAATAACCAAAGTAGTGGTTAAATTTGTAGCTCTCGACAAGCTTAACACATCAACGTCTGACGAGTCAAATTGAACCAGAACTCCAGAGAATACTATCCCACCAATAGTAATTGAAACAAGTTTATGAGAGATAGAACACTCAACTCTAGATTCATTGGATAACTTGAGTCCATAATTGATTTATGCCTCCTTACTCTCAAGGTTCAGTTGTATGGCAGGTTGAGTGGATATAAATGAATGACTGGCAACTGAATCCAATAATACACAAAATGGCGTTGAAATTAAAAGAGAGTTCTAGTAACTACCGTACTAGAGGTGGCAGCTTCCTTCTTGCTCAACACATAGGCCCTTCCTATAGCTGTGGGCCTTGAAGGTGAGAGTCCTTTCTACAGCCTTTAGTCTTTGGGAGCAGGCAGCATTGAGGTGCTCTGGGCTACCGCACCACATACACTCGTTAGCTCCCACTTGGCACTCAAGTGTGTTGTGGTTAATTCTTCCACAAATCTGCTCCAAGTGAAACCAAACCCTAAGAGCCTATTATTAATAGTGTTTCACCAAATATTGGTTTCACTAGTTAGATAAAATGTTCCAATGTTCACCCTTTTATCTCCTGGAACCTCTATTACAGTGAAAACTTTCTCCACTCCTTGAATCCATTCTTAAGGTTCCACCGGGTCATACTTTCCAGTCTAGAGTCCTTTAGTATGAATCAACTGAAGACATTTTTTCACAGGGCAGTAACCCATCAAAATTTCTCACTGACGCAGTCCAAATGCATGATACAAAATTTGATTAACAAACTTAAGCTTTATGCAAGTGATCTACTGTAGGAAACTAAGATTGCATCAGCCAAAAGGTAGGCACATCGCGTTTCCCTTATCAATGGATTCCACAAGTTGGACAACAATCATCCCTATAAAAAGCATAGTCAAGATGTAACAAAATTATTATCTATTGACATGGGTGCAATCCCAATCATAACCCAACTACTAGTAACAATTGGGCTCTTACAAAACGAAAAAGGTGACTAGGACTGATGAAGATGTAACATGAGAGTGAATGATAATGCAACTTGATGGGGAGATGCCATGAAGACAAAAAGATGAAGCCCCTGGTCAAAGTGAGGAGTATCCAACAGTTGATAATCCAACAAGGACAATGGTAGATGGTATGTTACCAGAAGGTGCAGTGAAATATTTTCTAGAGTAATGCCTACTTCACAAATGGAGGTGGAGTCAATGGACTTCTTGCAAGAGTTTGGGCAATTTAAGCAAGGCTTGAATTGCAATGGATTGAAACAAAATGTTTCTCTAATGTGTCCTTGGTTTCTCTTGTATGAAATCGTCGATAGTCAATGGTTTCAAACTTCTGTACCATAGAACAATCCTCTACAAAATCCTATAATTCAGGGGATACTACATCAAGAACCCCCATATAGCTCACTTGGAGGAAATTCTTGAGTTACAGGAGAAAATATATGTAATCGATGAAGCATATTGAAGTAATTGCCGCTTGGATCCAAGAAAAGCACAAAATGACACCCATAATATGAGGAAATATAAGCTCAAAGTTGTATTTACCCACTGACTTGAACAGTCTATACCATCAGACTTCTAGGCTAGATTTCATAAATCACTGGCCTCCAAATGTGCTATAATATGGTTCATTGGAGAGCTTACTTTTTGTACTTTGACATAAACTAACTAAAACATCTCTATCTGTTGGAATGCATAGGCTGCAAGTGGACCGAACCCAGACCTTGTGCATTAGGATTCTGCCCAATTTGCAGACTTTGACTTGTCCAGCAGTTTTGAAAAACCAAATTACCTCCAATCCACTTGAAACTTGTTTCATATGAAAGATATCTCCCCAACCTTAGATTCAGGACAGGAAACCCTTGCATAAGTCATGTTGATCATGGACAAAAGTTACTTCAAAGTCGGTCCTTGTGTAATGATCAAAACTATCAAGTTGATTAAACTTGTATATTCTGCCCATACTTGGTTTTCCCTATGCATTTAACCTCAAAATAAGTCGAGGGCCTTTCATATGACACATCTGTAACAACCCCCAACCCTAGGATTAGGAGTGTTAGTGATTCTAAAATTTTTGGGACGAAACGAACAGAGTTTCGCCTGCAAACTGGCCATTTTCTAGGCGTAAAGCCTTACATCACATCCTCTGCATTGAATAAAAGTATAAAAGGATGTCAAATCAAGCTCAATGGCTACACACCGAATATCACAACTCTACGAGTTACACACCCGGAGTACAAGGGTTTACATCCCAAAAATAAACAATTCCAGCTAAAAGGATGATATACAATTCAGATGGGCGGCTTATCGGTGGTTTACATCAATGGACGATATCCATTGGAACACCTTTAACTTGTTGTTCAAAATCTCCGTCAAATCTGCTGCTTAAGATCAAACTATATATACTTTATATGGATCCATCTGACAAAGAAGAATATACGAGTAGAATATGTTTGAGATAAGTAGACATTTACAGTGTCACAAATCTCCAATGATATCATAATAATCTTCATTCCCCACTAACCAACTTTCTCAGTATCTTAACTCCATACTCCATATCCCAAAAAGAAAATCTCAACCTGACTCTGATACCAAATCTGTAACGTCCCCAAATTAAACATGTTTCACTGCTTGTGTTTTTCTTAATAAATCCCTTAATTATCATCTAAACAACCCAATGATAGGGGCATTACCACTGTTCAAAAGGACAAGGCTTGAAACATGAGTGCTATAAATAACACAGTTAAGCATAGCTTCAATCACACATATACACACCTGATCAATCCATATATAATCAACTGTTAACCAACATAAGGTTTTTACAATATAGTAAAAACAATTCACCATGTAATCTGCATCTCCATCTACTGAAGATTTCAATATACAACTCTAAAAATATGCATACACTGTATCAGTGTTGATCCATCCAGATTCTCTTGCTCAATTTATTCTCTTCCGCTGGCTTACGAGCATGAAGACGATTCTCTGAGCATTTGCCTAAAACAAAACATGAAAAATATTTCAAACTGCGAGCTGAAGCTCAGTACATGCATTCTTGAATTGTTAAATGATCATTGAAATACTGGTTGGGCCCGCTTTGCAATTCATTTTAAGTTAAAACAGTGAATGAGATTAATGTAAAACTGCATTGCTAGCTATTATCTGATAGTGAAACCCTTGATACTGTTACGATCTATGGATAAGTGTACACCTGTCAAGCCGACCGGGGATCTGGACTAAAGTCGTGCGGGTAACTGAAGGGCGAATGCCCAATAGATGATAACTGATGGGGCCACTCATTAAGTGATAAATCACTGTATAAACTGATTCATTGATCTACTCACCAAAACATGATAACGTTGATAAACACACTCTGATTTTCTAAAGATACAGGCAATGGACATACCTGAAGTCTTTAAAATGCAATTTCACTTGGTAATACGTATGCACAATGAAAAATGATAGACTAGGCCCCATTTCTGTTTAGGAGATATCATTATAGATAAATGTAGTTAGTAAACCACGTTCACTGACATAATTTATAACTTTACTGAAAATTGATTAATTAAAAAGACTTCTACGCTCCCAATAATTCAATATAAGGCAAGTTAAACAAAAATGATCTGAAAAATAAATCAGTTAGGGTTATTGAACTTGAAATACAACAAATTGATACAAAATATACCAATTGGAATGATTGACCTGCTAATAAAAAGATTTCAATTGATATAAATGAAATATGAGTTTCTAGATACAAAATAGACCAATTGGAATTATTGACTTGCTAATAAAAAGATTTCAATTGATATAAATGAAATATGGGTTTCTGGATACTTTTGAAATGGATAATGGAAAGTGTAATGCTTCTGAAATGGATAACAGAATGTGCAATGATTCTGAAATGGATAATAGAATTTTTAATGCCATGAGGGGTGTTGTGAGGTTCATAAAGGCTCAAATAACCTCAGTTTGATCCATTAAGTATTGATTCCTTTCTTCACATAATACCATTTGATGGTCTACTTTAGAAAATCCATATCCTTCACTTCTGACCTCCAATTGAGATATAAAACCCCAATATGAAAAGCTCATAATGTCCAATAAAACTTTTATTTAGGACACAAAGCATGATTCACATAGTAAGGTCCCTAAAATTAGGGTAGAACATATACGTGTACAATTTCAGTTAAATCTGCACAGTCGTAGCGAAACGACCATAACGTTTTCTACAGAACTCGGATTAAGGTGATTCAAAAGGAATTTGAAATATAACTCATTGATCTATCCACATACCAAAAATCACAATTTTTAAATGTCCCAATCAATACCAGTGTTTTCGTAAAGCCCCCTATTCACAAATGCTCCCAGTTTCGATATATTCTACGTAGTCTTCAGTAAATTGGTCATAAATTTGTCCACAGAACTCCAAATTGAGTAATTCCAAACCCTATTGAAAGCTAACTCATCAAGCCATCACGACACTAACATTCATAAATTTTTGATGCGCCAATTAATACCAGTTTTCTCCCAAAGTGACCCCTATTTCAAGTTTGTTTACTACTCAATAAACACATATTTGCAATCTTTTCTTCACATAACCACCCACTAAAATCACTCTTTAACTTATATAAGTCAGCATAAACATTGTGATATTTATTACCAATGTCAAAGATCACAAAATTTCATTTAAAACAGTCGAAATTCATCAACACAACCTAAACTTGCATGATCATGAACAACTTCAATCATTACTTGCTTTCAAGCATACTGAACAACCAAACTATCATTATATCAAGATAACATGATCCAAAATCAATCCAACATAAAAACCCAAAATTAAACATGATTAGATTAGGATTTACCTCACTTTGATGCTAGAAAAAGGAAATACAAGTGAGGTTGGATGTTTGTAGAAGTGAGGGTGGTGATTAGGGAGGTTATTGGTGGCTGTGGTGGTGGGGCTGGTAGTTGTGGTGGTGGCTAGCAGCCAAGGCGACCGTGGAGGAGAGGGGGTCATGGGGTAGAGAGAGGGTCGAGAGAAGAGGAAGAAAGAAGTCTTGAGATTTGTTTTTCACTTGGTGAAGTTAGCTGGTGTAAAATGACCTTAAACACTTGGCTGAAAATTTCCCTCCCAAAAAAAATATCTTTGCTCATTAACATTTGGAGTTAATAATGGTAATTAGCTAAACAAATGAATTAGAAACTTGTTGGGCCGAAATCGGCCTTAAATGAGCTCAGGTTTGGGAAAAAAAAATATCAAACTGGGTGCGATCAATTTAATTTTTTTTTCAAAAGCTCGAAATTAAATGTGACGTCATGAAAAATAATGTAATCTTTTAAATCATAATTGTCGAGGCCTACTGTCAATTTTTTCGAAATTGTCCGGTAAATGAACTCGAATTGCAAAGTGCGGCCCAAAATGAATTCCCCCAATCGGGATAATTAAATGAGATAAATAAATTTGAAAAATTAATAACATCACTTAATTAGATAAATAAACATGATTTAGGGTCGGACAGTTACAAATTCTATCTTGTGTGTGAAATTGTTGAAATTGGATTTTCACTAAATTCATTCGCTGATTCTAAATAGTTAGGTAAAGGACTGAAAGCTGAAACTTGTTATTTGATTAACAAGATAGGAGTTGATTTAGCAATACTTAAAAGAGATTGACTTGTTAAGAGGACCATTTTAGGAATCAAAGATCTGTAACTGAGACTAAACAAGGACATTTGAAAGAATGACTTGTTAGTTTAGGCAATTCGGTTTATTTCAAAAGAAGATTTAATTCTAAATGTAATTGCACCCCTTTTAACCCCCCATAACAGATCAAGCACATGATATATTGCATTGATCCACATCTTTACAAGGTGAAACGAATCCCTAGATGTTTTTATTTGATTGAATTCTCCAATTAGGATTTAGTGTCATTCAACCTCTTAAGTGAAATTGCTTCCTGAGCACTTTTAAAGGACAAAAGCCAATAGATTACAATTGGTCTTCATGGGAACGATATCTTTACTAATCTACAACACCCGTGCGCTTGCGGGCTTAGGTCAGAAATGTAAGTCTTGTTATGAGTTTATGTAATGGAATTATGTTTACTAACTACGTTGTGGACGTATTTTGTATGTGATTATTTATGATTGTCATGGATCTAGTCTAAGTATGTATAAAATGCATGTTTTAGAACTACTCCATTGACTTAGACCAAATTCTACTCAGGACGTCCGATGTGCTTGTCTTCTACTAGGTTAAGTTCGGGTTAAAAAGTTTTGAAGCCTTATGGATGTTCCTCATTGGATATCTACAGCGATGATGAGCCTGCTCCCTTTCGGATGTGGCGTTACATGTCTAATCAATAAATCAAGTAAATCTTAGAAAAGACCAAGACCAAACATAGGAAAGATTAGGCGGATAAGTTAATTGATGCTTTGTGGGCATATCGGATGGCCTTTAAGACACCATTAAGCATGTCATCTTATAGGGCGGTCTATGGTCATCCTTGTCATGTATCCGTTGAACTTGAGCATCGAGCTTGATGGGAAATTAACACCCTCTATTATCACTTAAGTGGTGTTGGAGAAGAAAGGAAGTTGAGTTTGAATGAACTCGATGAGATTAGAAGGAAGGCATATGAGAACACTCAGTTGAGTAAGGAAAGAGCCAAAATTTTCCATGATAAACGCATCAAGAAGTGTTCTCTCTGAGGGAAAAAGTTCTTCTATATAGCTCTAGATTTCACTTATTTCATGGAAAGCTTCAGTCTAGGTGGACCGGTCCTTTTATTGTCGTGAAAGTATTTTCTCATGGTGCAATTAAAACTAAAGATCCCTCTAAAGACCACACGTTCAAGGTTAACGGGCATAGGTTAAAGTACTTTTTGGAAATGTCTAATGAAAAGGATGTGGAGTGCCTCTTGGTCCACGAACCTTCTTTACTTAGCTAGCTAAGGTCCTATCTTCTTGTGTGTTATTGTATAGTTGTGAATATGTGTGAGTCATGTGTGCATTGGAAAAATAAAAAAGACCAAAAAAAGAGGGAAAAAAACAAAAGAGAGAAAAATGGAAAAAATAAGAGAAGAAGAAAGAATGTAAGTGGAGAGTGGAATAAAGTGTGAAAAACGAAAGAGAGGGAAGGATAGAGAGGATAAAAACAAAAACAAAAAAAGAGTTGAGAGAATGGAACATGTTGGGCAGAAAGATGACACCGGGAGCCCATGCCAAGTGGCATCCCGTGCCACAACATCCTTTTCAGTCTATTAATCAAAGAAGTGGCACGGGCTGCCTATGCCACCTACAGCGGGCCATAAAAATCGAATTTCCTTCCTTTCTTCCTCATTTTTCCTCCATTCTTGTTTGTCCATTCTCTCGCTATTCGAAACCCCCCCCTCTACTCTCATCTCCACTCAAATCTCCACAAATCCTTTTTTTTCACAAATTCTAAAAATTCTACTTATAAAATTGTAACACCCCCAGGCCCTAGGGCTAGGAGCATTACGTTTTTGTCGAATCCTACTTAATCTCTAGGGCAAAACGGAGAGAGTTTCTCCTGAAAACTGACCATTTTCCCAGGTGAAAAGCCTTACGAAAATCCATGTATTGAATAGAAACATATAAAACTTCTAAAACAAGCTCGACTGCTACACGCCGGAGCCCACAGCTCTACGGGTCACTCGCCCGGAGTGCATCTACCATAAAGTTCAATAATAAAGAAGAAAATCAAATATACAACTCAACTGATCACACATCTGGAGTACAGGGGTTTACATCCCGAAATGTAACTAATTTTAGCAAAATCAACACCTGGCTAATAAGAAGGTTGGCTCACATAGCCGTACAGAGCGACTCTTGACCATTATGCATTACAAGAACTAGAGTACTTGTTTGTACACATTTACAACTCTAGCAAATACAACATATTACATCGCTTACTATGTAAATCTATTCCTTTGTATGTTCACATGACACCTTTTCAAACATAATTTGGGCGATCATAGCTCCCTTCTTGGCATATATATAATCGAATTCACCTATCACAAAGAAAACCTGGGAAAAAGGGGAAAGAGTAATGGGATGAGCAACCACAAGCTCAGTGACTATTCCCCGACTCCTTAAAACCAAAACAGTTGCAGGCAATAATATCATTAATAGCCACATATCCCGTGCCTATGTATTACTATTGTATTAGGCAATCATAGTCCCCATGGATGGATTAATACCCATAAACTTCATTCAAGCCACTTAAACTCATTTCTAGGTCCTTAATAACCAAACCTCTTTAAAACCAAGCACTCAAGTACATAAATGGGCAACAGGAACTATGCACTGAATCTTCTTTCATAGGTTGTGCACATTTAAAGCTTAAATGTATGATTCATTGCAGGGATATAGCCAAGCCTTACTTGTATTTTCATTCAAACACTCATTCATAAAATAAGCAAAGCACAAAGATCTTCCTTTGTTCTTTCTGAATTACAGAGCATTTCAATAACTCCCAACCATAAGATATGTGGTCTAATACATGATTTATGTCTCATTTACCCAATTCACTTGTACTAGATGCTTAAACACATGGAGTAGAGATTATGCAAGGGACTTTCTTTCATAAAATATGCACATCCAAACTTATATACTCGATGCATTCAAGGATATGGCCATGCTTTACTTGGAATTTCATTCATACGGTACTTAGAATCTTAATCACTAGATATGCACAAAAGTCTTTCTTTATTTTTCTCAAAAAAAACTCTTTTCTTAGCCTCTTGAGGGTCATATTCTTTAAAAGGAATCTCTTTCATAATGGTCCTCTAATGACCCTTAAAAACTGTTCGAATCTCATTCGAACTGGCCTCTTAATGGCCATTAAAAACTTTCTTTCTTTCCGAAATACTTAAACTGGCGAAATGTCGACTGCTTTTCTTACTTATTAAGAAAATACTTTGGGCATAAGATCATCATAATGTGCAAGTTGGGTGAGATCTATTCTCAACCCCTAGTAAGACTATCGCTCACGCTAAGCTCTTACTCCCGGGATGGCAACTAATTTGGACCTTAACCCTCGTCAAGGTCTCTAGGGCTTCCCACTACTGGGATTATTCCTTAGGCTAGGGATTCCCCTATACAAGCAGGTTCACTCCCATGGGATTCCCCCGTTCTAGCGAGTTCACTCCCATCTTGATGTCGCTAAGCACGATATCTTAGCCAATTCAAAGCTTATGGCCATAGCGGCTAACAAGTTTGCTGCCTCTTACAGCGAAATCATTTTTCATACAACGTACTCCTTTTTTGAAAATTCCTTAGGGACTCCCCCGTTTTAGCATGTTCATTCCCAAAACTGTATTCGTATAGTTAAAAATAGGCCATCGATCACTAATAGTTACGGCTACTGTTGGTTACAACCACGAAAACCTTCTTTTTCAAACTCACCCTTACTCGCAAGATGAAACTTAATGACATAAAATGAAGGGCATGTTTGCACGAAACACATTCAAACACTTCATAATCAACTCAGCAGAATAAGCTACACATGGTCTCGCAGTCCACACGATTGTGGTCAATCACAACCTAGGCTCCCTCCTCACACAACACTGACCACATGGAACCTCAAAACTCTCATTAGTGCATCCTCAAGCCATCCGACTACCAATTCGGTTTCAATTTCATAATCTTAGCATTCTAACTCAGAGGACATAATGAAATAGTGACGCATAAACTTATCGACGTATAAACTTACCGAGCGAGCAGCAACCATCTGGCGATGCGTTACAGCATATATAAACACATATACATATATATCTATATTGCATCAACTTGAAATAGGCAATTAACGAACTGAATTAAACTAACAAGGCATGAAACTCGATTACATTCACATCTCACAATAAGAAGCAAACATGTCAAGTTCATGTCATTTCCAAGGATACTTCCACTAACCTAACAAGTATCAATTCAAAGAGTATTTAAGTCGTTTCCAAGGTTAACTTTAATCATGAACTAACGAATTCAGCATGCATTAGTTTAGGACATCGTTTACTCACATTATACTAAAATTGCTAATCGTAAAACCCCGAATTATCAAATTACAGGCTCACTTTTTGTCCAACTAAGATGGCGATTCGGATTCATTTTAAGCAGCATTTTAGGCATAAAATTAGTTTAATTTTGAGCACTTTTAGGACAACCTAAACATGCATAATCTGACCTTGAATTCAATCGTTTTAAGCATGCACAATAGGCATAAAAATCAACAAAATTCTAGATATCGTTCAATTAGCTTAAACATGCAGAATCTGAGTTGAATTCAATTCGAACACGGCATGCTTAAATAGAAAATAGCAAGTAGTTCAATTATGGGCAACATTAAACAGCTTATACGCGCGTATTCTGGGCATGAGTTCAATCAAACAGAACATGCCCAATCACCCCTTTACACTTTCAACAAACCTAGCCAATCCTAAACTGACATGCATCATCATTCAAGGCTAAAATGTTTTTAAAATCAATAATACTTAGGAGGTGAGAAACACCCACCTCAATCCAAGCTAAAGGCCCAACTCCTAGGCGAATTGGGCAATTTTCGGGCTAAATTTGGCCCCAAGCATGCATGGTGCTGGTGTTGGTCACGATGTTTTCCAAACCCTAGTCTGACCCCGCTGTCTTGTCGCTTCTACTGCTACCTGTGCACGAGACGGCCACCTAGTTGCGGGGGGTGCTAGCCGGCCACTCTGGTCACCAAAGTTGTGCCTAGTTACCGGAATTGCGGCCCACTATTGGCGTTGACTAGCGTGGCCTCGATCCCCATTTCCTGCAGTTTCCCCTCCGTCTCGCTCGATCTTTCTCTCTCTCTCTCTTCGCGGTGGTTGTCTCGGCTGGTGGAGGAGACACTGGCATGCGCAACGAGGTGGCGCCACTGCCACCATGGCCCCTCGTCTCTCTCTCTCCTCCTCTTTTTCTCTGGTTGTTGTCGGGGATTGTGGGGCTGGGTTGAGGACCCCCCCCCCGGCTGTCATGTTTTTGCTGAAGAAAAAGGGCTTCGGCCCCCTTTTTGTTTTATTATATATATA
>JACYFF010010365.1:66087093-66109618 GCA_017589665.1 Selenicereus undatus | reverse complement strand
CCCCCTTTTTGTTTTATTATATATATATATATATATATATATATATATATACATATATATATATATATATATATATATTTGGTTGATTGCCCATTCAAGTAACATCGCTAGTCTAATTTCGTATCTCATGTTCTAACCCAAATCGATAATACAACCCTTCGTCAATTACGTTCCCAAATATGACAAGGTTCGATTCAATAGACGACGAAACCAATTCTAAGGTTAACAACCTAATCACATTCGGGAAACGACTAAATTAAACTTTCAGTGGAATTAAATGGTGCAAATTAGCATGAATTAAATTTAAAATCAATAATAACAACAATAATTCTTTTTATAAAAATTATCGTTCACATAAGCATATCAGTAATACTTTAACTCATATAGTTACTAAAATACGGTTTTATAAGGTAAAAAGTGATACAATCAACTTAACGAAAAATAAGGAATGTAGGTGTTACAAAAATCCCATTCTTCGTAGAAAAGTTCACCCCAAGTTCATCCCTTTCTTCTACCTCATTCACCTACTTTCAACCTCTAAAAGTGTAACCTCCATTGTTGAGGTTGAAGGTAGTAGATGGAGAAAGTTTTTCATTTAACAACCCTATTTCCATAGAAAATCAAGCTCGAAAAGGAAATTTAGAGCACAAGGAGTTAGATTCATCAATTCCATTCATTCAAGCACTGCAACAATGGGAAAAAAGAGAGTGGGTGTGTTTCCTCAACATCCTCCCTCCCAAAGAAGCCAACAAGGGCTTCTTCTTCTTCAAATCCACCTACAAGGAGTAAAGGTAAATCCGATGCCTTTCCTTTAATCCTCCCTCCAAGTACTCGAGTCTTGTAATTTGGTAATGATGAACAAAAGGCTAACTATGAGCAATTAAGTACTGGGATGACTTGTGGGCAAAAATATTGGCAAGTGGATTTATTAAGGCTTTAGGAATGTTGGATGATGTGGGTACTCTACTTGGTAATTTGGGATGGCTTGATCATGAGGAGATGAAGTGTGTATCATATGATATGCCAGTGCTTGAATTCTTGAGTTCCATTCATATGGATTAGGTCAGGTCATGTCGGGGCAATGAGGTTTTAATTACATTTTGCATGTTTAATGTCAATCGTAAAATGAGTTTGAGAGGATTCAATGAGCTTCTTTACCTTCCAATACATGTCGATGCCTTTAGAGATGTCCCCACTCGATGGAAACTCGATCGCGCTTGGTTAAGCATCACTTGTTTCAAATGCAAGATGTATAGTAATAGCTGGGGTAGACCTCGGGAATTTGACTCTAGACAAGCAAAGGCCACGGATATATGCAACATCAACATTTGTTGCTTACAACTTTTGATGAAAAATATTATCTTTGGGCATCATGATGGCCAAAATATGTGTAGGAAAACAGAGTTTTTATTATTTGATGGCTTTGAGTGGCGAGCATGTCGACACTGATGCTTTCATCATTCGCCATGTTGCAGAAGTGGCCAAAACAACCCACCAAAATGTGATCGCTGTTAGGGACACTATCATCGCTATAACCTAAGAATTAAATCATGGTAGGAAGCTTGTGCCCTTTGAACCCCATTTCTTAGGAGGGACTCTTGACAGTACCACCTTAGTCCACATCAGCATTATTGATACTAAAGGTGACATGTCTAAATACCCCGACCACAAACAAATACTCTTCCATTTCCCTATTGTGGGTTGCACAACAATAGCAAATCAAAGTACTTGGTCTTGTGATGGGGCAATTTTCCATAGAGAGGCAATGGCTGAAGATAGTGATGAAGGGCTTCAAGATGATGATGACAACGGTGAAGAAGTGGGACATAAAGGCCGCAAGGGGAATGAAACACAAGGGGAGAATGAGCCAACACAACAACGTTAATTCCAACAACCACCTTCATTCAAGATAGGTGGCTCCTCCTCCTCAGTCCATGTGCCCTTTGACTGTGGACTCCTCTAATCTTCCTCCAATCTCCAAGTAGAGGTTGTCGGCATACAAGAGGGTTACACTGAGATGAGGTAAGACATTCATCGTATGGTCAGGCATATGGATGCTATTAATGGGGGGTCACACAATGTAAGGCTTCTGTTAACCGCCAATGGGAGAGAGAGCTAAGGTAGATGAGGTGAGAAGAGGAAAGATCTATAAGAGAAGTCGCGGAGTGGATGAATGAGCTCATTCGGCGATAATAGAAAGCCATCTAACAATTAAAAGAGCAACATCGCACTTTCATAGGTAATAAAGGGACTTCATCTTCATTCTCCCCTTTTCCTCTATACTTTTAGCCACCGCTCAAGCCTGATGGGACCCATTGATCGTGAGTTGTATCCGAGCCCCTCCTTTACCTTCATAGCATATTTACACTTTGGGGGGGATTGCTTGTGAATATTTGATGGGGGGTTTTTCATTTAGGGTGGGTGGTTTCTTTTTTGCATCTCCTTTTTCCCCACCCATTATTCTCCAATGTTGTGATATTATGGTGATGCAAAGGCCATCTGAGGTGAACTTTGGTTATGATTGGTTGTGATCTTAAAGAATTTGTGTGGTTTAGTTGTGAATATAGATTTTATGAGTTGTGGACTTCAGGTGCGTCATGAATGGGCTCTTAGGAGCACCTGCACTATATATAGTTGCATTTAGGGTCGTTATTGCATTTGTATTGTACATATGTATCCATGCTTGGTGCTCTTGTGCCCTTCATCTTTTGCAAGGTGGTTTTCTTTCCCGTCTTTGTACATACTTCTTCTTTCCCTTTGTATTCTTTTCTTTTCTTTTCTTTTCCTTTCCTTTTTAGGACTCCTTTTCCCATAATGCGGACTATGCACTATAAGTGCGGGGCTGAAGGGGCCATTTCATCCAAAATTTTTGAAAAAGGAAAAAAAGAGAAAAAAGCTTCGAAAACTGAAAAAATGTTCTATTTTTCTTATAAACAGTGAGTTTTTGGAGGAAAATGTGCAACTTTAGTTCGTAATGATCCCTGTTACCTTGGCTTCAAATGACATGTAATTAGGGTGGATGTGATAGATACTAGGTCCAAAGTTTTGGTAACTCATACTTTGCTTGACCTAATAGATAAGAGAAAGCATGGTATTGAACTCATGAGGTTTTGAGCCTAATTTAACCACCTCATCACTTGTGGTCATTTGCTTTCTTTCATGACAGGCTCATTCAAAGTTGTCACTCTTTAGAACTTATTATAACTTAGCTTGAAACCACAACTTACATTTGCGTGAATGATAAGAGGAAAGAGGCATTCTTTGTGCAACTATGAAGCTACTTTAGCCTAAAAGCTTTCCTATGTGCATAATTGTGTCCATTGATAATCGTTCGAGCCTTAATTGTCACTATTCTTATTGTGAGTCAGTCTTTTAACCCTTGACCTAAAACAACATCCTTACCTAGGCCAAGACTAAGGGGTATCACTTTAAAGAGGAAGATAAGGAATGATGTGAGGGAGAGCATTTCTTAGGATGTGATATAAATAAGGAAAGAATAATGTATAAAGGATTGACTTGAGCTCGTGCAAATTGAGAAAGAATTAATTGAATGCAAAACCTCGATGCCAAGTGTTTTAGATTAGAACAAAAGAGAGAAAAGGAAAAAAATGAAAAAAAATTAAAGAAAAACAAAGCAACAAAGAAAAGAAAAAAATGAAATGCAAGTCTGGGCATGGAAGGTTCACCCTTTGTTTAGTTCATTCAATTCATCACTTCATATTTTGGGAATGTTATGTGCTTTATGAGGGTTAGTCATTGAAATCAAGAACGGGGGTTGTGGTGATTCCTTAGTTTTGGCTAATTAGCTCCTCATTCGCAAACGTTTTAAGCCCTTTTTCTAACCCTTGACCCAAGCCTTATTACAAACCACAAAAAGTCCTCTTGATCATCAAATTGCATGTGTATTATAGTGGTAGAGAATAACAATTAGGCCAAACTTATGGTACAGTGCATTTTTTAGATTGAGCATGAGCAGAAACATATCATCATTTCAAACACCTTAACAATAGAGTTTCACATAACTTAACATGAGCTAACCATTGCTTGCTCATTGAAAAGGGTTGGTTTGAGTGCATGATTGTCATGTAGGAGGACCAAGGATTTGATTGTGTACCCTATGCATATGTTATGCATCTCTTTGTCATTAGGCTAAATTGTTGATTTAAGGAGCGTATAATTACCCCAAGTATGTTGCTTTGTGAAAATTTATGAAAAAAGAGTCTTTCTTTTTTCTTTCTCTTTCTTTTTCTTCTTCAAGAATTTGTGAGTTTGTCTTCCCTAAACCCTCACGAGACTGCACTCATCCACTTAGGGGACTCAGGGGTTTAAAGGGCTTATTGCATATGCTAAATGCAACTATTATGCCTACAAAAATGTGTTTGCCTCGTGTTTGGTTAGGCCTATGAAACAGTGTTTACCTCGTGTTTAACTTAAGACCAGTAAAATATAAGCTTGGGGGTATTTGTTCTGTTCTTGACTAATACAATTCTGGCATTCATTGTGCTTGATTTTAGCTTGCAAATAACTATGAATGTGATGATTTATTAGTGCCTTATGTTTTGTAGGTTTATAAATGAAGACGCTCCAAATTAGAGCATTTTCCAACCCATTCAGAAACCTAAGGATAGTAACGTGCCAAAAACAGCCTAGGCATTCCAAGGGAGGTCTATACGGTGCCAGTGCCAAAAAACAGTAAAGGAAAAAAGAAACAACGAAATGGCATGGGTTGCCCACCATGTGGCATGCCCACTCCACCCCTATTTTTTCGGGACATTGAATGTTGGCTGACAGGGCAAAAAGACAGGGATTTGGCATGAGGCGGTCATGCCATGTGGCATGCCTATGTCAAAGTACGAACATGCTTTGTACAAAAACACATTTAGGCTAATGAAAAAAGAGTATAAGGTATTTTTTAGGGTTTATCTTTTGAATAACCGCTTTTCTCTCTCTAGTGAGCTATTGTAGATTCTTGATTCTCCATTAATGAAAGTCAATCTCTGATTGGATTCTAGCATTTTCTTGATATTCTTCTCCCATCAGCATCTAATCTCATTTTATCTCTCATAAATCCTCACAAAACTTTGTTTTTAGACATTCAGACTCAGTCCTAAACCATGGGTATTAATGAATGAGGACTTATGGGGAGATTATTGGATCAATCCAAATGGATTTGAACCCCTAATCCACTCCTTAAAACTTAATCATCTCTTTTTTAAAATCCCCTTTTCAATTTTCATTTTCATTATTTAAACCATGAGTTTGGCACTTGAAGATTCAAGGATCATCAACGGAAGTGAAGATTGGGTTTGATTAGTGTTTAGTAGTGATTGATTGTTAATTTAAAGAGCATTGATCATGAAAAATCCATCATTAAGAGAATTTAATTTTGTAGGTAACTTTCTTCTTCTCAATTTTATTGTTTATTATTCGGTTAATTAGTTGTTGAGTTTAGAGTAGTTTTTCTTTTTGCATGATCCTTTAAGGATTTGTTGGGAAACATTGGTGGTCATGTCATGTGAGGTGCCATGTCGAGTGTAATACCCCGAATGTACATAACCCACTATTTGCATTCTCTTCATAAATTCACTAATTAGAGGTGACAACTTAATGATAGGGACATTACCACCGTCCAAAAAAGACAAGGCTTGCTTATAAGCAATAAACATAACAAAGTTAAACATCGTTCACCTCCAAAAGGCATTCACACAATCACAAACCATCAAAACTAAACATAAACAGTTTCTAACTATCTCAAGTTTCACACCAAAATATAGTAACTCTCAATAGAGTACACAATTCCAACATCAGAATATGTCACAATACAGTTCTAAAAGCGTTTCCGAACTAATAACACCACTGTTCCTTTCGAACTGCCTTGCTCACTTATCTCCTCCAGCCGGCCTGCTAATCTGAGGGCGATTCATTGAGCATTTGCCTAAAACAAAACATGAAACCATTTCGAACTGTGAGCCAAAGCTTATTATATGCATTCCTATATTGTTAAATGTTCATTGAAAAGCTAGTTGGGCCCACATTGCAATTCTTTTTAATTTAAAATAGGGAATGAGATCAATATAAAATTGCATTGTTAATTATCTGATAGTAAACCACTGGTTGCTATTACAATCTGTAGATAGGTGTACGCCTGCAAGGTTGATTGGGGCACCTGGCCTAAGGCCGCGCAGGTAGCTAAAGGGCAACACCCTGTAACTGATAACTGATAGGGTCACTATTTATGTGACAAATCACATATTAAACTGATTCATTGATGTACGTACCAAAACATTACAATTTTAATAAATACGTGCTGATTTCTAAAGATACAGGCAATGAATGTACCTGAAATTTTTAATGAAATCTCACTGAGTATTATTATGCACAAAAAAGGGAGGACACGATAGATTAGGTTCTGATTCTATTCAAAAACGTCATTATAGGAATATATAGTTAGCAAATGTACTCATTCTCATAATTGATAATTTTAGTAGAACTTGAGGATTGAATGACATTCATACTACAATAAATAATACAAGATAGGTGAAGCTAAGATGATGTAAAACTAAATAAACTATGAAAATGTAATTTAATAATGGAAATATAATTTTGATTAAGAAAAATATAGACCAAGGCCCCTAAAATTAAGCTTAAGAAGTCCCAAAGAACTTTCATTGACAATGCAAAACTCAACCACCACAACACGGCCCCTAAAATTGAGCTGAAACACAACTGTGCAAAGCTCGGGTCTGTTCTGCGTAGCCTTAGCAAAACAGTCATAAGTCTCTCCACACAACTCAGAATGAAGTGATTCAAAGGGCCTTCGAAAGATAACATAATGATCTATGTACCCACCAAAAATCACACTTTTTTGATGGGCCAAGCAGTACCAGTTTAATCATAAGGAGACCCCTGTTTCAGGTTTGTTCACAAACCTATTGTTCTTTTTTTCCCCCTTCTCTTCACATAATTCCCCTCTAAACTCACTCCTTAAAATTGGTGAACAATACTTTGTTCTTATCATCATCTTACACAATCATATTACCTCAACATACTCCATAATTATCTTTATATCTTCTTCAATTTTTCTCTTTACAAAAACACTCAAAATACAACCATAGCCTTTCTTACTTGCATAAATGAACAAAATGATCTCTTTTAATCAATTGGGGAAATTCCATAATCCACCCCTTTATACAAAAATTTCCTCAAGTGATTTCCCAAGTTAAACAACACATCTAAGATCCACTTCTTTATCCAATTATACACAAATAATATACTTGATACTAGATATAAATCAACTCATGCTTGATCACCAAAACCCTAACTTATGACCAACTTAATTCATCTTCATCTCATCGAAAATCACCAAAAATACCATCATAATCATCCATAGGATTAAAGACTTCAAAATCAAATACAAAATAATCTAAATCCATTATTTTAACTTAAGCTTACATGATCATGGACAACCCTAAACCCTAGCATGCTTCAAGCTTAACCAACAATTAAAAACATCAAAATAACTCTTGTTTCCATCCAAATAACATGATGAAAACTCAAATCAACTTAAACTAGAATCAAAACCAAAAATTCAAAGAAACAAAGTTAGGGTTACTCACTTTAATGCCTATGAGAGAGGTGGAAGAAGTGGTTGACGAGGGTGGGGCCTGAGAGAAGGTGGTGGTTGGGCTATTAGGTGGTGGACTGGTGACCGGTGGGGCTGCTCCGATGGTGGCAGTGGTGGTAGATCAGCAGCAGTTCGGGAGGGCAGGCCATGGCTGGGGTGGAGAGAAGAGAAGAGAGGTTTGTGTGCTTTTTTTTTTTTTACTTGGCTTGAAATGATCTAAGAATTTACTTGGCTGTGTTTTATCCCCAAAAACTAGTTTTTAGCTAATTATAATTAGGCATAAATCAAAGAGAATTAGCTAAATCAAAAGCATAAACTTGTTGGGCCTATAATTTGGCTTATGTGGTTTGGCCCCGTTAAGTAAACATACTTCTTTGAAATCAATTTTTTGCATAGCTCGAGATAAAATATTTGGGTCATTATGAACAAAAATTTAATCTTTGAAATATTTTATCAGGATCGTCTATCGATTCACCCGAGATTATACGATAATAAAAACTCGAATTACAAATGAATTTTTTTTTCACCGGAACGATTAAATGCGATAAATAAATGCGAGAAAATCATTAACATGATAAAATTAAATAAATAAACATGATTTAGGGTTGGGCTATTATATCGAGCCATGTTGATCACCCACTTGATCTGCTATGTGTTTTATGTTGTTTTATTCTTGTTATGTGATAGATAGGTTAGTTTAGATCCACTTATTTGTGTTAATTTGATCTTTCATTAGTAGTATAGTTAGTCTAGATTTGCGTTTTAGAGTAATTTAGGTTAGTCAATTATATCAAAATCCTTCTCATGGTTGAGACAAAAATTAACCTAATCGTCCATCATCTCACAAGACAAAATTCCCCTTGTCTCATCACAAATTCGCGTCAACAATAAGGATGAACTCATTCCCATAAGAATCCAATTTGGGTAGAGGTATGCATTGACTCCTGTAAGTTAAATTTTGTCACTAGAAAGATTGTTGTCCTCAATCCTTCCTAGACAAAATGTTAGAGAGCTTAGCCAGGTCTGCTTTTTGTTGTTTCCTAGATGGAAAATCCTGCTATAATTAAGTTCCCATTACACTCGATGCAAAGAGAAGACTACATGTACATGCCCTTTTGGCACTTATTCCTTCATAAGGATCGCTTTCGATCTATGAAATGCTCCAGCCACTTTTCAAAGGTATTTGGTGACTATATTTTCTAATTTAGTTAACCAATATCTTGAAATATTCATGGATGATATAGGACAGGTTCTCCAGGCAAGACTAGGTCCATCTCTCCTAGACTGGGCACTAGCAGTCTCCTCGACCTAGCCCAAAATACGATGTACGGCTGATCTTGGATCCCGGGTGGGTTCTTGGGTCAGATCAAGTCCCTGATTCTGGTCAAGCAGATTTTACCACCTAGATCCCAATCTCTTTTTCTTTAGCTAGTAGTGCATAAATAAATGTCAAATTAAAACAATAAAGAACTAGTCTTTAGCTAAATAGAGTCTCCAGTGAGTTTTTATGAAAACAGACAAACCATGACACGTTTTGAAGTAGATCATACCGGCAAGGACACCGAAGGGACAAATTAAAGTTGCTCCAAAAGGGTTTTGGAAAGGCCCCGAGAAGTCCCTAGTATGGGGACCTATCTTGACTCCTTGGTCTGGAGCCGAGGTTCTAGATTCGGGGGTAAAGGTACGGTGATGTGATGGAGTGCACCCATCACCGCCCGTCATCACTTACGGCCTCTACTAATCAATTCGGAAAATTAAAACTTAATCATACTAACACACATCCAAGCAAAAAATTAGAGTCATTCATATAATCATGTGAAAGGTACAAACCTTAGTCCAATGCAAACAAAAGTAAAGTAAATAAATTACAGCGGACTGGGAACTACCTAAAGATTACATCTTTGGTAATTCAGCATCAAAAATCCTAAAAGAGGAATAAAGCAGAAGAGTATGGAAAAACAAAGTTTTGACATTAGGATAACCCACCCGATTTACCTAGAAACCCTACAAAGTGACGCCTTTTTAATGGTTAACTTGATTCTCTATCTCCAACGTGTAGAGTATATCTCTCCCCAATTTTAATGCACTCCTCACTCTAATATTTTGACGTGTTTTGATGTTTTTAACTTATTTGATGCCTTTAACTGATGCCCGATCCATGCCAATTCAATGCCTCTGACTTCTAGGGGTGGCCCCCTATTTATAGTGGTTGATGGGGTAGTCTGAATCAGTTTAGAAATAGGAGACCTAAACTTAGTCCCATTAAGGTTAATCTAATTAGGTATACTAATTTAATTAAGATTTGAACTAATTAGTCTTAGTAAACTTATCAGCATAAAATTCTAGTTAATTAATCCTATTTAGTATAAAAGGACTCAGAGAGTAGGAGCCCAGTTAGGTTTCCGTCCATAGGATCTGACACGGTTCTTGGAAGCAGGCACCCACCCGGGTTCCTGGGTTGGGCTGCAGATAACCTAATTTGTGTTAACCATAATGTTTACATCTTACCTTTGTTTTGAATGATTATTTTTTTTCCTTGAAAGCTATTGGGTCTCGTTTCTAATAAAACTAATTTCATAATCTTTAGATAAGTTTTAGATAAGATATACGTAAAATAGTGAATAGGCATCATTTTCAGCACAAGCCCACATACTCAACTTATATCTTTTCCATTCCTTATCAAACTTTGGTGCATAATATATCATTAAAAAGTTTATTCAATGAAGAATGTTAATACTTAAACTCAATAATTTTATATTCCCTACTGTAGATCATAACTGGATGCCGAACATTATCAATTTGGGCCTATTTGGGTTTCTTTAGCTCTATTAGCCATTTGGACTCGAATATAAGGATTACTCTATAACCCCAAGTACAAAAGTTAGGGTATAATTTTCATCATTAGGCAATTAAAGATAAGATCCCATTTTTAGGCATCTATAGTTAGCCCCCACTTTGATCTTGCCTGGGCAAGGCGAAGGTCAAAGTAATGCTCTTTACTTGTAGTTGCCTGTTTGGTAGCAATGATGTAGATTCCAAGTCTAGCTGCCGAAAGCCCTGAAACTCAACGCCCACCAACTTTCACCTTGATGGTGGCTGATGATGCAGAATCCAAGCCTGGCTGCTGAGGGTCCTGAAACTTAGCGCCTACCATGACAGTGTAGATCCTAAGACTTAGCGCCTGCCAACTTTTGCCATGACGGTGGATGATGCCAGAAATCCAAGCCTAGCTGCTGATGGCCTTGAGACTTAGCACCCGCCAACTTTTGTTATGATGGTGGCTAATGTTTTCTGTCCTTGACTGGGCATATTAGTGAAATTCCTTGTGGTTGGAGCGGCGAACCTTTTTGCGAGTCAAGCCTAATCATCTTCCTGTGTCGCTAGAGCAACAAACCTTTTGTGGGTCAGGCCTAATTATCTTCCTATGTCACTGGAGTAGCGGACCTTTTTACAGGCCTGGCCTAATTATCTTCATGTGCCATTAGAGCAGTGGACCTTTTCGTGGGTCTAGCGAACTTATCTTCTTGTATCGCTGGAGCAGCGGACCTTCTTGCAGGTTATGCGAACTTATCATCCTGTGTTACTGGATCAGCAGATTTTTTTGCTGGTCCGGGGAACTTATCTTCATGTATCACTCAAGCGACGTACCTTTTTTGCGGATCAGGCGAACTTATCTTCCAGCATCCCTGGAGTGAACCCGTTTGCAGGTTAAGCGAACTTATCTTCCTATATCGCTAGAGCAGCGGACCTTTTTGTTGGTCATGAGAACTTGTCTTCCTGTATTACTGGAGTACCAAACCTTTTGCTAGTCAAGTGAACTTATCGTCCTATATCATTGGAGTAATGGACCTTCTTACGGGTCATGCTGATTTCATCAATGAAATGTTCGAATAATGAGTATAAACTTCTAACTTTGATGAATACCTTTGTAAGCATTCTATTCTTATCTGCATGTATACTTTGGACACTTCTATATATAGATTATCCGTCGTTTCCATTTTGCTTTGGCTTCTTCCTCTTTTGTAATTTTTGGGGGAAACACTACTATGTGATAGTGGGAACCCGACCGGGGTTCATTGACCACTTTTTTTGCTTTTGCTTTCTTCTCTTATTTGTCAGCTTTGTGTTTTTATGTTGGTGAATTCTCAAGCACATAGAGATCCTGTCTGGGCCCTAATGACTATTGTTTTTTCTTCTTTGTCATGAGTCTTTGGCTTCTTATGGAGAGAATATAATTATGTAAGGCAAAGGGAAGCCCGAAGATCTGTGGCCAAATCCTTCAAAACTTGAAGACCTATAGTTAGATCCTTGTGAACCTTGTGGTGGTTAGGCTTGAATACCTGTTAGTTGTACCCTCTGATCTTAGTGGTGGTTAGGCTAGAAAATCTATTAGCTAGACCTTTATGATCTTGTTTACGTGTGAGCTAATATTACGAAAACCAGACCGGAATGGTCGGTTCAATTGGTTCACCTTGGAATCGGTGAGTGGTTCGGTCCCGACATGCTCTTCAACCTGTCTGATAATTGAACCGGTTAACAATTAGTCCAATTACGGTTAAATCAGAGGAACCACTCGGGAAAACCGGCAGTCCCACTAGGAGAACCCGATTCTTTTCGACTGGTGATAGCCAAAGAAACAACCAGAGATTGAGGGGCTTTCGCTCAGTCAAGGTTTTCCCTAGCATCCATGGTTGACATGGAGAGAGAGAGAAAGTGCGAGAGAGGGGGAGAGAGAGCGAGATAGAGAGAGAAGGGAGAGAGAAAGATGTGATGGAAGACGACTGGAGGTGGAGTTGTGGAGATGGTCACTTTTGGACTTTGGAGGCGGATGAATGTAATGTCAAAAAGTAGAAAGAACCCTATCACTTATTAGGTTGGAAACCCCATTCACTCACACCACGTTCTATTAAATGTTAGCAACCCCTTTATTTTATTTTATTTTTCTTTGTTTTTGTGAGATGGGCTATCAGAGTGGGCTTGTCCTTCTGCCCAGTAATACGAATGAATCTGAAATGAATGCATGTGTTTAGTTTCTATACATTCTTTTTATGCGTAGGGAAAAATCAACACAATCATTATATGCTCATATTACAGAAATGTTTATCTTGAAAAATAGAGACAAAGTCAATACTGGATCTACCTGGTCATGTTGGTCTAATTTGATTTAACGGCAAATCAGGTCAACCGGTCCAGCCTTGGTTCTAACGGTCCAACCGGTTGGCCCATTAACCCACTCACCCGACTGAGTTGATTACCGAGCCAGTTCTTTCAACATTGGTATGAGCCTAAAGATTGATCCTTGAGGGTCGAGTTGTTTTATGAGCTAGATGAGAGTTTGATAGATATCTTGTGAGATTTTGAGCCTTCTTTTGACTAAATTCATTATATTTAGTCTCATGTTTCTTTTATGTGTATGACTCTTTCATGTTGCATCTCTATAACTTGTCTTATCTCTTGATCAAGACCACATTAGCATGTGCATAGTTGATAATATGATAGATGCATTCTTTCTTCGGACATTTTAGTCACGTTGCCAAATAGTTGCCCTTATTGTGCATTATTTATCCTTTGTTACCCTTTTGAGCCTTGACAATGTTTATTGATGTGAACCACTAATCTAGTCCTTAGCCATGTACACATATTCCTACCTTTAAACCAAGTCTATGGAGCATCACTTCAAGTATGTAGTAGGTGATTTGGAGGTATTTGAGTTTAAGGTGGCTTTGGTACGTTGCTTTGTTGAGGGATTCATGTTATTGAGTAGTTAGTTGTGTTTCCCTCTTATTTGGATTGTGTATATATGTATTAGATTGTGAGTTAACAATTAGTGGTCTTATACCTTTCAATAATTGAAATTCTTATTTCTTTTTCCACAAAAAAAGAAAAAAAGAGAGAAAAATCATGTTTAAAAAAAGGGCTAAAAAAATAAAGAGGAGAAAAAGAAAACCAAAGTGAATAAGTGATTGGCATTGGGCGTTCACATAGATTGAGTTTCCTTCTTTGTCAACTCATTTCCTATTTTATTTGTGGGGTCTGTAAGGTTTAGAGAGTTGATAAACTTCATAATTGCATGGTGGGTTGTTGGTTGCTCTCTAATCACTTGGCTATATAGCTCCACATTGCCTAAATTGATTAGTTCACTCATACCCTTAACCCTTTTAGCCCACGTTACTACCCAAGTAAAGTCCTCTTGATTGTCATGTGCACATTGCATTCTTAGTGGTGGAGAATTTGAGAGTCTTGTCAAGCCTATGTTAGATTGTATCTTTTGAATGAGTCTTGAGTAAACCTATGTTATATTTCAAACACATGAATAGGAGTGTTCCACATTTCCCAAAAGTGAGGCTCTGCCAGTCTGTTTAGCGCTACAATTCCATGTACTTGCATGATTTGCTTTGTGGTTCTTTAGGGGTGATCAAGTTTGATATCTAGCATGTGGTTGTATATTTCTTTGAAAACGCCTACCTTCTCCTAAATTTGAAATGTATTGTGCACTACTTAGGTTTGTCATTGATTGATATTCTTGCTCGTGATATGCTATGACTTGCCTACTTTGAGGAGGTTGTTATATATTTTAATCCTAAATGTATCTCCTCTTGTTGATTTTATCTAGTGTTTGCTTGAGGACAAGTAAACGTTTAAGCATGGGGGAGTAATGAATGACATATTTGCATGGATTACATGAGTGTGTAGGAGTCATTTTAGGGCATTAATATGCTTAAATGTATGAGTTATGCCCTTATTTCTGCTATTATGTTTGGTTTCACTTGTTTTGAGAGTTTCTGCAAATTTTGACTTTGTAAGTTAAGTTATGTAAGTAGAATTAAGTTAAGTTATGTAAGTAGAATGAGGATTTTTGAAGCCTTGAGAATCAAAGAAGATAGCAAAAGAGGCCCAAAAGACACCCAACACTGACAAACCATGGCTAGTACCACGGTCCCGAATAGTCAAGGAAGGAGCACCAAAAGGAGCTAATGAGAACGACCGAGTCAATGTTCACCACGGTTTGTCCGTGGTAGCCCCCACGGTCTGTGGTGGCCCCTGTTTCCTTGGGTTTGCTAGATTTCGTCATGGCTATTCGTGTTCCAAGCGTTTAGACGGTTTCACAAACTTCATTTATCCCATAAAAATCCATTTTACTGCTTCATTCATCTCGATCCCGTTCCACTTTACCATTATCCACTATCTAGATTAGCATTTAGATTAGATTAGAGGAAGAGAGAGTGAATTGAAGTGAAGATTTCCAAGGATTCCATCCCAAGTTTTCATCAACAAATTCAACTACATTATTGGGTTGAGCATTTCTCTTCTCTTCTCTCCTCTTTTGTTTTCTCATTTTAGATTTACATTTTGTAGTTTTGATTGTGATTTTGTTGTTTTGATTTTGGATTTATACAAATAACAGTTAATTTCTTGATTTGTTATTCATCTCTTTGAGTATTTTGGAATTATTAGATTGTCTTATTTGATCCTAGATGTTTATTATCTTGTAAGAAACTTGATCACTTTCTTACGTGTATTGGGTATTGGATGAAGAATTGAAAGGTGAAATTCAATACTAAAATTCTAGGATTTGACTTGATTGTGTGGAGTCTTGAGAAAGTCACACCAATTGAGAAACCACAAATTTGATAATCACATGCTTAATGACCTAAACAAATCGAGAACCCTTAAGAAATCGTAATTAGTTAGATTTAGGTATTTCACTTCACCTTGACAGAGGATTGTGATACTTCGATTGTCAGTTTTGAAATAATCAATTGAGGAAGAAGTGCTTGATTGATATATGAATTAAGAGATTGCTTGTTTTGTAGAAATCCTTGATTATTTATCCATTAGATTAAACAGTAGATTAGTTTAATTTCAATCTCAAACTTTGATTCGCTTAGCCTATCTTAAGGGGATAAAGTTTAATAGATCAACCTAATCCTTGTGGGAGACGACTTGGATTTGCTACAACACCGCCGTGCACTTGTGCCCTGTCACTGTTTATTTTTATCATTCTTTGATATGTAAGAATGGTGTGCTCTAGATGTCAACGGACTACATCACGTCATATGAGAAGCTTGTAGTGGTGTTGAGCTTATATTCTCATCTTGCTGCAACTGACATCTCGTTGTACGCCTGCAAGAATTTTCTTAATCATGCTATGTAGAGGGATTAATCCTTTTTCTTCTTACTCTTTGGTAAGAGACTGAATTAACTAATACTGATTTCAGTTGTGGATTCTCCACTGTGTTGTCAATGCTAAATAAAAGTATCAAAACCTTTTTCAATTCAGCATTGTGACCATCCTAAATTCTTAGAAGCAGATACAAAGCCCACTTTGGAAGCGACGCCTAACGAGCGAGGACTGGGCCAACTTGAGGATTGCCTCTCCGTGACAGATCTCTCCCTCGAACATGGCTCTTCAGTGTCTATACAAAGCCCCCTAGATGATCCAGATCTGGTTGATTTAGTAGTCGCGTCGTTGCCCCACCTTGTTCTTCTCTTATGCCTAAAGCAGGCGATTTGAGCCTGTGGCCAGGAAAGCTTCAATCCTTACAAAAGAAAGAGGCCCAACCACATAATGAAAGACTGACAATTCACATAAGAAAGATGGAATACAATTAAGATAAACAAGTATATATAAGATGACTATGATTATAGATTGAGGAAATGAAAAGTATTAGTCAAACTTTATAGTTATTGTGTATGTACATAAATAATAGCAAACAATAGTTAGAGGTCATAAAAGGTTTTGCAACGGGTTATATGTTTTCCTGTAATTTTTTTTTTAGAAAGGAGTTTGCGTGAATGTTAAATATATTATGAAATTTATTCATATAATCATGTCAAATAAGTTGGACTGACTACTTAGTAAAGGACATAAAAGTTATACATAATAATGCATTAGTTATTTTTATGAAGATGTTGAGTTGTAATGATGACAATAGTATCAAATACTCGCTACGACTCATAGTTTTTGTCCCTGTTTCTTTTTATAAAAGTTCCAAAATAAAGTGTCTTTTTGCTATTACTAGTATCAAAAATTTTCTCTTTTCTAAAAGCAGTAGAAAAGACAACATTGAATGATGTTCTCTTAGAACTTATTGCTTAAACATGATAAAAAAATATGGCACAAAGGGAGTTTGTTTCATTTTTAAAACTCAATGTTCATACATTTATAATGACATCTAATAATTAGTGTGACTATGTGATCACCATTAAAAAAGAAAGCCATTGGTTAATATTATGAGTAACTTGTAAAACTTTATGTAACATAGGTGTGAGTAGGGCTGACAAAAAATTTGTTTCCATTTAAAACCCACAACATCTTCCCCACTTAAAACCCAAATGGTTGTTAAAAATAAGAGAAAAACGGGTATGAGCGAGTACAGGGAAATGAGTATAGGTTTAGGTATGGGTACGGGTTTAGGATTTACTCACCCTATACCTGCACCATTTCACACTCATAACCCATATCCAGTAAACCTACCCTGTACCTACCCCATGTGACACCCGCAAGGTCATTTATACAAAAAATTTCAAAAAAGGCACTAGTTCTAAATTTGGAAATCATGCCCAAATGTTCAAGGCCCAAAGCTCAATTTTATTTCTAAAGAAACCTTAGCCAAGCACTGCCACATTCGACACTCCTCCTCCACTCTTCAGTTCTTCTTAGTCAGCCACCCATATGCCCTCACCTCTCTCATTCTCTCTGCTACAGTCGCTCACTGATTTGTCAAGTCTAAAAAAGAAATCCATCCCCTCTAAAGACATTATAAAACCTCTACTATATTATTTGCGAGAATATGGGTGGGTAATAATTTTTGTGGTCAACTTCTATCCAAATAAAACCCCGCACACCCACAAAATCTAGTAGGTGTGGAAGTCAATATGATTTTTAAACACCTAGTGGGTATGGATATGGATTTTGAAAATGGGTAGGGGTTAGGGTATAGGAGAACTAGCCCCATTGTCAGCCCTATGTGTGATTATTATCAAGGAGTTAGTGCATGTTCCGTTAAAAGAGTGTTTTTCCCTAATGTTGAAACCACAAAGCAGTGTATATACACATAGTATATATAGTATATGTAGATAATTATTAGTAAGAGGAAATGTCTTTGCTAAAATGTGTTGATATCACTCGTTGTATATTGAGTTTATATTAATTTAACTATCATTATTTGGAGACAATATACAATTAAAACAGAAGAAGTTGGATAAAAACACATGCCTGCTCATGTGTAACTTATATGTAAGATTAAAAATATATAACTTACGATAAATAGTGTACAATGTAAATATCATAATGTAATAGACCGACCCTAAATCATGTTTATTTATTTAATTAAGCCATGTTATTAATTTTTCATATTTATTTATCTCATTTAATCTTTCCGGTTGGGAGAATTCATTTCGATGCCCACTTTGCAATTCGAACTTCAATTACGTAACAATTTCGGGTGAATCAATCTCATTCCTTGAGTTATCTATTAAAGAGCAGATTGTTGAACAACAAGAGAAATTATGCAAAGAACTCTACTTTGATAATCCTCTAAAATTTTGGGATAAAGAAAAAACATTTGCTAAAATCACTTTATTAAATCCCAACACTATTATCCGAGTTAAACAAATGGTGTATACACAGGAAGACATTCAAGAATTTTATAAACAAATTAAACAACTTCTGGATAAAGGATTAATCAGGAACAGTAAGAGTCCTCACACCAATCTCGCTTTCATGTTAAGAAATCATGTACAAGAAAAAAGAAGAAAAGCAAGGATTGTAATCAATGATAAAAAAAACTTAATGATGATACTGTCTTTGATGGTTATTACATTCCTAACAGAACAGTCATTTTCAACATAATTTAAGAAGCCTCTTGGTTCTCGACCATGGATCGCAAAAGCGGATACTGGCAAATTAAAATGGATGAAGAAAGCATTCCTTTAACTGCTTTTAGTGCCCCACAAGGACATTATAAGTGGATAGTAATGTCATTTGGTCTAAAGAATGCACATCAAATATTTCAAAGAAGAATGGATAACATCTTTAAATATCTTAATCATTGTTGTTTGGTTTATATCGGTGATATCCTTGTCTTTTTCAAAATCATAGAACATCACAAAGATGATATCTTAGCTATCACCCAAAGATGCATTGATCATAGAATTATACTTGGTAAGAGCAAATACATTTATGCTAAATGAAAAATTGAGTTTCTAGGTCTATAGATAAAAGCTGGACAAATCATTCTACAAAAACATATTCTAGAAAAAATAGAAAATTTTTTCTAAAAAGATTGAAGATAGGAAGCAGTTAGAAAAGTTTCTTGGATGTCTTACCTATGCTTTAGATTTTATTAAAGATCTAACTAAATTAAGAAAACCATTGCAGCAGAAACTCAAGAAAGAAGAAAGTTGAACATCCCTAGTGATTCAAAGATTGTCCAGAACTTCAAAAAGATGTGTAAAAATTTTTCTGGCCTTAATTTTGCCAATGAAGGAGATGATTTAATTCTTGAAACAGATGCCAGCAATGAGTAGTTGAGTGCGGTACTCAAAATCAAAGAAGGAGAAAAACTCTGCAAATATACTAGTGGAAATTTTAATAAGGCAGAATGCAACTATCCTACGATTGCAAAGGAATACTTGGTTTTGTAAAAAAGAATTTATCAAATATGCAAGAGCAATGGCAACTCATGGGTTGACAATTATGGTTTAACCAGTTTTCCTTCTCTATTGAACATATACAGGGATCGAAGAACTCTCTGTCAGATAGTTTAACTCGAGAACTCGCCAATTGTGATTATCATAGTAGAACTCCTGCCAGAAAGGAGGAAATCTATAATGAAATGCTATTACTACTAAAACGGGTTTCTCCTTCTAGTAAAATTCTTATTGATAATTTGGAATTCCATATAAAAATTAGATCACGCTTTGGTCTACTATCTTTTGCCTACCTAATAGCCTAAAGATTTTTCTTTCTAGAGTTACAAATTACTTAAGGTGTCCTCATGATATTCAAGAAAAAACAAGTTCTCATGTTCAAGAAAAATGGTTCAATGAGTGGTATGCAGCCTGCATCGACTATTATCATAACTATTTCTATGATATTTGGGAGTCTTGGAGTACAACGATCTACTTTTCAAACAAGTCTGGAGTTGATGGTGTTAGTTTCTCAACAAATTTAATCTCTTCAAATGACCCCATCATTAAAGCGTGCGAGTACGAATGATAGTTTACTTAATGGAGTTCCCAGATGCCAAGTTCCCATTTTTCTCAACATTAACTAAATTTCAATGATGCATGTTTAGGAGAATTCATTGGATTCTTACATCTCCTGATGGTCCAACAAAAATTCTAAACAATCGATGCCTATATGTGGAAGTACATTGTGCACTAATTGAGTATGAAAATGGAAAAGCTAAGCTAACTCATTATCTTGTTCAGATTGCTGATTTTGATGATCCCTATGATCAATGACAAGAGTGGTTTTTAGAACGATGAGAATTAGTTACTGATCTTGCTTTAGCAAGAGCCATCGATTTTTACAATATTTATCATCAAAGTTGGGCGTTAATTGAACAAGGAAAAATGTTAATACATTGCGGAAACACTACTTTCGCCTATGAAAATGAGTTTAAAGAATACGTGAAGGTAGAGGGAGCAGTTTTAGAAAATATATTTGATTATCTCTTTAATGTTGGAGTTGAAAATTTTCTATCAGATAGAGGAAAGAAATATCTTCTTGAATTATTTGAGAAGTGGGACCTAGAGCATCTTCAATTGGATGAAGATTTTGATGATTATCCAAATAATAATGGTCTGTAAGACATTATTGGAGATGAAGACATGTAGAATATCAATAAGGACGATTAGTTTTGTCATCATTAAAAGGCTCTAAAAAGTGGTTTCTAGATTATTGTACTATTTTGACAAGTGTTAGGTCTGTAAAATAAGGCAGTTTACTGTATGCATGTGAGTGTACCATAGTCATGTGTAAAAGCAGTATGTACTATAGCTGTTATGACATCCTATGTACCCCCGACCCCTTTATAAAAGGAGAGGTTGAACGCTAAGAAGGGGCACGATCATTTGAGCATACGTGAGCACAGGAGAAGTCAGGATTCGTATGAGCAAACATCTCCGATGATCTAAGTAGCTTAAGTCCCTCTTCAATATTTCCATTATAAAATTTCCACTTTTAATTAAGTTTTCAATAAAAGAAGTTTTCCAGTAGGGAACGTTATTCAATCAAACCTTATGTTTTAAATATTTTAATTTCGAGATTAAAATCTCACTATCTTTTAAAATATAAAACTTGATTGGTGACTACGGTATGAAGTAGGAAAACGAAACAGGTCTATGATGTGCCTAATCTAAGGAAGGTGTGGTTGAGATTAGCAATATCTGTAAACTGGAAGCTAGAGGAACTCCAAGATCCAACATCAACTAAGTTCAGGTAACGGTTAAAACTCTCTAATTAAGTTGAATTATTTTGTTAAGCATGGTGGGCCTATAACTATAGAAAATACAGCAGCAAAGTCATTATAAGAAATTCAATCGTGAAAAACAAGTATATTTCTTGAAAAAACGTTAAAAATAGCTTATTTATATAGTGTATCCTTTTCAGGAGCTTTTCTGTAATTTCTAAAAGTTTAGGAACCAAAATAATAATATAAAGTAACATTAATTCACTTTCACCAAAATTGAAGTTATTGAATTGTTAATTTTTCAAAACCTAGGCCAAACAGTAAATGCATCAAAACTGAAGGTAATTATTTCATGAAATTTTCGCAGCTGCACATTCCACAGAGCCACTAACGCTCTATCCGAGACGGCAGTGAATGCAGCTGAACTTGTGTAAGACTGCAGTCTCTCTGCTCCATGAACATACAAAAATTCAGTTCTACAACCTACACCTTGCAAAAATGGCAGAGCTGCAAAATACCTCATGGAAGATATGGCTTTCAAAATCCCTCCTTTTTCCATGACAATAGTCCAAAAACCCATTTTCAGCATCATCTTATTCACCCTCGTTCTTTCATTTTTCCACCTTTTTGGGTCCTTTACTACTACCAACCCTACCAGCGCCAGTCCCACCACCACCATTACTGCCACCGCAATAACCTCCATCAATAACAGCAACATCAGCTAACCAAGTAAGAAAACAGAGCACCCAGTGCCTTCTTCTGTTGCCCACAAGCTTGATTTCGCAGCTCATCACTATGGGGACGTTCTCTCTCCTCGCCCAATCCAAGATCATCCCTTCATTACCTGCTCTAGAAACTTTACAAATTACTGCCCACGTCAGGATTCAAGGAGACTTAAGCGATTTTCGGCCGAGAAGTTCTTCTACAAGGAGAGACATTGCCCTGAAGATGGTGAAAAACTAAGATGTCTGGTTTCCCCGCCAAAGGGTTACCGGCGGCCGTTCATGTGGCCCAAGAGCAGGGACATGGTTTGGTATGTAAATGTGCGATTTAAAAGACTAACTGTTGACAAGAAGAAGCAGCATTGGGTCCGTTTGGAAGGGAACCGGTTAATCTTTCCTGGTGGGGGCACATCTTTTCCTCATGGTATTAAGGGGTATATTGATTTGATTAAGCAGGCTTTGCGTTTGAAATCTGGGAGTATTGGAACTGCTCTTGATATTGGATGCGGGGTAATTTCATTTCATTTCACCTGATTTTTTATTTTGTTCTATATTTAAATATGGAAGTACAAAATGTTGCTGCGTTGACTGTTAATTGGTAGCTTCTGGCTATTCTGAGATGGAGTTTGGAGAACTAGGAAAGAGCAGGCAATTTGTTGTTACTATTGATATTAAAGTGTGGGTCAGTTAAGGGCTCTGTTTCGGTTGTTTTATATATATATATATATATATATATATATATATATATATATATATAT
>JACYFF010010365.1:66035014-66057093 GCA_017589665.1 Selenicereus undatus | reverse complement strand
TGTATGTATGCATATAGTTATATATATATGTGTATATATGTATATGTATATAGATATATTTATAGATATATGTATATGTATGTATATCGGGGTGAGTGTTGGGAAATGGTGAGGTTTTGATCTTGATGGATTGACTTTTCACTCATGGCTTCCTCCGTTCTGGAATTGAGTAATCATGGTTGGAACTTGGGAGTGAATTAGAAATGGGCTGGAAATATGTTTTTAGCATTGTAATGTGGATTACTTAGGAGCTTGGGTTAAGATTTGTGTTCAACCTTCGTTTTGATCTGTTATTAACGTTTTGCTTGGCTATGCATTAACTAAAGAAGTCCGTTGGCAAAGATGGCGAGAACTACCTATTACCTATTGGGCTGAGCAAGATGGTTGGTGGGGGAAAAGGAGAAAGGGGGGGGGGCCCCCCCCCAGAAAATATCAAGACAGAAGGCATGAATGCAGCCTACAAGTGAGCAGTATTTTTTTTTTTTTTTGGTAAGTACAAGTGAGCAGTATTTAATACAGCTGACATTTGTATATGTTCATCAATGATGTTCTCAGGTTGCACATTTGGGGCTGCTTTGTTGGACTACAATATCCTGACAGTGTCCTTTGCACCAGTAGATGTAGATGAAGCTCAAGTGCAGTTTGCTCTTGAGAGAGGTTTCCAGCAATGATTGGTGTCCTAAGCACCTACAGGTTGCCATATCCGTCCAGATCTTTCGACCTAGCTCATTGTTCCAGATGTCTTGTGAAATGGGCTGATTATGGTACGGTATAGAGACTATTGATTGAAAAATTATGTATGTTAATGATGTTGTTCATCTTACTAGTTTTTATACTAGGTTTAGATTGAAGCAATTTGTTCTCTCTAATATTAAATGCTAAAAGTTAACCAATTGGTAGTAAATATAAATTTCAGGTTTGATTCAGGAACTTTATAGTTCAAATGCTCAAAGTAGCATGTGACTAATTATAAATCGAACAATATGGTGCATTAGTGAAGCTAAAAGTTCTTGACACGCTACAAAGTTCAGGAGGTTAACGAGAGTTTCTATGTTTTCAATTTCAGTGAACTTATTCACATAATCCTATCTGATCTTTAGAACATTCCCTGCTAGATGGATTATATCTGATGGAAGTTGATCGTGTTCTCCGTCCTGGTGGCTATTTGGTATTATCTGGACCACCTATTGGTTGGAGGCTTAGTTACGAGGGTTGGCAGAGAACAGCTGAGGACTTGGACAGAGAACAAATTGGTTTGGAAGACCAGGCGAGGAGACTGTTGGAAAAAGATTGCAGAAAAGGGACAAATTGCAGTGTGGCAAAAGCCAACAAACCATATTCACTGTGCAAAGAAATTAAAGGCTTGGAAATCTCCTTACTTTTGTGAAGGGAATGACCCAGACTCTGCTTGGTGAGTTTCTACACCTCTCTACTCTATGGCTTATGAACGGAGAAATGGGGAATGGCCAATAACACTCGCACATTGTGCCAGAAAGTCAGTTGGGGTCTTAACTTAATTAAGAATTAGCTGCTTGCAGTTCACTTAGAAGAATGCCACTGCATATTGAAGTCATAAGGTTTATTTATCTGCCTGCTCAAAACTCCACGAAGTAACAGTCATTATTTCGCTTTTAATTGTAAGATGTGGGGTTTGAGTTATATGGTAACCCTGAACTAAGCTTTAGTGCATGAACAGTGTATTAAAATGAGCACAGTGAGTCTTTGAATAGAGAATGTCTGGTTAGGCGCCACAATTCATATAACGGAAACCCAATTTGCCATAATCGTCAGAGGATGATGGCAATTTGTATATGACAAGGAGCTGGAAGATGGAAGAGTTGAGGTTCTGTTGTGTAGGTTTGAACTTGAGTCATTTGAACTTTGTATCAAGGATGACAAGTTGTAAGTATATTACAAGGAAATGCTCTTGTTGAAAGATATGTAAGAAAGAAATTTTTTTAGAGAGCTCTGAAGTGTGTGACTCCATAACCCATATCCAATGCTTTTAACACCCAAATCTATATGATAGTAGAACAGCCTTTAGTTTTTGCGAACCATCTATGTATACGTGATCCTTCGAACTTTGTGGCCAAGCTCCATCATAAATTCAGATAATTAAAAGCTGCATCCTTTTTTGTTTTTCTCTTTTGTTTTCTAAATTGAATTTGAGTAGGATGGTAAAATCCCTCGAATCTCAGAGGCAGTAATCATATGCTGGAGCAAAAGCTTGCTTTTGAATGTGTTTTTCAACTTACAACTTCTATTTAGTGGGTGCCAGTAATGGTGGCAATGGGGCGGGTACGGGGCTGGTTTAGCCGTATTCTCACCCATACCCATTTTCAAAATTAATACCCATATCCATCGGGTATTATAAAGTTATACTCTTATCCATACCCACTGGATATAGTAGGTATGCGGGTTTTATTTGGGTACATATAGACAAAAAAGAATTAAACCCATTTTGTACCCATATTCGATATCAAATACTGAATGTCACATTAACGCTAAGCTTCCGACAACATATCATATCACATCAAATACAACTAAAAATTTGTCAATCAAAACAATAAATTAGCGCTTGGCAATTACAGTTTGAAACAAAATATTCTGCCGAAATTTGGAATATCATACAACTCAAAGCAATTAGCAAAATATTCAATTACAAGTAACAAACCAGAACTTTAAACAAACGGGTATGGGTTTTATATGGTGCGGGTATGAGACTGGTACAAGGCGGGTATTGATAAAACGGGTATGGGGCGCGTACGAGCTATACCCATACCCATACCCATACCCATACCCATATCCATTTTAGAAATACCCGTCTCATATCCATTTTTTTTTTCAATTTTTGCCACCCATACCCATACCCATACCCATTGGAGCGGATTTTGCGGATTTTAGATGAGTACGGGTTTTTTTGCCAACCCTAGGTGCCAGCCAAAGTTTGGTAAACTTTAGTGCAGATGAAGTTGGTAGATCGAATACTCTTTTTATGGAAAAGAAATCCCGTTACTCAGTTCCGTTATGGATAGCTTCTATCATTGTGTCTGGTCTATCTCCTTTCCCAAAATAAACTACTACACCGAGAATAATTGATAGTAACTATGGAAGATATGTCTGGGCAGTTGGCAATAAGGTGGGCTATTTGTGGGCGAAGTGTGTTCATGAAGTTTATTTGAAAGGTGAGGACTTCTGGCACTATACTTCTGTTGAATCTAGTTGGTATTGAAGAGAGGTGAATAAAGTTAAAAGTAAGCTCCTGTCGGCTGTAGGGCAATGTTGAGAACATCATCCCTGGCAATTATTCTACTTTATGTAGGACGCTTTGATAGGAATTCCTACAAAGGGGAATAATTAGCGTAGGACACTCTGATAGCAGTTCCTCTAGAGAAAATTCTCACACGAAGAAATATTAGCTTGCTCAAATTAATAAATAATCATTCATAATCTCCTTCTCCATTTACATTGGGTTTATATAGACAAGAGGCTAACTAGCATTAAGAAACCTAAATAATAAGATATAAATTAGAAAAGGATAAGGATATATAACCTAATATTATCCTAATAGACTAGGCGACTGAATCTTAATCAAATATAACTAAATATCCATATTTTGGCTTTATCAAAATATGCCTAAAAATAACCTACAAAAATAGTAAAAAAATACATAAGATTTCTAATATCAAAATATTCTAATTTCCCAAATATCTTTCCTAAGCATGTTTACACTTACCCTGCATTATTCTCCCTTGGTTGGAAAAATTTTGTCCTCAGGTTTTGAAATGCAGCTGGATTGAGGATGACGAAGTTAGAATTAATTTCACTTCTATATAGTTTGAAGTTTGAACTACACTCAAAATATTCTCCAATGCTAGTAACCATGTAAACCTCGAATGATGTTGAATCTTCTTAAAGAAGCCCTTTGGAATGAAAAAGTCAACATGCGCGACAACTCCTTGGGTCACTCTAATGTCTCCTGGTAATAGGTCTAAATCCGTCGCTACTTGTGCATCCTCTTCATTTGCTTGTACATCCTCTTTATCAACCCGCCTCAGAAGAACTTCATCGTGAATATCTAGATTCTAGAGTCGATGATTCATTTTTCAGTGTCTCGTTCAGATAAGATTGAGAGCCAACCCGAAGAAGATGATGGTTTGGATAATCGGATAACGCACTACATAAAACATTGTTGTCTAAGACTTGGTTGGGTTTTGTCACCTTAACTTGTTTTTTGTTAGATTCGTCTTCGAAAGTTTCCTCCTCATCGTCCTCAATGATACTCGCCTATGGTTTTCATTAGAGTACGTGGGATGTTCTTCATCCAAATAACAAATCGATGGTCACCAACCTCGAAGATGAAACTCCATAATCATTAGTGGGAATTTTCCTGGGTATCGAAAGAGCTTTAGGAGGTTTATAGTCCAGCATATACCAAGGGATGTAAGGCTTACATCGACAAATGACCTCACTAGCAAACTATAAATCTAACTCACAACCTTCATTAATTTGACGACCTTGAAGTTTGCAAAAGGCATTAACAACATCCCCATATGAGTAGAAATTCACTGGAGCATAAAAAGCAATCACTGTTTGAAATCTAGCAATCTTTTCCACCTCTCCATAGTGGGAGAAAACTTGATATAGAACATTCGTCATAATAGGGAGTTCTTTATCATGAATCATCACAAATAAAGCTCAATGATGTTTTTCCCACCAAGCCATAAATGCACCAGCTCAACAATAATAGCAAACAGCAACAAGTGAACACAAAACAACATTTATTGAGAAGAATTTCGGCAACTAGCCTAGCTGACAGCGAAGGCAGTGGGTGTGATGGACAGAGTGTGGTGATTGGCAGATGTGTAGTGGAATTGGTGGTGGTTGTTAGCTGGGTTACGTGTGGGTTAGGGTTTGAGCGATGGTTCCCCCACCCCCCGGTGGCTGGCTTGGAAATAGAAAAACTTGAATTAGAAGAGAATTGGCAACAGTTAGGATTGAAAAAATCTAATACCAAATTGATGTACAACGCTCTGAGAGCAATTCCTATGGAGAAAATTCTCATACAGAGAAATATCCACTCACTCAAATTAATAAATAATCATTCCTAATCTCCTTCTTCAAGTGCGTAAAGGGTTATATAACCAAGAGGCTAACTAATGGTAGGAAACCTAAGTGATAATATATAAACTAGAAAAGGATAAAAATATTAATTTAATATTATCGCAATAGACCAGGAAACTAAATTTTAATAAAATATCACTAAATATCCTTATTTTTTGGCTATTTTAAAATATGCTTATAAATAATCTACAAAAAGCATAAAAAATACAAAAGATTTTTGATATTAAAATATTGTAATTTTCTAAATATCTTTGCCCATTCTTTACACTTATTGATGGAATCATAAATAATTAAGGAAATTTTATTAGAGTCATACTTGGATTTGGGTTATAGTCTATTATGGTTTCCTATTTCTGTTAGTATTGGTTTTATGGTATCCTATACTTATTGGGAATATTATATTTTTTTACTTCTATTCGAAGTTATATCAGTTCGTAGTAGGAGGGTTAAGTACCTATAAATATGGGGTCTATGTACCTTTTTTAATTATCTATTATACATTATTGAATATTGAGTATTGAATGAAAATTGATTTGAGTATGGAGATGCCAATCCCTTTCTTCCCTCTTTCTCTCTAAATTTCTCCCTTCTTCCCTTTTTCTCTATCCAATCTCTATCAACTTGGTATCAGAGCAAGTTCTCGATTCCTAGCCAACCCACATCCCAAATTCCGCTGTTAAGATAGTGAAGAAAAAAAATAAATCTTGTTTCAAGCTTTCAAACCTACAATCTGGCATAAACAACCACGAGCCTCAACTCCCCAACCTTTCATCAACATCATCACTCCCATCAAACCTTGCCACTGCTGCCATCACTCACTGATGCTGCTTATTGTTTGCTGATGGTGCTGAGTGCCGACAGTTTCACAACAGTTTCGCAAAGAAGCTTGCTGAGGTCCCTGGTTGCTGTCTCCTTCCTGCTTTGAGGAGCTTAAGTCGAATTGAAGGAAAATTGTGATATTTTGCTAGACAGGTTAGGCCAACTTTGGTACTTGTCAGGTCTCTTCCTTGATTTTAGGACTTTAGATTATTAGTTGGTTGTCAATTATTTGCTTAGAGCTAAAATTACTTTCTATATTTTTTTTTTTAAAAAAATCAGAACTATTATGATAGTAGCATAATTTCCTTACTTGCTTTGCTTGCTGCAAGTGCTTTAGGAGTAGTTTATTATTTGAGTTGCTTGTGTGTTTTGTGATGATTTATTGGTGTAAAAAAAAGAGGTTTTTTCCCCCCTTGAATGCTAGTTACTAGAGCCATGACATTAGAGAAAAGAATTGATGGAATTGACGACATAATTGATAAACTTTACAAAAAATTGGAAGCTTTGCAAAAGAAAACTAATGATGATATTTTAGAATTGGCTAAAAAATGAAACGCTAGGTGGGATGAACTTGGATTCTCGCTTCAAAAAGGTAGCAAGGAAAATCAAAAACGTATTTGTAGGGTGGAGGATCAAGTACATGGTCTCCAAAGTACGATTATGGCTTTCCAGAACTCTTTAGGTGGTATTCATGGAAGTGTTACAAACTCGGAACTGAAACTAGAATCTCACTTGTCTCAACGTGTACATAATGTGGCTAGTTCTATGTAATGTCCAGCCTAGAGGACCTAAACTTTCAACCATTAATCTGAAAAACTATACTTTTACAAAGTTTGATAGGACCCATGTTCTGAGGAGGACAAAACTTGAAGACATTGATCACATTCCTAATGGTTCTACGGATGATGAGTACTACCCAGACGAATCTGATGAGCCATAACCTTGCCACTGTAGAGGTAGGTATAGAGCTCGACATTATAGGCATCATTCACCTAGAAGAGACCAAGGCTATCTTAGGAACCAAATACTTGACGCTCCTTGTGATGTGTCGAGAAAAGTTAAGGTTGATGTCCTTGACTTCGATTGGTTCGACTGCCTAGAGGACTACTTCGAATTTTATGGCAAGAATGATATTCATAGAGTTTGTTTTGCAAAAATGAAACTTATTGGGTCTGCTAGGAAATATTGACAGTGTCTAAAGGTAGATAAATCACTTACGTGAGTCGCTCATAACTTTGTGGGATGAAATGAAACAAAAATTGAAAGAAAAATGTTTGCCTTCATTCCATGAAAGACAAATGATGGATAATTGATGGAACTGGAACCTGAAACAACTGAATACTATGCCCAATTTGAGAAGATGAAGCTCAGGTGTGCTGTTAGAGAAGAACAATGGGTAATTGTGACCAGGTTCATTAATGGGCTTGGAGATGACCTTAAAGGAGAAGTAGGCCTTTTCCATCATGTGTCTTGAGTGGAGGCTTACCAAAAGGCTATAGAAATAGATAAGTACAAAAAGCCTTTCTATTCTCGTAGGTGAACTTCCCAAGCCAAGGGAGTCTCAGCCTTTCAAGGCTGTCACCTTTTAAGAGAACTCCTACTTTAAGGGACAAGCTGAGTCTCATCAGTTTGCTATGAATGACACCCAGCCTAATCAACCAGCCAACTTTGGCAAAGGTAGTTCCTTCACGTCGCCTTTAATACGCTTTTCTTCGCCCATAATGTGTCATAAGTGTCACGAGAGAGGTCATCTAGCTTCTCATTGTCCCTGTCACACTCTTACCAATTTACCATAGCGTGAGGAAATCTTGCAGAAGAGGAACCAGTAAATGAGATTGTCTATCCTGTTGTGTTGTAGGTGATATTGCTACTAAGAGTGAGCGTGAAGAGGATGAGTGAGACAATCTCCCTTCTGTCATGAGATATCTTCTTTCTTGTATTGACTGTGATTCTTGGAAACATATTGCGATCTTTGAGACTAAAATGTCATGTAAGGATAAAATTCTTTGTTTAGTCATTGACAATGGTAGTTGTGTGAATGTGATTTCAAAATTTGCTGTTGGACTTCTCAACCTTAAATTTGAATCCTGTTCCACTCTTGTAAAAGTTGCTTGGGTTGATGAGGCATCATTGACAATTTCTGAGAAGTGTGAGGTCCCTCTACAACTAGATGCATATTCTAAGAAGGTTTGCTGTAGTGTCTTACCTATGGATGTTGCCTATGATTTGTTTGGTCGTTCCTGATTATGCTAAAAATGTTACTAATTTTGGCAAGGATAACACTTATATATTCAGTCATAATGGAAAAAGAATTAGGTTAGCTCTTGCCGATTGAAAGATTATAATAAGAATAAAGGAACTACATCTATCTCTCATTATAACAAACAACCTAAATAGTTTTTTTTTTCTATCTAAATATGAATGTGAAACAGATAGTGGGCAATCTAAAATTATGTTAGCTTTACTGGACAAGGCTGATAATCAATTGAAAATTGCGGAGAGTAATGAAAATTTTAAACTTGCTACTAATGTGCTTTGTAAAAAGCTAGAGCTTAATGAAGGTTATTCTGTGATGGTCCGAATACGTCATGAACGATTTTCAAATCATTCATTCCCAAAGCTCGTTACTTGAGCTTATGGACTTATCGCATTTTGCAACGTGTTAGCTCCACTGCATATTTGGTTGGCTTAGCTTCATGATTTATCTGTTAATCCTATCTTCAACATTGAGGATTTGACACTTTACCGAGGTACTTTTGAGCCTCCCACATTTTCTGCGAGTGTCACTAGTGGTTGTGCGACTTCTTCAGTTTTGGTACATGCTCCGCCATCAGCGATTGTTGACGTTGAAGCCATAGTGGAAGATGAGATTGTCATTGCTACTAGAGGTCTTCAACAGTTCTTGGCTCATTGGAAAGGCCGTCCCCAATCCGATTTTTCTTGGGTTCATGAGGATGATTTGCGTCGCATCAGTCCTGATTTATTAGATGAGTATCATCACGCCAACTCTTTGGGGGCGAGTTTTTCCAAGCCAGGGAGAAATGATGGAATCATAAATAATTAAGGAGATTTTATGGAGTCATACTTGGATTTGGATTATCGTCTAATATGATTTCCTAGTTCTATTGTATTAGTATTATGGTATCCTATTCTTATTAGGAATATTATATTTTTCTGCTTCTATTAGGAGTCATATTAGTTCATATTAGGAACGTTGCCTACCGATAAATAAGGGGTCTACGTGCCTTTGGTAATTGTCTATTATACATTATTGAATATTGAGTATTGAATGAATATTGATTTGAGTACAGAGATGCTAATCCCTTTCTTCCCTCATTCTATCTAAATTTCTCTCTTCACTTTTTCTTTACCCAATCTCTAATCCTACATCACTATTGCTAAAGTTCTATTATAAAAATGATGGGAGCTTTGGAACCTTTTGAGCATGACATATTGTATGGTTTTGCATTGTCATGCCGAAAGTCACGGGATAATTTTTTCACTCAAACTTGCCACCATGTAGCTAGCAGATTTTTTCTCACCCGCAAAGGGCCCGTTCGTTTCATCATTTGCCTAAGTGCAACTGCATTCAATTGCTCCCAACCATTTCCAACTGCTCTTATCCGCTCCCAACCACTTCTCACCGTTCGCAACTGCGTACATTATTTTACAAATGCTAATCGAACTGCCTTGCAACTGCTCCCAATTGCTCTCAACTACTTATAACTGTTAGCTACTCATCACAACTGCTCCCAAATGCTTTCTACTACTCCAAATGCTCTCAACCGGTGAACGCTCTTTGCAACCACTAAAATGAACATGCCCTAAGTTTTCTAGTGAGCCTTTCCCAACTCCCATGCACTTGAATTTTGCTTAAGAGACCAAGGTAGAGTTTAAGAGAAATAAAGCACAAAGGAGTCTACGAAAGTGTCTTTTATTACTTGTGACTTGATTTAGTAGAACCATGCACACCCTCGCGGTGTATTTAGTCCTCCACCTCCTTAATGGACGGTGAGGATTGATTTTATAGTACCGTCTATACTAGCCTTCTTCATCCTTTTATAAATATTTACATAACTTCACAAGTGTCTTGAGCATTGTACAACATTGTGGAGTATTATAGAGAGAGTTTCCTAGAAAGCTTTGAGTACAACCTAGAAGACTCTAGAGTACTCTGAAAGGTCCACAAGAATCCAGAAGATCCTGGAATAATTTGGAAGGCTCCAGAAACTCAGCCTGTGACACCTAAACATAGGATTATAGTTTGGTGGGTAGTCCAAATAAAAATTTGACTAAAGATAGGCTGCAACAACTAGAAATCCTTCCTTCTGAACTTGAGCTTGTGCCAAGACGGGATTGAATCTCCAAGTCATTGGGGGTTTTTCCCCCCTTTTTTTGATTGTGCGTATAGAAGAAGGGTGCTAGACTATGTAACAAACTGGACTGGTTTTAAAATACTGTTTATCCCAAGAGACTGAAGAAGTCAAAGATATAGGAACAACTCATTGCTGATATACTGGCAGCTCTTATATAAAAAAAATAAATAAAATCAAAATTGGAGGGGCTGGTGTTCCAAGACTTGTGCATAACCAGTTGCTATTAAGATGTTGCTGCAAGGCAGAATCAAATAGGAGGTACAAACAGGGATCAAACTTTTTATGGGCAGGAAAAGTATATAGGAAGACAGAGAATGGTTGCATAGGTTTCTTATATAACTTCACTTTTCTTGTAGATAATGGTGGCGTGTCATAATCGAGGTGACTATTCCTTGAAGGTGGGCCCCTTGGTCTGCCTAGAAAGATTTGGTGGGTTGTAACTTGTAAACATGCCTGTTTTTGGTAATAAAAAATTCTTTCTTACCCTAAACAGAAATTAAAATGAAAAAGAAACAAGTTAGCTGCACATTTGTAATGTAGTGATGTGTGCGCATATTAGCCTTCTTGTCTTAAAGAGCCTCCCCCCCCTCCCCCCCGGGCAGTGCAAAAGGAGAAGAATATGTTAATATGCAGAGACTTATTCCCTTAAAGGTCAATAAAATCATATTTGGGGGTTGGGGGGCTTAAGCCCACTTGACAAAGCCTCCTAGGTCCTCACAGAACTAGATGCAATAAACTTTGAATGACATGAGATAACTTTGCTTTCATTCGTCTCATCTTGTATCCTGACATTTTTTGTTCATTCATTCTTTCTTCCTTTTCTTTTATTTTTTGGAAAGGATTGTCAAGCTTCTTTCCCTTGCCTTCCTATGATAGTTCAGATTTCTGTATGCTGCCGCATCTTATGTTATCTGCTACTTTTCACAGTTTTTTTTACAATAACAGGTACAAAGAGTTGCAGCCGTGCATAACTCCTCCTCCAGATGTCAAAAAGGTCAAAGATACATCTGGAGGACGTCTTGAGAAATGGCCTAGGAGGTTAAATGTTGCACCTCCTTGAGTAACTAGCTCAAGGAGTGAGGCAATTACCTTGAGGGCCTTTGATGAAGATAATCGATTGTGGAAAAGAAGAGTTCAGCATTATGTCCGTGTTCTTCGTTCTCTCTCCAAGGGTGGATACAGGATTGTTATAGATATGAATGCTGGCTTAGGGGGCTTTGCTGCTGCCTTATCCACATACCCTGTTTGGGTTATGAGTGTGGTCCCATTTGATTCAGAGGATAATACACTCGGTGCTATTTATGAACGTGGCCTGGTAGGAAGTTACATGAACTGGTGGGTCCCTGGACTAATTTCAGTACAAAGTCAGTTGTTGTCTGGACGCCAATGTATCATATGATGGTAGCAAACTAACAATGTATCAAGTCTGTTGCCTACTGGTGGTAGTTGCATGCATCTTTGCCATCTTAAAAGCCTCAATGCAATCGCATTGTTGGTGTCATGTTGTACGTGCCCACTCTCGTTGGAAACCATGAGTCTGTCTATTTTGTTTTAACAATTGTCAATGAAGTATTCAACGAGAAAGATTCATTTTTCTGACTTATCTGAATGATATGGAAATTAGATAAGATTTTAGAATGGAAACTAGCTGGTTTGGCGAGGGAGAGCCCCCCCCCCCCCTCGAGGGTATGCATATCGTATCTAGGTCACTCACCTTACTTCCACTTGTCCTGAATAAATTTTTTTAAAAAAAAGAGTAAGAAGTAGTTTAAAGTATACAGAAATAGTCGAGAGGATATTCTGAACGGAGAACAGGAAAAGGTGAAATATTCTGTCATTCATAGGTCTAAGTGTGAGCTTGTGTTCTTAGATTTAAAGTTTGGATTGATTAATTAATTGTGTGAGTTGCCTATTGATGTTTCCAACTGCAGGTGTGAGGCCTTTTCAACATACCCCAGGACATATGATTTGATACATGCTGATGGTATATTTAGTATGTATATGAAAAAGTGAGTTTTTCGAGACCTGTTCTCTGTTTTAGTTCTTCAATGTTTTTCTAGCTTCCTTGTGAACATACAAGCGTGGATGAATCTGTTTTGAGAATTATCTTAGACAAGAAATTGGCATCATGGTAGTGCTGTATTTGCCTCAAATTGATTAGGGAAGCTACGTGTGTAAAAGAATCGAGCCAGCTTGGCGAGCCATCGGGCTCGACTCGGTCAAAGCTTGGCTCGAGCTCGGTCTGACCACTAACTCGGCTGAGCTCGTTTAAGTATTTTGCGTGGGAAATAGCCTATGTTTCATTAGTATACATACACTTTGTGTTATTTTAGGTGTCCATAGTTCAATATTAAAGCTAAAAGTCATACTTTTTTCTTTGAGATGGGGTTGTATTTTAAAGTAAAGAATTTTTCGATAATTTCCAACTTAAGTTGCGTAAATGTTTGTATTATAAGATTAAAAACATCCACTGTGAAAGCTCAGACTCGGCTCAGGCTTGGACCGCTTGGTTTGACCAATCTCGGCTTGGACTCTGGCCCGGCTCGGTTGCCGGCTGAGTCGAGCCGAGCCTAGCAAAGCTCGGGCTCGGTTACACCCGTAGCTAATTGTGTTCATCACAAGAACTTTTTCTGCTTTTGTCACTGCCACAAGCCGACAAGATATATATGAAAGACTGAAAAACTTCTCTGTGTGGTTTAAAACCTCTCTTACAATTCTTCTGTGGTGTTCTTCACTAAGACCACTCGGTGCTTCAGGAGTAAATTTGGATATTTCTGGACCTTTCCTCAGCAGGACCCACACCCTACAGTTGCTGTTGTTTCACACTGCAAATGTGCCTTGTCATCACAACCAAAGATTCTGAATCAGCATCAACATTTTCAAATTTAAGTTTTTGTTCTAGATATCTTATTTTGGCATCAAGTAACCGAACATAACCTTAGACCCCAGGTTTCCATCTGGTGACTGATGACACAGCTTGTGCAATGCACATCGGAAGATCCGGTCCTGTTCTATCCTTGTCCATCTGACCAGTGTCCTAATCAGCACGACCCATTATCTGAATTTCATCCTGTTCATCACTCCATATTATGGCACCTGAACAGGCATATGCAAAATCTTTATGGCAAGATGGTTTGGATTGAGTTATATTTTGTGGTCCTGCTTAGCATGTCTGCGTTGGTGAGGAGAAATTCCATCTCATTCCTGGTTCTGTTATTGTCACCTCTATCCATGCAAATGACACATCAGTTTTATGCAATTGCTCACATGTTTCACTGCTGTGCTAGCAAGACATATAGCGTATGTGACATTTTTTGTTTTATAAGCCTTACTGCAAGACTGCTATCAAGACATATAACGTATGTGACTTTTTTTGTTTTATAAGCCTTACTGCATGACATGTAAATAATTTTGATTGTCGACTCACGGATTGAGCGCTCAGTGCTAAAATGAAAAGCTGGATGTTATTTTCAAATTTCTTTCTGGTGCTTGTTGAGCAGGTGTGATATACTCGATATACTCTTTGAGATGTATAGGATCCTTCGACCTCATGGTGCTGTTGTTGTTGGGCACCATGTGGATATTGTTGTCAAAGTGAAAGACCTCATGGAAAATATGGGATGGAATACTACCCTTTCCCATAGTGAGGGTGGACAGCACCACCCAGAAAAGGTGCTCTTTATTGATAATGCCAAGAGCATATAGAAATCTGCAGCATTACATTGTAACTCTGGGAGCATGACCAAATTGGATTATCTTCCAGCTGTTCTCAGCTTCAAAACACCCCCTGGAGGGGGGGGGGGGGGGGGGGGCTGGATTATTTTTGGAGATCGGCTACGCAAATTTGAGTCAAGACTTTGTCTCAGATTCGAAGGTTGAATGCCCATTTATATATGTATGTAATTATATGATAATATTCTCTGCGCTTTCCTATGGGGAACCCCCTTGGCATTTGTAACAAACTAGTTTGGATCCGTGCTTTGCACGGAGTATATTCAAATAGATATTCTGTAGATATGTTATCGAAATAATAAACAAATAGTTATAGTAGACATGATTAATATTATAATTTAGATGAGATAATGGAAAAATTCAATAAAAAAGTTAAATATACAGCAACTTCGTGCATAACTAATTGGATTAATAATTAAAAAGTATATGATTGTGACAAAAGTCTATATAAGTATGATGGAGGCAGTAGATAATGAATTTGTCACAAACCATGCTAACACCCTGTTCTTTTCGTCGGGAAATCAGCTCAACCCACATTCACCCACTCTTTTCCCCATCTTCCCACTCCTTCCCACACTTAAAAAAAATATCACTCCTTTTCACACTCACCCACTCTTTCCCACACCTACATAAAACAATAATTTCTCATATTTTGAAAATTTTTACCATTTACGTAATTGTGTGCATGAATAATTTTTCGGATGTCACGAAACAGTTTTATTTTTTTTGTTTTTCACTATTTTTATAAATTTTCATTATTTTTTATTTTTTATTTCTATTTTTTATTTTTTATTTATTTATTTTTAAATTTTTAAATTTTTTGTATTTATTTTTTTATTTTTTATTTTGATGTATCTATTTATTTTTTATTTTTTCATTCCAGAAAAACAACCAACGAAAAATTCCAAAAAAAAAATAAATACAAAAAAATAAAAAATAAGAAAATAAAAAATAAATACAAAAAAATTAAAAAATTAAAACTGAAAAAATTTAAAAAATATAATAAAAATTAAAATTACAAATTACAAATTAAAAAAAAAAATTAAAAATTAAAAATTAAAAATAAAAAAAATTAAAAAAAAATAAAAAAAATTTAAAAATTTAAAAATTTAAAAATTAAAAATTAAAAATATAAAATGAAATAATAAAAATACCAAAATAAAAAATAAACCAAATAAAAAAGAATGAACAAAAATAAAAAAATTTCATCATCATTAATTACTATCACATTAAAATTATTACATTATAAAATAAAAAATTATTAATAACCAGCATTTCAACTTCATTCAACTACATTCAGCTGTCACCCACATTCAGTCACTCATCCACTCCTTCCCACACTTAAAAAAAAAATACCACATCCACCCACTCATTAGTCATTCCCCCATTTTCCCACACTCACTCATCCCACACCCCTCATTTCCCACTGAAAAGAATAGGACCTAAATTGGGTGATGATAAGTCAATCTATGATGCCAATGATAAAAAATCTACCTTCTCCTCTTGTTGTTGAGCAAAAATTTATGAAGTGGCTAATTGTCTAGTGAATTTAGGTATAAACTATTTTGAAGTCAGTTTAGTTTTAGTTTTATATGTAACAGAAATAAAATTTGTCTTTCAACGAAAATAAATTCAACATTGTATTTATGCTAATACATAACTTTTTTCGCTATTTAAAATGGCCAATTAGGGGATGCTAATATAATTAAGTGTTCATACTTTGTACATTTGGCTTTCATGTCAACTGAATAGTTTCATGAGTTTTGATATAAACTTCCCATGCCCTTATGTTGTCTTGCAAAAGATGGGTTGAGTTCAGATTTGTGGGTTGAGATATTTCTTAGTTTGAAGTGTTATAGCAATTTAGGGTATTTTGTTTTAAACGGTAAAACATTAATTATAATTTTAGGTGTTTTATAAAGAGAATTTGATTATTGGATTTGTATGGTTTAAAAGAAAACGAAAGTGATTTCAATTTTTCTTGTGCGTTAAATAGATTAGATTTTGGTCAATTTATTTGAAATGTTAAAAAATTAATTATACGTTTAAGATTTAAATGAATTAAATTTAATTGTAAGATATATATGCTTTGAAACACAAAAAAATAGTTCGTTTATTTCCTTCTGTTAAATAGATCATATTAAATGTGAAAGAAATTCAGTTTCATGGGCCTAATATGATGATTGTGTTTTATTTTAAATTTTTTTTATATTTCACATTCAACCCTTGCAATATGTTATATCATGCTTACAATATGTAATTTTTCAGCGCAACCCTTACATCTATATGATCATAATTAATATTGACTATGCTATCAAATTCAAAGAGAAAGATAACAGCGACGATAACTACAATGACAACAACAGCAATAGTAAGAATGGAAATAATCATGAAAATCATATTTATATTTATATTATCTCAAATAATACATGCTCAAATGTACATTTGTAACGAAAAAGACAAAATAATAATAATAATTATGGAAATAATTCTTTTTTATTATTTCTATATAAATTTGTATATTATATTATGTGATAATAATAAGGTGTCACCTAAGGTTTTACGGCTTGTTCAGTAATTATAATTCGGTTTTCTTAATTTAAAACTTCTAAAATATGAACTTATTCCATAATAATGAAATAATAAAAACTTTTATATCCATTATACTTCCTTCATCTCTCTTTGATAATTAGATGATTATAATTAATATTGACCATGTTATCAAATTCAAGGAGAAAGATACAATCGCCGACAACGACAATGATGACAATAACAACAATAATAATCATGGAAATAATCATGAAAATCATAGTTATTTTCTATTATCTTTAATAATACATGCTCAAATTTATATTTGTATCGAAAAATACAAAATATTAATAATAATAATGAAAATAAAAAATATTTATTGTTTCTTTATAATTGTGTATATTATATTATGTGTTAATAATAAGGTGTCATATAAGGTTTTATGACTTGTTCAATAATTATAATTTCGTTTCATTAAGTTAAAACTTCTAAATTATTAATGTATTTTATAATAATGAACTAATAAAATTTTTTATATATATTATAATCTCTTAATCTCTCTTTGATAATTTGATAATCATTATTAATATTGACTATGTTATCAAATTCAAACGGAAAGATAATAACGACGACAGCGATAATGACGACAACAACAACAATAGTAATAATAGAAATAATCATAGAAATCGTATTTATTATTCTATTATCTCTAATAACACATGCTCAAATTTATATTTGTATTGAAAAATACAAAATATTAATAATAATAATGACGAAAATTAAAAACGTTTTGATCCGTAAGAGCCACAATGGGCAATACAATATAATGGGGGATGAGGGAATCGAACTTGAGACCTAATGTGCCTAGTAAATAGTACAATATAATGAGGGAGGGGGGAATCGAACCTGAGACCTAATGTGGCTAGTAAAGATAAATCCAAGGGTTAAGATTGTTTAAGATTTTGATCCAACGGTTGTGAAGCAACATATACCCTAAATTTACTCCCATGTTAGCATTTTCCATTTCCTCAACACTCAACCCCTTACACATTCTAACATTTATAATATAAAGATTTTGACAAGGCAAATGACATCGAGTGTGCCTAGACCTGTCAAAAATTGACCCGATCTGAAAACCCGACCCGAACCTGCCTGAAAATTTTGGATTTTGAACACAATTTTCTCGATCCAAACCCGGAAAAAACCGAACCCGAAAAACCTGCAAATTAGCGGGTCAAACCCGACCCGAACACGAACCCGTCCGCTTGACCCGAACATTATATTCTTAGTTTTTATTTTTTTCTAATTTATCTCTTTTAACAATAATGGTTAGTTATTTTTATTGAGTATTTTGAAAAGATATTATATAACTATTGCATCTATTTACAAATTAAACAATAATAACCTTATTTTTTCTTATCCATTCTCTGAAAATAAAACCGTACACAACTTTTAAATGAAAAAGTGGTTAAAATAGGTAAAAAAATTGTATGGAATAATTATCTAATCTTTTTTAAAATGTTAATTTAAAAGAACACAAGCATTAAAGATGTGAAAGTCATACCATTATATAGTTAGTTAAACAAATTTGTCTAATTTTTTTAAATTTAATTAATTTGTAATAATTTAAAATTTTGATGTTATAATTGCAAGATAATATCTTGTACTTCTTTTATTTAATTTTATTTGATTTTCGTTCTAACTAGTCTTGAACTATGATACTAACGGTAAAAAAACGACTAGCCGTGTTCGTATTGGGGTCGATCCATTAATAAAGTTTTACCTGATTGGACATTGGTAGGTTAGTTAATAAAAATATTAAATTATTAAATAGATTATTAGCGGTAAAATTGCTACAACCCATTAAAGTGCTCTAGATGGGCTGCCTAATAAATGGTCGACCTACTAGTAGCCTTCTTTCAATATACGGGTCAATCTATCTAAATTCAAATGGGGCTTAATTCTTTACCTACCCATACAAGATGTTCATATATTATAATAAAATGTTTGAATATTTTAATATTTTTTTGAAAAATTACATTTATTATGCATTTATTAAATAATGACAATTTTGAGTAATAAATATGTATAATTTTTGATTTTAAAAAAAGAAAAATAACTCACAGAAAAGGCGCTCTAAACCTGTTGGGTTGATCCGAAACTCGTAAAACCAAAATACACCAGTCCCGTATTTTACCTGAACTTGAAATACACCCGACCCGTATTTTACCTGAACCCGAATACACCCGACCTGTATTTATCCCGCCCGCTCAAACTGATAGGTCTAAGTGTGCCCATGAAATAGATTAGTGATTAGATGTTTGATTTTTGTCAGGAAGATCAATGTTTAATTCTTCTAGATTGTATTAAAATTTACTCTTTTAAGTATATTGAATATTTAATTTTTCACTTGGTATTTCACGTAATTTTCTTACACAATTTTAGCATATAAATACAAGATATAATTTTTCTATCACGGTAATTATATCGTCAACTCAAAAATATTTAATATAGTGACCTTTTTTTTGTCATCTTTGTAAGTTTAGCGAGTGTCATATTCATGTATTGCATGGGTTATATTGGCCCTGTTCTATTTTGCGTTTTTTAGGATTTAGCTAAGAGTTTACATCTCCTTATAGTTTCTTACATCTCCTTACATCTCCTTACATCTTCTTATATCTCCTTACATCTTCTTACATCCCCTTACATCTTCATTTTCTTTATTTTGTATTTATTTTTTTTATTTTTTTATTTTTTATTTATTTATTATTTTTTTATTTATTTTATTTTTTTCATTTTTCATTTTTATTTTTTAATTTTTTAATTTTTTAATTTCTTAATTTTTAAAATTTTTTTAATTTTTAAAATTTATTTTGTAATTTTGTAATTTTTTATTTTTTTGTTTATTCTTTTATTTTTAATTTTTAATTTTTTAATTTTTAATTTTTTAATTTTTTTTAATTTTTTTTTAGTTTTGTATTTTTCATTTTTTAATTTTATATTTTATATTTTATATTTTATATTTTTTAAATTTTTTAATTTTTTAATTTTAATTTTTAATTTTTATGTTTATTTTTAATTTTAAAATTTTCAAAATTTTTAGTTTTATTTTTTATTTTTTTATTTTTTATTTTTTATTAAAAAATTAAAATTAAAATTTAATATTAAAAATTAAAAAATTAAAAAATTAAAAATTAAAAACTTATGATTTAAAAATAAAAAAATAAAAAAAAATAAAAAAATAAAAAATAAAAATTACAAAATTATAAAATAGAAAATTAAAAAATAACAAAAAAATAAAAATAAAAAATAAAAAAATAAAAAAATAAAAAATAAAAAATAATAAATAAAAATAAAAAAATAAAAAAAATAAAAAATAAAAAAAAGAAATAAAAAATAAAACAATAAAATAAAAAAAATTACAAAATTACAAAATTACAAAAAATACAAGAAATAAAAAAAGTAAAAAACAAAAATGAAAAATGAAAAAAATAAAAAAAACTAAAACTAAAAATATAAAATACAGCTTCTTAAATATATTATTTTGATATTATTATTTTTCATCTAAAATAAATTATACTATACAACTCTTTTACAATTCAACAACTCCTTATATCTATCCTTACAGCTCCTTACAGCTTCTTCCAGCTCTTTACAGCTTCTTACATCTTCTTACAGCTCCTTACATCTTCTTACAGCTTCTTACATCTCCTTACAGCTCTTTACATCTCCTTACAGCTCCTTACATCTCCTTGTATCTATCTATCTATCTAAAACGCGAAATAGAACAGACCCATTATATATTTGTGAAGATTTGGCGGAAGAAATTCAATTGGTTTTATAATATGTCTATGGAGGCAATTCACATAGGTCTTTGTACTAATAATTGAGGCTTCACCAATTAAGGAATTAGAATTATCTCAACAAATAAGGCACTAATTGAGAATTAAATCGGACAGATCAAGGCCTGAGAATTTGTCTAAAATCAAATAATATCAATCAGCATTCCCCGTTAAGTTGGTGTATGATATGGATATCAGCATCTCCATCCTGTAGATTAAGGTCCTGTTCTTTTCGTGGGTGAATGGTTCCTTCCCATTTTTTCCCACTCTTTTTTACTCTTTCCATATCTTAGAATAAATACTACTTTTTTCCATTTATACCCACTCCATTCCATTGGTTGTAATTGTTAGTGTTAATTAACAATTATTATTAATTAACAATAATATTAACAGTAATTATTTTTAAAATTAATAATAACAATTATCAATTATTATTATTAACAAAAAATAAATTAATTATTAAATAGTAGTTATTAACATTAATAATTGCCAATATTAATTACTGTTATTAATAATACTAATAATAATAATAATTATTAGTACCAATATTATAAATTATGATTTTTTATTACTATTTATTGTTATTAATAACTATTATATGCAATAATAATAATAATTCTTATTAACATTAATAGTAATCATTAATATAATTACTACTAATTTTCATTAATAACTAGATAATAATAATTATTAGTCATTATTAATAATTAATAATAATAATATTAATATTTATTATTAATATTAACCATTATTATGGTTTATTAGTATTTTTATTATTAAATAATAGTGACTATTATTATACAAATAATTATTAATTATTACTAATAATTACTAATTAAATAACAATAATACTAAAATTAATAATTGATAATAATAATAATTATTGTAATTAATTAATTAATTATTAAACAATAATTATCAATATTAATGATAATAATTATTATTAACAATAATAATAATTATTAATAGTAATATTAATTAGTATTGTAATTATTACTGAAATTCATCATTAATAATTATTATAATAACTATATTTATAATAGTATCAATAATAGTAATTATTAATAATTAATACTATTAATTTTAATTTTATTATTAACAAATATTATTTTTAATATCAACAATTACAACGATTATTAGAATTAATATTAACAAGAATTATTATTGTTAACTAATATTAATAATATTAATAATTATTATTAATGATTAATGACTATTTTTATTATTAATTAATAACAAAAATTATTATAATATTAATTATTAATAATTGGTTATTATTGTTAATGATTAATGATTATTTTTATTATTAGTTGTTATTATAAAGTGGTATTATTTTGTGATTAATTAATAATTAATGTTATTATAATAATAATTATTCACTATTATTTATTATTAATAATAATACAATTAATAGTAATTAGTTTTAATAATAATTATTAGTTGACTAATAAATGATAATTATTAATAATAATAATTTTATTAATTAATAATAGTAATAAATATTTTGTTTTTAAAATTATTAATTTTTAGTAGTATTACTAATTAGTAATTTTTGTTATTATTTGTAATAATAATAATCATAATGATAATAATAATAATAATAATACTATTAATAATAATAATAATAATAATAATAATAATAATAATAATAATAATA
>JACYFF010010365.1:65998503-66035004 GCA_017589665.1 Selenicereus undatus | reverse complement strand
AATAATAATAATAATAATAATAATAATAATAATAATAATAATAATAACAATAATAATTAATAGTGTTAATAATACTACTTATTATTACCCTTTGTTATTATTATAATCATTACTAATATTCTTTAATAATAATTATAATTATTACTATTAATACTAATAATGAACATTATTACTAATAATGTTAATTTTTATGTTGATAATAATTATTATAAATATTAATAGTTATTTTGATTATTATTGTTAATATTAATTAGAATCAATATTATTGTTGTTTTTAATTATTGTTAATATTAATAATTATGAATAACAGTAGATTATTATCTTTATTATTAATTACTAATTATTTTTATAATAACAATAATTAGTAATAATTAATTAGTAATAATTATTAGTAATTAATATTAAGATTGATAGTAATTCTTTTTAGTATTAATAATAGTAATTATTGTAATTACTACTAATATTTATTATTAATGATAATCATAATTATAATAAGTTTTGTAATAATTATAAAGATTGATACTAATATAAATAATTAATATTAATATTAATCAAAGTTATTGTTGTAATTATTATGGTTAATTATTTTTATTAATGATCCATTATTATTTTTGTTATGAATTATTTTTTTATTGTTATGAATTGTTAATTATTAGCATTAATAATTATTAATTAATTAATAATAATATTAATGTTAATTATTTATAATATTAATAATAGTAATGGTTAATTATTATTAGTTAAAAACATAATTATTAATATTGGTAATTATTAATATTTTTTATTAATAATAATACTAATAATATTTTTTATTATTGATAATTATCACTGAAAGTTGTAATTAATAATTTTTATCATTATCAATACTAATATTAATTTTTATTAATATTATTATTAACAGTAATAATAAGACTTAATATTATTTATTATAATAATTATTTTCATTATTATTGATATTCATTAATAGTAATAATAATAGCTATAGTAATTGTAATTATAATAATAATAATTGTTACTACTATTAATATTAATAATAATTAATAAGTATTCAATATTAACATTGGCGACAATTATTATTATTAATATTAACAGTTATTATGATTATTGTTAATAATATCACTAAGAATTATTATTATAATTATTATTTTTTATTATTGTTATTAATATGAATACTAAATACTAGTATGATTAATTATTATTGTTAAATATTTTTGTTAATTGTTATTTTCAATATTAATAATAACAATTATTATTGTTACTAACTCCTACGTACTTTTTCCCACCCCTTTCCACTTATCTCTATTCCACAATTGCAGTATACTCACGAAAAAGACAAGCAAGATAAAGATGTGATAAGTTGTATGGCTAAGCACTTTGGTGAACACGACATCTAATGTTTAGCAAACATCACGTGGAATACGCTCAAGGCACCATTTGCAGTTTCTCTTTGTTGATCGGTAACGGTCACAAACTTAATGGCCACAATCATGGGGTGATTTGGCTGTTACAATAGAGGTTTGATTATGCATTAATCAGCCTTGATGACACATTGATTTGCAAGATTACATTCTGTGGTTATGTGCCACTATAAAAGGGTGGGTGATTCATGGATTGAATTATCCAAGCAGTAACACATCAGAAAAGCTATTAGCTCTCAAATTATCTCTCTGTTTCATTCCTCGCTCAGCCTAGCCATCTAAGTGGGTTTGGGTTTTGGTAGCGTGACGCATCCAGTGACTCTAGTAGCCAATCTCGAGCCTTGAACGTGGGTAGATATCAAGTAGAACAAAGATGAAGTCAATCTTATTTCCCCATCAAGGTAAGTCCTTGTTTTCTAATAGTGGTATCAAAGCCGGATCTGTTTGATGCTAGCACCATTAAATCGTATTAGTTATGGTCATTTTTATATAAGCATGTGGAATCCGTTGATTATGCAAGTTGAGATTACATGTCATGCCAAACCAAATTGCATGCTTTAATTAGTTTATGCTAAAAATGTCTTGTTTAAAATCAACATGTTTCTATGTGAAATAAGTAATAATGAGACTAGACTCCTTCAGTTCAGAATAACCAAAATGCAAATCACCTTAGTACGCTCAGAATGAATATTCAAACTGATCTGTTTCATGTTAAAATCTGTTTCATATATATTAAAAATAATATTGTCAAGATTCGTGCTACTATGAAACTAGATTATTAATCTATGTGATTATTGGGCATAAAGTAATCAAGTTCTAATTCAGATATGCATATGTGTGTTCATGCCATAATACAAGTGCATTTTTTTTTAAATTAATAGAAAATTCTAAGAATCGAGACTTAGATCTGAACCATAGTACCCCTATACACTCTACGGCTTCGACCCCACGGACCCAAACACAAAAAAAAAACAAGGAAAGTAGAACGAATCTGACCTAGAACCCATCAGAATTGGAGGAGTGGCGTGTGTCTCACACGCGCCGACAACGAAACACCTTCTCAGGCTGTTTTCTTCCTCCAAAACCATCACCCACTACTGATCTACCTTCTCCAACCCGAAACCATGCCAAAACTGCCAAAGGAGGCCGCGCGTGTGAGTCACGCGCCGCCACAAGAGTGGCGCGTTGCGAGAGTGGACGGTCTCTGACGCTTCGTCAATAGCCGATCTACTCGTTGGCGGTGGTAGTTTTATTGATTTATGTATAGACAAAGTCTAGGAGGCTAAGTTGGTCGGTGAAGGTGGTGGTTTTTCCTCATCTGGGTTTGTGCTTGCTGATGCTAGTGGCGATGTGGACGCTGGGACTGACTGCGAGGAAGCACGGCGAAGCCAAGGCACAGGTTTTCTTTTGGGCTCGGTTGAGAACCAAGGTTTAGAGAGAGATAAAGAGAGCCTTTCATGGTCAGAAAGAGAGAGAAAGCCTTAGAGTTAGAGAGAAAGAGTAAGCAGCTTCGAGAGAAGTAGAGAGGTTGAGTGCCTCTCATAAATTAATAAGGTTGCTCATATAAAAGGGGAAGGGGGTCACGGGTTTTGGTAACCCATGTTTTTTTTTATCTTGATATATTTTTGGGCATGAACTTTTTTTGACAACAATTTGGTGCAGAGTGAGTTGAAATTCTATCTTTAAAATTTGTTTTGATTTTAAATGCCTAAGCTTGTAATTATAACATTAATATGTTTAATGTTGAGATTATCACATGTTAATAGCATATAAATTAGTTTTATATGTTATTATGGTGAATACATATGTACAAATGATGCATTCCTATATTAAATTTTCGAATGAGTTTTGATTTTGAATGCATTAATATGTTTAATGTTTAGATGTTAGTAATAAGATGCTCAAAACATATAAATTCATTTTATATGTTATTATAAAAATATCACCATTAAGATTTTATGAATACATACATATGAGTTGTAAAAATAATCGTTATGTAAATAATTTTTATATACAATGCCATTAAATATCTATGTGATATTTAAACAAATGTTAATTAGTTTAACATTTTTAATTATAATCCATATGAATATTTTTACGGAAATATTATTGTAATTAAATTATTTAAATTTTCTAGTTCATGATTATATGAGATGATTATGAGCTTAGCGAAATTTTTGATCATATGACATGAACGATGAAGCTTTAATAATTTAATTACTTAAGAAAACATGTGCCTTATGTCCATCTTTTAATATGAACTTGTAGATATGACAGCTAACAATGCAATGATTAATGAGCTTTCCACTAGTTAGAAGTTAGATGGGTCTAACTATGACATGTGAAAACGGAAGATTTAGTACCTTGTAAATGAGACGGACCTGCTGGAACATTTAATGGTAGCCAAGTTTTCGCCATCTGACACGGATAAAGATGGCAAGCCCATTGATACTTCTTCTATGCAGTATCAAGAAAGTTTACAGGCCTACCAAGACTGGTCCAATAAGGATCGAAGGGCACGATTTACTTTGTAATTTTTCATGCACGACGACCTTATTGGAGAATTTGAGTTGTGTCCCACAGCTAAGGACATGTGGGACCAACTCAAAATCCGTTTTGGTCAAACATCCGAGATAAGGCTTCGTACCTTATAGCTCAAATGGATACAGTACCAAATGGGTTCCAGTCGTACCATGACTGAGCATTTACGAATTATGAGTGGCATAATTCGTGATCTCAAGGCATTGGAATCATGTCAAGACTGTCTTGACACATTTTGAACATATCAAGACCTTTGCTAAGGTCCAAAGCCACATTGAAATGGAAGAAGAATGCCTGAAAATGTTAGGCACTTCTCATGTGACTTTTGTTACCAAGGGAAATAGGCCCAAAGGCAACAAGAATAATCGAGGCCGACAGGCCAAGAAGGGTTATCGCCCTCCTCAGAATGGTAGGCCGAAGGCTGGGATTGCTAAGAAACAGAAGGCCAAAGGCAATGGAGGGATCAATATAGCATGTGTGAAGTGCTATAATTGTGGAAAGAAAGGTCACTATGCTCGGGATTGTCCTGAGCCGAAGAAGGTACCTTCTTCCACTTGTTCTCCTAAATTATTTGTATGCTCCCATGCATTAGTTGCTAATTCGTTTCCTAATTGGATTGTCGATACGGGAGCAAGCAAGCACATAGTTCGGGACAAAGCTAGGTTTGTGGATTTTCACTGGTATTCAACGGGTTCACAAACTATCGTGTTGGGTAATGGCAGTGAAGAAGACATTCTAGGTGTTGGATCGTACCAGCTCATCTTGCAAGGAGGAAATAAGTTGCTTCTTTTTGATACCCTCTACGCACCCGAGGTGCGAGTTTGTCCTTTGTCTTTAGTTTCTTTAATGAAATCAGGTTTTGGTTTTAGTTCTTGTCCAGATGGTTTAAACATTATGTATGGTAGCAATGTGTTTGGCCACGCAACTTTAAAGAATGATTTCCTTGTATTAGATTTGGATAATTGTTATAATAATTCTCCTTCTGTTTTTGTCTCAAGTTTTGATTTTGATTTTGAATCTAATAAATGGCATGCAAGGCTTGGTCATATTGGCCAAGATAGGATGAGTAGGCTAGCTAAAGAAGGTCTTTTAGACCAATTCACTAAGGTTAACTTGCCTAGATGTGAGTCGTGTCTAGCTGGCAAGGCAACTGCGAAGCCTTTTGGTAAGGCTTCAAGGGCGTCAAGCCCTTTAGAGCTTATCGACTCTGATATTTGTGGACCCATGAATGTGAAAGCACGTCATGGGGCTTTCTATTTCCTCACCTTCATAGATGATTATTCAAGATATGAGTATGTGTACCTATTATCACATTACTATGAAGCACTTGATGTGTTCAAGCGTTTTGTAGCTGAGGTTGAGGCCTAATTAGATCGGAGAGTTAAGACTATTCGAACTGATCGTGGTCATGAATACCTCTCACATATATTCAAAGAATTTTGTGAGGAAAATGGTATACAAAGACAACTCATGATTCCTGGCACTCCACAACAAAACGGTGTGGCAGAGCGTAAGAATCGAACATTGCTTGACATGGTCAGGTCAATGATGGTACACGCCAACCTCCCAATTAGTTTTTTTTGGGGGGGGGGGATGTGCTGCTTACGGCAGCTTACATCCTTAACCGTGTGCTTAGTAAGAGCGTATCCACTACCCCATATGAGTTATGGCATAGTAGAAAGTCCTCCTTAGAACATTTACGCCCATGGGGTTCAGCTGGTTATGTACATAACCCAACTCACAAACATGGGAAACTTGGTCCAAGGGCCACTAAAATGGTGTTCATTTGATATCCCGAACATTCTAAGGGATATGTTATATATGGTGAACACCATAATAGTGGTATGACAGAAGTGGCTTCACGTAATTTTGAGTTCCTTGAGGATGAGTTCCCAAGCATTCGTGAAATCAAACAGGACACAACATTGTATGAGTTACCACCCAATGACCAACTATGTCTCGGTGAAGGGGAGGATTTAAACACTCATCGTGTCACCGAGGATAGTACTCTTCCTTTGTCTGGAAAAGATGATGAGTTGTTGGTTGCCTAAGAGAATCAACCTGAGAATGACGTTCGTCCTCCTTCTCCAGTACATGAACATGAACACGATGTCAGTCCACTTGTTCAGGATAATGGCAATGATTCTCTCTCATCTGAGGATTCTGTACCTCTTAGAGATAGGGGGAGGAACACCTCAGAGGGTCAAACCAGCACAGGTCCTGTGCTTCGGAGGAGTGACCGTGGAAGAATACCTCGACGATATTTTCAAATCGAAGAAGAGATATTCTTATGCACTCCTTTAGAAATAGAAGAGCCTACCTCTTTTCAGGAGGCCATTGATTCACCAAACCATAGAGAGTGGATGGAAGCCATGATGGATGAAATGGACTCTGGCGAGAAACAAGGTTTGAAAACTTGTTGATCTTCCTCCCCAATGTAAATTAATTGGAAACAAGTGGGTTTTCAAGATAAAACGTTGGGCAGATGGATCAAATCGACAAGTTCAAGGCCCGTTTAGTGGCGAAGGGGTTCACCCAAATTGAAGGGGTAAACTATAAATAGACTTTTTCTCCTATGGTGAGAATTGCCTCTGTTCGCCTACTTTTGGCCCTAGTTGCCCATTTGGATTTAGAATTTTTCCAAATGGACGTAAAGACTGCTTTCCCTATGGAAACGTTGAAGAAGAGGAGAAAGTTTGTCATCTTAAAAGATCGATTTATGGTCTCAAGCAGTCTTCCAGAGTGTGGTATTTCAGATTCCATGAAGCCATTATTTCTTTTGGCTTAAACATGGTTTCTGAAGATCACTGCATGTATGTCAAGAAAACTACAAAGGGGATTATGTTTCTTACTTTGTATGTTGAGGACATACTATTGGCTGGAAACAACATGGAGATGATCCAGACCACTAAGCAGTAGTTGTCCTCCGTCTTCGAGATGAAGGGCATGGGTGAGGCCAGGAATGTCTTAGGCTTAGAGATAACACGGAACCGTTCTAAGAAGCTTCTTGGTTTGAGCCGAGAAGCATACATTAACAAAATCTTAGAGCGTTTTCGAATGCATTACTCTAAACCCATGAGTACTCCAGTTGAGAAGGGTTTAACCTTAAGTCTCGACCAGTGTTATAAGACAGACAAAGAGAAGGAGAGAATGAACAATATTCCTTATGCTAGTGTAGTAGGAAGTCTAATGTATGCCATGTTGTACACGGCCAGACATTGGCTTTGCGGTTGGTTTGGTAAGTAGTTACCAAGGAAACCTAGGGTCTGCACACTTGCAAGTAGTCAAAAGGATCTTTCGTTACCTGCGTGGTACGAGTGACCTAGTCCTTTGCTACCAAGGTGGAGATCTTAAGCTGAGAGGATATACAGATGCTTATTGGGGTGGTGATATGGATGAATCTAGGTCTACCTTAGGATATGTGTCCATCCTTGGCAGGGGAGCGATATCTTGGTGCAGTAAGAAACAAGACTGCATAATACTTTCGACTATGGAAGCAAAGGATGTTGCTTGCTGTCTTGCCACTCAAGAGGCAATATGGCTAAGGAGTTTTCTACAGGATCTAGATCCCACTCCTAGGGTTAATGATCCTATAGAAATGTTATGTGACAATACTGCTGCTATCCAATTTGCAAGAGTCCAAAGTTCCACAGGAAGACTAAGCATATTAAGAGGCGTTATAATTGTAAGAAATGCCATAAAAGAGAAAGAGATTGCCATTAAGTATGTATCTACAAGCAAGATGATAGTAGATCCTTTAACTAAGCCTATTCCTAAAGACGGTTTTAAAGCTCATGTGATGAGCTTAGGTCTTTGTAGGACTTAGTTTTTAAGTGTATCTAAGTATATGATGGACATGTTATTACTTGTATTAAATATTTCTGAAATAAAGAATGATGTTTCTTTTTCAAACGTTCATAAATATACAAGCACATTATAAGGCACATTCTTATGTCACCAGGCTTATGATTGGCCTAGTCACACAGGCAATCACCCTGACGCTTGAGTAGCGGATAGGATGAGACTGAATCATATTGGCACTTGGTGTGCAATATTGATTATTCACACTGGAAGTGTATGAATGGGAAATATAGTCGCCTTAGTAAGTTTAAGATGAGACTCAGGGGGAGTCGAATAAGAAATAAGTTTTCATATCGAAGCCTTACAGTCGAATCTTGAGTACTGAGATTAACATTGGGTATCTTGGTCTTGTAGCTCAAGTTGGTTTTTTTAGGTAAAAGGCAAGCTTGTGATTCTCCTGGCATAGAAGAGTGACATGCCTAGTTTAGGGGGAGCTATGCCATGGCACACTATCATCATACCGTATGTGCTGAAATTCAACCTATCTGATGAGTGATAAGTGAAATTCCCTTTCCTTATCACTGTGTGACCCTCATTAGCGATACTCCTTGACTTAGAGTTATAGTATGATGTCGAAGTTTGATGTTGCTACCTTAATGTGTTATCCAAGGGTCAAGATGTATATGGTCCAGCGGAGCACATTAGAAAGGCAGTCATGCTAAGATGAATTATTTTAATTGTCTAAGGAAGAGTCATTTCTTCATCACGATATCAAGCCCGGGCGATTATATTTAGTATATAATCAATTGGTATATCAAGCATAAAGGGACAGTGTATGCCATTGGTGGTGTATATGAATGATTCGGGGTGTTGATGTTTCGTGAAAGTGTTATGTCAGTTAGATGGCAACTTGATATAGCACTAATGTTTTATTTTTGGTTGCACGCTCCATTCCTAGTATGAAGCATGAGGAAGTCAGTTGGTAGAGAGATATATGGATTCTTGGTCTTTGTGACTGAGGGGGAGCTGTTGACCGGTAATGGTCACAAATTTAATGGCCATAATCATGGGTTGATTTGGCTGTTACAATAGAGGTTTGATTATGCATTAATCAGCCTTGATGACACATTGATTTGCAAGATTACATTATGTGGCTATGTGCCGCTATAAAATGGTGGGTGATTCATGGGTTGAATTATCCAAGCAGTAACACATCAGAAAAGCTATTAGCTCTCAAATAATCTCTATGTTTCATTCCTCACTCAGCCTAGCCATCTAAGTGGGTTTGGGTTTTGGGTTTTGGTAGCCACTCTTGAGCCTTGAACGTGTGTAGATATCAAGCAGAACAAAGATCAAGTTAATCTCATTTCCGCATCAAGGTAAGTCCTTATTTTCTAATACTCTTTAATGAAGTGTCAACAATCTCCACGTGCTTTGTCCGATTATGTTGTATTGGATTTTTAGATATAGTAATGGTACCTTTATTTTCACAATATATTTAAGTAATTTTTCTTTTCCTCACGGGCTTAATTCCTCTAATACCTTTTTAGCCCTCAAAATCTCACAAACACATTTAGCCATAGCTCAGTCTAGAGAGTCAAAATGCTTATGTATTTTATGAAAGCTCGATGATGATGTCTTAAAGGTAGATTATGGACTCTTGGACTGAGCAGAGCACAAAAGCCATAATATAAACCCTTACTTGGTCTTTAGGCGAACGTAAGAGGTTGGACCTAGTATGGAAGCAAGAAGGATTTCATGCTGGCCAAAGGTGTACTTGGGGAACATATGGCTTCGATTATCTAGCGCTGGTACCCTCTAGATTTCAAATAAACTTATCCCTAATTATGATAAGGTCCTGTTAGTCCAGGTGAAGATAAAACTCATTTTTGTTCTTCAAAATTTTGTTTTATCTAAACTGACATGTATTTTATTCTTTGAATCATTGTAAACAGGGGGTTATCCCCAGAAATAGAATGAGACGAGGCAAGACTAAAAAAGTGAGCTAAGCGTTACTTCGGTGAATTGCTAACTCATGTTGACTATTACTCTATTCGGTTCCCAAGTTGATTTGACATGCTAACTTGAGCGCACCAACTTATAACCTACATACTCTTTTCTCTTTCTTATGTTTATTCATTTCCTTTTTTTAAAATTTTGTGTTTTCAAAAGGGATGTAATCTTTTTTAGCGAATTAATTGTGCTCCCTGCCCATTGAAAAAGATTTATATTGCTTTCTTCAATTTGATATTTCAATTATTTACATTGTAACTACTAATCTACAACATGCATGCATTTATGAGCATAGCTTTTCTAATTTTTCCAATGGAATTAATGGAGGTCGTAAGAGGTGATGGGTGACATCATTATGGTTTTCATCCTTATGTTACAACTTTGCCTTCAAATCTAGGTTTCTTTTATTTAGACCAACAAAAGTTAGATGGTCACATTGGAAGGATTATTTAGGGATCTTTCAAAAACCTTATGGTATTAGGTTTACATCGCTTTAGTTATCCCTTCAGTTTAAGGGCATGTAAAAGAAGTTCTTTTAATGATTTTGTTTATTTTTTTCTTCCAATATTTCTTCCAAGATATTGGCAACTTTATTTCTCTTTAAGATTCGGAATTGAAAATGGAATTGATTTCTCCAAACCAATCATAAAACCAGCATGGGAGCATTGTCGTTTGAAAATTGGATTTTTTAATCCTAACAACCTCATTGTTTGGGGGCAGCAAATTATTCGGTTTTCTGGGCAAGAAACCTAGTTTCCTAATATGAACAATTTGATTGTTTGGGCTCCAAAAACCATCCTCTTTTCTGTGCCCGAGGGTCCCATGAATTCTATATCACCTTGACCCAACTATTTTTAAAAATAACAATAACAAAATAAAATAAAAAAAGCTTGGCAAGTATGCCCAAATAAAAAAGAGTCATTCGTTAGGATTGGACCCTCTAGGCCATGATGTTTATAGTGGTGACTCCATTGGGGATTAATAATAGGGAAAAATATGAAAATCAAATTGAAGAAAAAAAAATTGTTACACTTGCATTAGGCATCCTGCATATTCGTGTTACCAAACAAGGGACCAACAACGCCTGCAGGTTTAATATTATCTTTACCTGCTTGGGAAAATAATTATGAACTCGTTAGATCTACTTACCTTTCAACTAAATATGTAACAATTGCTCCCCTTATGAAACACTTTCCTTTATCCACCAGATATGAGAAAATCAATCAAACATTCTAGTCTTGCAATGGACCCCATGGATGGTGAAGTATTTGGATTATAAGAGGACTGTTTTGGCCTTCCTTAAAGCCACTTAGAACATAGAACTGTAGGTTACGATCAAACTCGTGTGCACCTTTAATTTGGTGTGTGCTGAAATTTTAGTAGACCATTTAGAACCTACCTTCACTTAGGTCTCTTTGGATCACATGTAAGCTATAAAAAAAAAAACAAAGTCGATGTCAGTCATCACTCATGTAGATGCTAGGGTCTGATTGGATAGAAACAACAATGTTAGTCTAGATTATGGAGAGGATATCGGTGTTATGGGCAATGCCCAAGTCTGTCGGTTTCTAGATGAGGGTTATTGTCTGGGTCAATCTTATCTTATAGGAAAATTAAAAAGGGAAGATCTTAGATAGTTGGGAAGAGTGGCTAAGCAAGCTAAGAAGATTTTCCTCTTCAGTTAGACCATTTTGTTTGAAAGTGTTTTGGAGATCCCTTATGTGAACCCATGAACCCTTCCACTTCTTATGGTTCTTGGACTTTCCATCTATGACATAACAATTATTACAGACTTGAACATTATACCATCTACTAGTTTCAAAACTTTGAAGCTACTGCATTCGTAGAAACTCATCAAGATGGGGTTTCTTATAATGGAGCTAGCAAAAGAGTAAGTAGCAGAACATGATGATAACAAGACCTACGCAACTTGGTAGAGATTGATCCTGAGCAACTATAGGAGAACCTTAAAGAAAGGATGTGACAAAAGTTTAAACCTATTACATAAAAAATCAGTATAAATTGCACAAAATCCCTTGGGAGAATTTGTAGCATTACTTGTGAAGGTAGCGAGGCAAAAGTCAAACTTTTAGTGGAGTGAGCTCCCACCTGCCTCCGTCGATGGTCCTCTTGATAGTAAGTTTAGATCTCAAGTAGATTCTCATTAAGCGTGTCAGTTCAAGCAGGATTGTCGAAGCTTGCATATAGAACCATCCTCATAGAGTGAAGAATCTTTTAGCTGATGCTTCTCCATTTCATCCATCCAGTTAACAATGGACATGAATGTTTGTTTTGACATGAAATGAAATCCCCTAAAGAAAGGTCACTGGAGATGATATGAGAAAGTGAAAGTATAAAAGCTTGTTGAAATTCTGAAATCCTAAAGAGAACCCTAAATACTTATAGGAAAATGATATGAGAAAGTGAAAGTATGTTGAAATTCTGAAAGCCTATAAAGAACCCTAACTATTTATAGGAAAAATTGAACCCTAATGGTCACAAAGCTTGAATCCCTAATTCTCGTTCTAGGAATGACTTTACATGTGTACCCTTTTAGGAGAAGTAGTAGAAAAATAAAGTCATGAGGCAAAGGTGGGAAAAAGGAAAAAGTTTTTAAAACTTGAATAAAGGAATGATCATGGAAGACAACTTTTGAAATAAATATTTTCGCGTAAAAAATTATCCTTTAAGATTATTCAAATTCAATAAAAGTAAGATGAATATTCAAATTTCAATTTTTACTAAATATTATAGAAATTTGTATAAGGCTTTCTTGTTGGGCCATAGCAGTCAGAGCTTAGTTTTTATGAAAGGTAACAATCCTTTAGGGTCTTGTCAGAGTAATTAGGTGAAATAACTAGAGTCATTGAAAACATAATCAAAGTCATGTATTTGACAAAAATCATCTTGGTTGTTCACTTAAAATGAACAATTCCAGGCATTCTCATCAAAACAAAGATCCTTGTAAATTGCTAAGCACATGCTTATTTGTAAATAATATTTGCTCTATAATTGTCCGAATCTTAGGAATTCCACCAAAACTAATAAGTTCAAAGGAAAAAAGGGCAACAATAATGGCATGGAACAATAGTGATTCTAGTGATGAGGCCAATGAGAATGAAGAAACTAACTTGTGCCTGAGGGTAAGTCTCCCCTTTGACATAAGCTTTGACGAAAGTAAGAGAGCCAGAGAAAGAGCTAGAAGAGCAAAAAAGATTAACATTGAGACGCTCAAATAAGAATTCAAACCATCACCTTCTAAACAAGTACAATTTCAACGTCAATCTCTTTCTAAAGAAGATCTTGTTGAACTTCTTGTTCACAGGATGAATAGTAAGGCCTTTCATCAAACTCAAGTCAAGTCCCTTCATGAAAAAATTGATTCTCTTGAAAAAGGAAAGGAAGTTTTAGTAATTCAAAAGCTTCATGCATTGGAACTCTGTGAAGAACTTTTATCAAAACTTAGAGACTTTGAGAAAGACCTTGATGATCTGAAAAGATATCAATGAGCTTTCTTAAAGGAATAACTATCTCTCTATGATCTCTATGAACGTTTCATAAAAAAAAGTTTATATTGCTGAAAATGAAGGTGAACCTTTGAAGAAAGGAAATGAGAAAATTTTCAAAACTCTTTCAAAGTTCATGATAGGGCAAGAAAAACTAGGAAAGGCTTCTTAGTTCACAAAGTGTTTCCTTCAATAAAGAGGGATTAAGATTTGATCCTTCAAACAGAAAAGATGTTTACAAAAATCTCTTTGTACAGGGAAGTACACATGTGAATGATCAAGAAATTTTGGAGAGTTCAAGAGCTGGTGAGCTCAGAGGCTCAGGAATTCATTAAAGAGAAGAAAGGAACTTTATCAGAAGAGAATAGAGTGACCTTGATTATCTTAGTAAACGTCCGAGAGGTGTTCATTTTAGAAGAAGTCAGAGGCACTCTAGAAACCTCGAGAGAAACCATGGAGATATCAACTTTGAAAGGAGTAACAAAGGCTCGAGGTTGCCAAGAGAACATTAGAGGATCTAACTTCAGTGAAATTCACCACTAGTCTGAATATCCCCAAATATATCATGGATGTTTTCACTTTGATAATAAACCCAAGCACCCTGGAACACTCAGAAGCCCTTGAGATCACTCTAAATGTGAAAGACATAGATTGTTCTGGCAGAAGATGAGGACAAAAACAAGCTTGGGAACCTAGGGAAGGTAGACGTTAAAAATATGCTCTCTGCTCAAGGACCAAAGGATACATAAAAGGTTGTAAAGGAATTGTTTTTTTGCAAGTATGTCTGAAGATTGAAGAAGATATTTAGTATATGTATAGTAGATACTCCGAGCACATAATTGGCAATGCCTCACTCTTCACTGAAATAAAAATGAACAAAGAAGGAAAAGTTACCTACTGAGACAACGAAAATGAAAGAATCATAAGGTGAGGCACAATCGGTTAAAATTCTTCTGTCTTAGTAGATAATGTGCACTTAGTACAGGGTCTAAAGTTTAACTTGCTAAGTGTACCTCAAATGCGTGACAAGGGAAATGAAATAATTTTACCTCATCTAGATGCAACGTTAACAATTATTACATAAGTAATGTCCACTTACTGGATCTAGAATAGGTGACACCTGTGTTGTATGTCTGGATGATATAAAATCAAAGATTCTTGCATGCCTTAAAGTGAATCAACATGAATGCAGGCTTTGGTATAGAAGATTGTGTCATGCAAATATGCACATCATTGATAAAATCTTAAAACATGAACTAGTTAGAGGACTCCCTAAATGCTATTTCATGAAAGATAGAGTCTATGATGAATGTGTGAAGGGAAAACAAGGCAAAGCATCCTTCAAATCAATCAAGTTTTTATCAACCACTAGACCCTTAGAATTATTACACATGGGCTAATGTGGGCCAATTACAATTCATAGTATATGTAGTGGTAAATATGTATATGGTGTTGTTGACGATAACTCCAGATATAGAGGACTCTATTGTTGAAGGGAAAAATGAAAACCTCCAAAGAATTTGTGAGGCTAATAAGACACGTGTAGGTGTTAAAGGGTCTGACAGTCGCTTCAATTAAAAGTAATCACGAAGTAAGTTTGATTAAGAAGACTTCATTTAATATTGTGAGAAACATGACATGTATCATCGCTTTTCAACTATGAGAACTCCTTAATAAAATAGAGTAGTTGAAAGGAAAAACAAAACTCTTGAATACATGACCAGAACCATGATTTGTGATGATGATCTCCCAAAATACTTTTGGGTAGAGTATGTAAACACTCCTAAGTGGATCCTTAATAGATGCTCAACCAAACCAATGCTAAAGAAGACCTCATATGAGTTATTCAAGGAAAAGGCATCAAACATATCTTACTTCAAGGTGTTTGCGAGCAAATGTTACATTCACGACTACGGTAAGAGCAATCTTGGCAAGTTTGATGCCAAGAGTGAAGAATGCATATTTGTATAATATTTATCTCATGGTAAATCTCATTGATTTTATAATAAGAGCACCATAGTCATTGAAGAAGGCATTCATGTTGTGTTTGATGAGAACAACAATAGATATATTAGCTCATCCTTGTTTTAAGAACTTCAGCTAAGTAGGAACGCCTATGATGAATAAAAAGAAGAAATGCAACTAGTGAATTACAGGACTTGAGTTAGCACCAACCCCAAGAATGGGATCATGAGGCTAAATTCCCTAACTCTCTAGTATCCTTGACATAAGAAGTGTCAGAACTAACTAGAGGGTTCAAGTATCAATCAACTCATCCGATTGAAAATATAATATTTACATCCAAGGGGACGTAAGAACTTGGTCATCACTCAAAAATTTATGTGCATTACATCCACTTGTATCGCTTGGTGAACCCAAAAGTCCCTTAGAGCCTCTTGAAGATCCTGATCGGACTATAGTCATGCAAGAAGAACTCAATTAATTTGATAGAAACACAGTTTGGGTTTTCACCACCAAACGTGGGAGCTGCCCTGTTATAGGAACAAAGTGAGTGTTTAGGAATAAGCTGGATGAGGTTGGGACAGTTATTAGCAATAAAGCTAGACTTTTTGCCAAAGGATATAATCAAGAGGAAGGAATATATTACAATAAGACTTTGCACCTGCATCATTCGGCGAATGAATTATATCACATGGATGTGAAATGTGTCTTTCTTAACAGGCACATACAAGGAGGTATGTGTTGAACAACCTCTTGGCTTTGAAGACTCGAAAAAGCCAGATCATTACAAATTACACAAAGCTCTCTATGGTCTGCTTGGTATGAAAGACTAGATAAATTTTTACTAAATCATGGATTCAAGAGAGGAAAATTGACAACACCTTGGTTGTGAAAGGTAAAAGTAAAGATTTGTTACTCCTACAAAATTGTGTTGATGATATTTTTGAAGCCACTAACGATGAATTATGCAAGAAATTCTTTGATTTCATGAGCGAAGAATCGGAGTTGAGTCTTGTTGGAGAATTGAGTTTCTTTCTTGGATTGCAAATCAAGCAATGTGAGGTAGACATCTTCATTAATCAATCAAAATACATCAAGGCGCTGCTTAAGAAATTTAATATGATAAATAGCAAGCCATCCAAAACATCTATGCCAACCACCTATTAGCTTAACAAAGATTAGAGTGGGAAAGTAGTCTATGAAGAGATGTACGGATGCATGATTGCATCATTACTATATTTGGCAGCAAGCAAACTAGACTATGTGGTAGATTTAGTTAGCCTCAAAAGAATTTCTTCTCAGTATAGCAAAGGGAATTCTTAGATACTTATTAGGGATTCTAACTCTAGGAGTTTGGAATCCAAAAGGAGATAACATTGAATTGGCTGGTTGGATACTTTGACTGTGATTATGCAGGAGATAAGGTAGATAGGAATAGCACATTAGGAGCTTCCTAATGTTTGGGGCCAACACTTGCCTCTTGCCACTGTAATAAGCAAAATTCAGTTGGTCTGTTTACTGCTAAAGGAGAATATATAGTAGCAGAAGCCTACTGTACACAACTACTATGGATGTACAATAATTCAAAGATCTTTGCATCGAATATAGAGTTGTGCTACTCAGATATGACAACATGAGTACCATCAACAAAACTAAGAATCTTGTGCAACATTTAAGGGCAAAACATATTGAGGTAAAGCTAGAGTTAGGAAAGTTTGATTCGACATGATAACTGGACCCGAACTCGACCTAAAGTTACTGAAAGAAACCTAAATATGACACAAACCAAACTGATTTCTACCCGAAATTGACACGATTTGATCGTTTAGCTTGAAAATATGTTATTTTTCAGTTTTGAGTAGATCTAAACTATTTGCAAGACTGACATTAAATTAACCCATTTATTAAATGGGTAAACTTGAACTAACCCGTTACCCAACTTTAGATAAGGCATTACTTCATCAGAGATCATGTCGTACAAGGTGATGTAACCTTAGAATTTGTTCCCATTGAAAAACAACTTGCTGATATTCATTAAACCATTGAATGAAGAGTAATTCAACTTCATTAGAAGAGAATTGGGAATGATAAATCTAGAAGCTTAAATTAAGAAGATAAATATCTTATTTACGTTTTGTTCTAACAAGTTTGTTAAGGCATGAAACATGTACGATGGCTAAAGAGGTTAGGGACTTTACTCTACACTCATTTTAGTTAGAGATAAGATAATCTCTAAACTTATAGGTGATTAATGAAAATTTTAGGGCATTTTAATCCTTGACTCTAATTAATTGATAATTGGTAGTTATAGATTAATATTACAAACAATTAATTCTAAATTTTCCTCAAATAAATTTCATATTTTCAAACATTACTTTGAGTAAAACAGTTTATGTCCTTAAACAACGTTTATTTTCCACTTGTACCATTGAGAAGTTATTGCACATGCTTTCACTAGCTTAACCCCTTAACTATCCCAGTAGGCCCACTTGTTATATTTTGATCCTATCAGTTCTTCTTTTTCTCGTTCTTATCATCTCCTTCTCTGAAAATGCATATCTAAATAAAAAAGAAACCCTAACTGTTCTTCTCTTCATACACTCTCTCTTTCAAGCCATTTTGCTACTATGGGGAAGAAACAAACGACCTACAAGTGACCAGCCCCTAGAGAAGCTTTCAACCCTGTATCAAAAAGGACAAGAGGAGCTAGAGCTCAGCAAGAATCCCTACCTAAGAACATCAACCTAACATATCATAGCCATCCCTGTCTTAATCTTGTATCAGAGATCAAGAAGATGAAGGCGAGGTAAACTACACATGTATTCTTGTAAATACCCATACTCCTTATTCACAAAGTTTAAGGCAGACATATTTCCTTCCCTTCAAAATCGCACCTTTGTGATATGTGAGATCTTTGACTTAGATTTCTTCAAAAATAGTGGTTTAGCTTTTGTCCCAAGCTAGAGTCCATAGGATGTGAGAAAATCTTTTCATTAGGAAATGAGGTATACCTCAGTGTATGATGCTATTTTATGTCAATCTTAATAGAGATTTCTTTGGGGAAGATGTCTATTACTCTTCTCTAGTTAAAGGCGTTAAAATTGAGTTTACTATAAATGAGTTAAGGGAATGGCTAGGTATTAACTGCTATAAGTGATGCAATATCTGCACTGTGCCTAAATTTGAAGCCTCCAAGAAATTTCTAAAAAAAGTACAGCAAAGTTAAAAAGAAGGAAAAGGGTTTGCCCTATCTTGGTTTTTATTTAAAGGCTAGGATATATCATCATTCCTATCTTACTTCCCAATCAATTTTCTAGAGAAAACCCCAATGCTTAGGTCCTCACATTTCTGTATCAAATTCTTAAGTTTTGTGAAGTCAATTTACTTGGAATGAATTTGTATTACATGGAGAATGTAGCCATTGACCAAGTCACAATGAACTTTCCCTTATCTTATGCCAACCTTCTCCCTATTTTCTTCAAGAAATTTAATGTTCTCATTTAAGAAGAGGGACTTATTATAGAGCCCTTAAAAATCATTAATGAATCTACTCTGATTAATCTAAAGTATGAGAAGATTGAGGATAACTAGATAGATCCTTATTATTTTCCTGGCAAAGATAAAGCCTCTAGCCAATTGAATAGAATCTCAAAGTTGGGACTCCACACTGGCATTGAGACGTCAGATACTCTGATTGCTCTTCTTCGGAGTGAAATATCATGACTCACTGCCATGGTCAACAAGATGAAATTCGAGGTATCAAAATTCAATGGTGTAAGTGCAAAACTCCAATCCCAAATAGCTTATCTAGAAGAAAAAGTGAAGGCATTGATGTTGTCAATAAGGAAGAATCTCTTAGGGGGTTGGACAATAAAACATGTATCTCTATATGGGAGACTAAAGAAATTAAGGATTAAGAACCAAAGACTTTAATAAATCAGATGAAGAACTCTGCCACTAAGCCATCTGAGATATCTTCATGCCTTCTAGAAACTGCTCCTGCTTCTGGTGGTGTTGTTACTCCAAGCCCTACAAAGTCCACCTCCACACTTACAGCTTCAACCTCCAAGAAATGATCAGTCTTCCATTCTTTCTTGAAGTTCCTCTTAAATCACTCCATTTAGACCAACATCTTTGAATCATAAAACAACCCCTCATAACTATAGTTACCGTATTTTAATTTCTTGTTGTTTTTTCTTTGTTGTTGTAATTTTGCTTTAAGTTTGTCTTTTGTAGCCCTGGTATGTAACATCCCACCCAAAGGATGGAGCTATGCCGCTGTCGTGGATATTCAATTGGAAGCACCTACAAGGCTCCTTAAGCCCCTTAACCTTAGTTAACTTAATAGAAATAAGTGCAGTAGATGTCTTAACTATAATTTGGTCAAATCATGCATTCTCATTCGTATTCATGCCATATTTATAAAGTTTTGCATATTGACAAGCAAAATACATCAATTTATGTCATTACAAGATATATTGGATAACTTAAACATCCTATTAAACAAGAAATTATGATATTTTATATCCTTCTATTATCCATTATTTGCTCAAAATAAATTAGTAGATTAGACTGTTAATGTAATTTTGTTTATTTTGTAGGAATTGGAAAATTTGAAAAAATAAACAACTTGCTCAAGGGTTGGGTTAAGAGAAGAGCAAAGAAAGAAAAGAAAGAGAAGCGTAGCGACCTAAGCAAGAACCGTTCCCAATCGTCTTCCTTCCCCCGTCGGGCCTACTCTTCCTCTCTCCTTTCTCCATTTTGCTGGGCCTCTCGCCCCCTAGACCTCGACCCAAGCTCCCCCTTTGCCCTCATCCTCCTTCTTCCCATTTCATATCCTTCTCCTCATTAACACGCAAGGCCCAATTCGTGACCTGCCTCCCCCTTTTATGCTTTCTTTTCCCTGCCTTCCCTTTCTCTCGTTGGGCCTGCCCAGACGCATTTTTGCCATTTTCTCCCCTCAGCCCAACCTGCTCCCTTGTTTCATTTAGCTTGGGCATGTGTGCTGCACGTGAGCTTCGTTTCCCCCATCCCTTTCTTCTTCTTCTTCTTCTTCTTCTTCTTCTTCTTCTTCTTCTTCTTCTTCTTCTTCTTCTTCTTCTTCTTCTTCTTCTTCTTCATTTCTCAATCCAGAAAACACAAAAAAATAGAATAGGGCAGTTGCTTTGTCTTCCCACTCCCCTAGCTCCTTGACCGTTTCTTTCCATCTCTCTCTTCATCATTTACTCTTCCATTATCACCATTATCAAGCCAACAGTTACAAGAATTGAACAAGGCTTGATTGGGGATTAATGAAGCAATAACGAGGGGAGAAGGGCTGCAGTTTTCAGGAAGGAAGGTTCTAAAGCAGAGGATTTAGGAGGATAGAAGCCGAGAGAGTAGGGTAGTCCTCATTTTTTGTTCTCCATTTGTTTTTTTTTTGTTTTTTTCGATTGCAGATTCATTCTCAGGAACTCATGCAAATCAATTTAAAGCTAGTTCAATTCCAGTGAGATTTTCAGTTTATTTTAGATCTAGATTTGTTGGAGTGAGTGTGACTTCAGATATTGCGTTGCTTTGCTGTTCTGACTCAATTTCCATCTTGTTGAGTTGACATCCATCGTTGCTAGGATTCTTCCTTGTGGCTCGTGGTTGCTAAATGGGTCTAATTCTCCTTTGTTAACTCGGTTCAGGCCCAAATTTTGCAATTTCTAAATGTTTCCATTACTTGTTGTCTAATCTCAAAATTTTTGGAAGATTGAACATATGCAGTGAGTTTAATTCAGTAAAAGAATTGCTTTCATTGTTATTGTCACTCGGTTGAGGAGTTGTGATTAGTAGAGTTGGTTAAAATCACTTACTTATTTATAATTTTTTAATATAGTTTAGTACAAGTTACTTTGTCAATTAGAAACCTAATTACATTGCCATCCCTAATGAGGGCATCTCAAGTGTTACAACGAACAACCATGCGCTTGCAGATTTACAACAAGTTTTTGGCACTGTTGTTGGGGATGAGTTTGTGAAATTCAGTTTTGTTGAGTCATAGTTTAGTTATTTGAGTCATTGAGTCGTTTTCGTATTTTTGATTTTTTATTAGTTTAATTTAGATTATTTCTGGTTTTCGATTTGAGTAGTTTTTGATTTTGTTTTTATTTTTGTTTGGGGATAAATTTAATATGACTTTTAGTGTCTATTTTACTACTTAAAAAATAGTACTAACTGATTTGTTAAAATTGAGTAGGAACACAGAAGGAAAAAGCATCATAGAATCATTCTAGTGCAGGATTTTCCAGCATTTTAGTTACTGTTTGGATTTTTTTGGAGCAGTTCTAGCCTGATTTTTTGTGTGCTGATATTTTTTGTGGATTCAGCATGATTTTTAGAGTCTGTTTGAGTTTTTCTGAAATTTTTGGAACTATGTGGAATTTTCTGTGATTTTCAGAACTAATTTTCTGCCAGTTTGGGGATAGAAAAAATTTGGGAAAAATATGTTCATGTTCCTTGTGTTTGTGTTGAATTTACTGTGTATAGAGTTATAATTTTGGGAGTTTTTTCTCTGTTTTAATTTTATTCTTAGATTGGGCTTGTTTAGGTTTTAGTTTATGTTCTATCTTCTTTTAGTTTATTTGTGTTTTTGTTTTCGTTTTATTTCTAGGATTGGATCACTTTCTGTGTTTATTTTTTCTTTAGGTTTGATTCACTTTTTGATTTTGTTTTAAAGGAAAAAAAATAGAAAAATCAAAATCCAAAAAAAAATTGAAAAGTAAAAGACCAAAAAGATATCTTTTGGTGAGGGTGTGGGATTTACATGACTGGTTGGGTTAGAAACCCTGAAAATAGTAGACTGGTAAGTAGTGAACCCGACCTTAACCTCGAACTCGAACCTGAACCCTTGCCTGAACTAGAATTATAAGAAATTGCACAAGAAAGATCTTTGACCGATATTTTCTATCCTCTTAGGACTGCTTTGTCATCCTGTTTTACTATACCTGACTTGGGATCAAATGTGACTTTCAAGTTGAGACTTCACTATACTCAAATGCTCCCTAAATTCACGGGTTTAGAAGATGCTTATTTGTTTTTGAGTGAATTCAAAGAAGTGTGTTCTATGATCCATTTTCCTAATGTCCCTATTGATGTTGTGCAAATGAAATTATTTCTTTTACTTTGAAAGATTCTACTAAATGTTGGATGTATAGCTTGGTTGCTAATTCTGTTACTTCTTGAAATATTTTGTTAGATTGTTCTTAACAAAATATTTTCTCAATACCAAGATTGTTAAGCTAAGCAATGAAATCAATCAATTTGTACAACTAGATAGGGAATCATTTTGGAAATACTTTAATAGGTTTAAAAATTTGTTATCCCAGTGTCCCCATCATGGGTTAGACCAAGCACATTTGTGCAAAATTATTTATGAAGGACTTGACCAACAGACTAGAACCATGTTAGAGTCCATGTGTCGGGGTGACTTTCTTTCTAAGAGCACCAATTCTGCTTGGAAATTTTTAGAGGACTTGGCAGAGAAAACTATGCAATGGGAAACAACTCGCGATGATATTCCAAGTTCTAGGTTAGCAAGGGGTGGGTTGCATTCTATCTCTGATGTGAGTCACTTAGAGTCTAAGATTAATGTGTTAGAGAATATGTTGAAGGGGTTGTCCCGCTAGATTTCCCCGATATCTCATACTTCTATGTTGTCCTGTTCTCATTGTCAGGCCTTAGATCATTCTTTGAGTGCTTATCCTTATTTTGCTCACCAATTAGCAACAAGATAGGAGCAATCGAACATGGCCTTTTAGAGACCTAAGAATAGTCCCTTTTCCCCTTATTACAATCCAGGATGGAGAAATCACCCAAGCTTTTCTTAGAGTAGAGGACCAAATGTTGTGGTCTCTAACTCCCAACCTGGAGTGTTTCCTGGAAACAACTCCCAGCCCATCTCCCATCCCTATAATTCTTTTCATAAACTGACTTTTTCGGGTATGCCCAATGCACCTAGACCTTCACATCCTGTAGCTCAAGTTCAACCTCTTCCTGGTTATACTAACATTGATAAAGTTGAGAGGAGAATTAATAGTATTGTGGAGAGAATGATTAATGCTAATGTGCAAATAATGATGAGAATGATGATCTAATAGTTTTCCCACTTAGCATCATCTTCTAGAGAGTCAGGTACTTTTCCAAGTCAACCTGAGGTGAACCCTAAGGGTCAAGCCTCTTCTTCTAGTGCTAACCGTAGTAAGCCTATGAGGAAAGTGAATGTAGTTATATCTCTTCGATATGGTCGAGAAATTGATAACTAACTGAGAAATCCTAATGAACCCTGCACGTATCCTTAGTAATTCTTTCAAAATTCTTCTCCCTCTTCTTCTTCTATAGAAACTGGTTCATCCAGTAACTGATGGGATGCTACTAATCATGTCCCCAATGATTCTTACAATCCTCTTCCTTCTGAGTCACCTTCTGACAAAGCAGAGCCTAAGGCGAAAGATTCCTCTGATTCTGTGGATTCTTCACCTCATAAGGATTTTTCTAATTCTGCTTTTGCTGAGAAAGTCCATAAGCCTTCACCTTCGTTTCCCCATAGGCTTAAAAAGAAAGATGAAGCTCATGTTGAGAAAATGAGAGAGACATTCTCTCAAGTCAAAATCAACATTCCTTCACTCGATGCTATTCAGCAGATGCCTCCATATGGTAAATTTTTAAAGGATCTATGTACGACCAAAAGAGCTACTAGTGTCCCTACGAAGGCTTTCTTAGCCTCTGGCATTATTTCTATCCTTTTTCATCAGATCTAAGTGAAGTACAAGGACCCCAGTTACCCTACTATTTCTATAGTTATAGGGGACCAGCTTATTCATAGAGCTTTACTTGATTGAGGGGCGAATGTCAATTTGATACCCTTCACTGAGTATGAGAGGCTAGGGTTAGGTGAGCTAAAACCTACCAAGATGGTCATTCAATTAGCTGATAGATCGATGAGGTTACCTAGGGGTATAGTTAAGGATGTGCTTGTTAGAGTCGGTGAATTCATTTACCTTGGGACTTTATTGTGCTTGAGACTGAGAATGTGTCCAATGTAGCTAGTCAAGTCCATGTAATTCTAGGGCGTCCTTTCTTGGCCACTATCAATGCCCTCATTAATTATAGGAATGGTATGATGAGACTGGCTTTTGGTAACATAACCTTAGAATTGAACATCTTTAACATGCAGAGACAACCTTTTGATTTTGATGATTTTGGGTTTTCTACTCTTAACTGGGTAGAAGATTTTGTATTCGATGATGATTTTGATGATATTTTTACTGTTGAGTATGAGTCATTTCTTGTAGATGATAAGCCTGAATATGATGTGTTTGAGTCTGATGACTTGTGCTTTGCTGTTGACTGTCTGCTTACTACTGATTCTGAATCTGCTCCTGAGTCTATGTCCCCTCCTGTTCTTGAATTAAAACCTCCTCATGACTCTCTTAAGTATTCATTCCAGGGACTCGATGAATCATTTACTTTCATTATTGCATCGAATCTAGATAAGGACTAAGAGGACAAACTGATTGCGCTACTTAGAGAGAACAAGGATGCTATAGGTTGGAGTTTAGGGGATATCAAGTGTATTAGTCCCTACATTGTGCAACACAGAATTTATTTAGAGGACAATGCGAAGCCTTAGACCGTCAAAGGCATTCGAATCCAACCTTGTAGGAAGTAGTTAGAAAGGAAGTACTAAAGTGGTTAGACCATGGGATTATTTATCCCATTTCTAATAGTGAGTGGGTTAGCCCTGTCCAAGTTGTTCCTAAGAAGTCCAGTATTGCCATGACCAGGAATGACAAGAATGAGTTAGTCCCTACTCAAGTCCAATTTGGGTGTCGTGTGTGTATAGATTATAGAAAATTGAATACTGCCACTAGAAAAGACAATTTCTCCTTCCATTCTTAGACCAAATGCTAGAGAGGTTTGCTAGACATACCTTCTATTGCTTTTTAGATGGATATTCTGGCTATACCCAGATCTCTATTACTCTTGACGATCAGGAGAATACTACTTTCACCTATCCATTTGAAACTTATGCCTTTAGAAGAATGCTTTTGAACTGTGTAATGCCCTTCTACCTTTCAGAGGTGCATGATTTCTATTTTCTCGAATTTAGTTAAGCAGTGCATGAAAATTTTCATGGATGACTTTTCTGTGTTTGGGTCTTCCTTTTATAATTGTCTGTTTAATATGAGAGAAGTGTTGGAAAGGTGTAGGGAGAAATACTTGACTTTAAATTGGGAGAAATGTCAGTTCATGGTTAAAAAGGGGATAGTCTTAGGCGACATTATTTCTAAAGATGGAATTAAGGTAGATAAGGCTAAGACTTATGTGATCGTTTATCTTCCACCTCTTACTTGTGTGAAAGAGGTGAGGTCTTTTCTTGGACATGCTGGCTTCTATCATCATTTCATTAAAGACTTTAGTAAGATAGCGAAGCCCTTGACAAACCTATTAGCTAAGGATGTGCCTTTTGACTTCTCTGAGGAGTGTCTTATGGTGTTTACTAAGTTTAAGGGAGCCTTAACCTCTACTCCTGTTCTTCATCCTCCCATTTGGGGAGAACCATTTGAGCTGATGTGTGACGCATCTAATTATGCTATTGGGGTTGTTCTAGAACAGCGTGTTGATAAAAACCCCATGTTATATACTATGCTAGTCACACTCTGAATAATGCCTAACTGAACTGTACTGTTGCAGAGAAAGAATTCTTGGCTGTGATCTTTGGTTTTGAGAAGTTTAGACCTTATCTGATTGGGTCTCATGTGATTGTCCATACTGATCACTCTGCTCTTAAGCACCTTCTTTCTAAGAAGGATGCTAAGCCTAGACTTGTGAGATGGATCCTACTTTTGCAAGAGTTTGATTGTGAGATTAGGGATAAGAAAGGTTCCGAGAACTTTGTAGCTGACCATGTCTCTAGGATTCTTTATGATGGAGAGAGTAAGGCAAGTCTTTCTGAATACTTCCCTGATGAGTAATTATATGCTATCCACCCTGATCCTTAGTATGCTGACATTGTGAACTACCTAGTTTCTGGTAGGATCCCTGAGGGTTAGATTAAGAATGATAGAGATAGGTTCTTCCATCTTATGAAATTCTTTATTTGGGATGGTCCTTGCTTGTTTAAGTACTGTTATGACTAGGTTTTTAGGAGGTGTATTCTCAACAATGAGGTGAGGAGTGTCCTTTCTTTCTGTTTTGACCAGTCATGTAGGGGGCATTTTAGTGGGAGGAACATTGCAGCCAAAGTTCTTCAGTTTGGGTTCTATTGGCTGACTTTATTTAGGGATGCTTTTGAACACTATAAGAGTTGCCCTAGGAGCCAATCGCTGAGTAGAATAAGTAGAAGAGATATGGTGCGACTTAATCCCATCATTGTGGTGGAGATTTTTGATGTTTGTGATATAGATTTCATGCGACCATTTTCATTATCTTTTGGGAATGAGTACATTTTATCGGCTGCGGATTATGTTTCTAAGTGGGTTGAAGCCATCCCTTCTAGGACCAAGGCGGTTGTGAAGTTCCTTAGGGATAATATCTTTGCTCTATCTGGCATATGCCCTGAGCTATCATTAGTGATCAGGGTACCAACTTTTATAACAGCTCTTTTGATGCCTTACTGAGGAGGTAATCCATAGTTCGTAGGCTTGCTACCCTTTTTCATCCCAAACTAGTAGCTAGGTTGAAGTGTCCAATCGATAAATTAAGCAGATTCTAGAGAAGACTGTGAGCAGAAATAGGAAAGACTAGGCCGACAAGCTTGTAAATGCTCTTTGGCCGTATAGGATGACTTTTAAAACTCTCTTAGGTATATCACCTTATAGGGTGGTTTATGGTAAGCCTTTTCATCTCCTGTTGAGATAGAGTATAGAGCTTGGTGGGCCACTAAAATGCTCAATTATGACTTGATTGAAGCTAGTGAGGAGCAAAGACTGTAACCGAGTGAACTTAAAGAGATACAAACTGAGGATTATGAGAGTGCCCAATCTTACAAAGAGAGGGCTAAGTTATTTCATGACAAACATATATTTAGGAAAGAGTTTGCCCTAGGAATGAAAGTAATCTTATATGATTCTAATCTCCATTTGTTTCTATAGAAATTGAGGTTCCAATGGACGGGTCCCCACATTATTTCACATGTTTTTCCCTATGGTGTAGTTGAAATTCAGGATCCTCATAGTGGTGCTAGATTCAAAGTGAATGGTCAATGATTGAAGCGATTTCTAGAGTTTCCGAACACAAACTATATGGAGTGTCTGATACTCCATGAGTCGAGTCATGATAAGTGATTAAGCTTCTAAGATAACTCGGGTGTACTTAACACCTGACCTGGTTTGCTTGAAAGTTCTTTCCTTCCTTTCCCTTTTTCTCATTTTTCTTTTCTTTTATTTTTGTATAGTTAGCTGCTTTTCTTTCTCTTTTGTGTATATATGTTATACATTTGTTTTCAATTCATGTCCTTTTGTTTTTAAGTCTTATTTTTCTTTTTGTATATTTGTTTTTGTTTTGAGTTTCTGTGTTGTATGTTTCTTTCACTCCCAATGTCGACATTGTTTGATTTAGGTTTGCGGGTGGGGAGACTTTGTTTCAATTTTTTTAAAAAAAATTAAAAAAATATTTGAAAATCCTAAAAGAGTTTTGCTTTGTTTTGGGGAATATATGTGCAATTCTGATTGACTATGTTCTCTTGCACCCTTATTATTAGGTTGTATATAGATGTGGTGTGCATTGGTAGAACTTTGTCCAACTTGTGATGTTTGTATATGATCCTAACCGCCAACATTATTTCTAAGCAAGCTTGACATTAGTAGATGAACCTATAAGATTTTGAGCCTTAAAGACTAATTTATCAGTTTTAGTCTCACATTTTTCTTCCATATGTGTGTCTCTTCCATGATTACATCTTTAGAACTTGCCTTGATTCTCTTTGAAATCACATTTAGCATGTGCATTATGATAATATGATCGAGGCATTCATTTAGTTTGTGAGCTACATAGCCAAATTGCCACCCATGTGTTGAATGCTTACCCTTTGCTAGCCCCTTTGAGCTTTGACCTTTTTGTTGCGAAACCTTCATTTTAACCCTTGGCCTAAACACATTTCCTACCTAAGCCAAGATTAGTGGAACAACACTTCGTTATTTGTTGGGTAGCCTTCAGCTATTTTATGTAAATGGTTGATAACTTTGGTTATGTATGGGTATTTGTCAATTTGAGTTGTATTACTGTTGGACATGCCATTTATTCATTCTCTTAATGAAAAAAAGGAAAAAAAGCAAGAAAAGCAAAATGAAAAAAATGGAAAAAAAATAGAATGAAGGAAACAAAAGTTGAAACAAAATATCAAAGATTCCAAGAAGAGTTGTGAATAAGAATGTTTGGCATGAATGTTGTCATTATATGTACTCATTTCCAATGGTCCAATTTTATGGGGTGTGTTCTTATTTTGTTGTAAGTTTTAGGAGAGGCTGTGATTATTATAGTTGGTGTAAGTGTTGGTTGCTCATTAGCTATGACTTTTAGCTCCTCACTTCCCAAATTATATGTCCCTCTCTTACCTTTTTAATTGTATCCTCGTTACAGCCCGAAAAGTCCTCTTGATTATCGTCTTCCATATTGCATTTTAGTGGTGGAGAATTGAGAATCTTACCAAGCCTACGGTAGTTTGTTTGATTGGAAAAGAATATAGAGGAACTTGTTATATTTTGAACACATGAGCAAGAATGTTTAACATTTCCTTAAAGTGAGGTTCTACCAGTCAAGTTTGTATATAATTTCTAAGTGGGGTGAAATATTATGTGTAGATGTCATTAGTGGGGATTAAATTTTTTTTGATGTGTATATTGTGTTTATATGCGATCTAGTGCTTAGGTTGCTTGAGTGATGTGGTTGCTTAGAATACGTATATATTTCCCCCTGTGTTGTATTTATGAGTTTTTGAAAAAGAAATTTTTTTTCAAGATCGTGTGGGAACATATTCTGCAAACCTTCACGAGACCTTACTCGTCTATTAAGGGTAATCTAGGGGTTTAAACGACTTGTTGTACATGCTAAGTGCAACCGTGATTCCTACGAAAGTGAGTTAGGATTTTATTTTCTTTTTCTAGGATTTTTTATTCTATTTTACTTGAGGGCGAGCAAAATTTAGGTGTAGGTGTATTTGTTAAACCATAAATTATGATATTTTACACCCTTTTATTATCTATTATTTGCTCAAAATAAATTAGTAGATTAGACTTTTAATGTCCTTTTGTTTATTTGATAGGAATTAGAAAATTTAGAAAAATAAACAACTTGCGCATGGGTTGGGTCAAGAGATGAGGAAAGAAAGAAAAGAAGGAGAAGTCCCGTGGCCCAAGCAAGAACCGAGCCCAGTCGCGCCCCCCTGTCGGGCCTGCCTTTCTTCATTTCGCTGGGCCTATCTCCTTTCTTCATTTCGTTGGCCCTCTCCCCCTCCTAGACCTCGGCCCAAGTGCCACCTTTGCCCTTCCCTTCCTTCTTCCCATTTCCCCTCCTCCTCACTCACACATGAAGCCCAGTCCTCAGTCTACCTCCCCCTTTTCTCCTTTCTTTTGTTGGGCTTGAGCCATACGTGTTTTCACCTTTCTCTCCCGTCAGCCCAGCCTGTTCCCTTGTTTCATTTAGTCCAGGCATGCATGCTGCTGCACGTGAGCCTCCTTTCCCCCATCCCTTTCTTTTTCTTCTTCATTTCTCAACCCAAAAAACCCGAAAAAAACAGAACAGGGCAGCTGCTTCATCTTCCCACTCTCCCGGCTCCTTGATCATTTCTTGCCCTCTATTTCTTCATCATTTACTCTTCCATTATCACCATCATCAAACTGGCAGATACAAGAATTGGACAAGGCTTAGTTGGGGATTAATGAAGCAATTAAGAGGGGAGAAGGGTTGCGGTTTTTAGGACTAAAAAGGAAGGTTCAAAGGCAGAGGATTAAGAAGGATAGAAGTAGAGAGAGTAGGGCAGTCCCTGTTTTTTGTTTTCCATTTCTTTTTTTTTGTTTTTTTCGTTGCATATTCATTCTCAGAAATTCATGTAAATTAGTTTAAAGTTAATTCAATTCTAGTGTGATTTTCAGTATTTTAGATCTGGATTTGCGGGGGTGAATGTGACTTCAGATAATGTGTTGCTCCACTGTTCTGATTCAGTTTCCATCTTGCTGAGTTGACCTCCGCCGTTGCTAAGATTCTGTCCTTATGGTTGGCTGTTGCTAAACGAGTCCAATTCGCCTTTGTCAACTCAGTTCAGGACTGGATTTGGAATTTCTGAATGTTTCCGTTACCCATTGTCTAATCTTAGAATTTTTAGAGGATTAAACAGATGCAGTGAGTATAGTTTAGTTAAAAAAAATTGGTTTCATTCTTATTGTTACTTGGTTAAGGAGTATGTGATTAGTAGAGTTGGTTAAAATCACTACTTATTTATCATTATTTAATATAGTTTAGTACAAGTTACTTAGAATCTGACTAGAAACCTAATTACATTCCCATCCTTGAGGGCAACATCTCAAGTGCCCCAACGAGCAACCGTGCGCTTGCAGATTTACAACACATCCACTCATCCACTCAGAAGGTCTACATTTTCAAGCTTAGTTCTCCAAAAGTCAAGTGGTCCTTAGCCCTTTTAGATGCTGTTTTGTACTTCTCTAAATTCTAAAACCTGAAAAATGATGAGATCATGATCTCCTCTAGCCTTGTAATAATCCTTACATTCCTCACTATTACACTTTGCATATTATTCGGTTCATACATAACCACATAACGCATACATCACATAGAATCACAGAATAGCATATAGCATATGGAAGATGACATAAGAAGGTTAGAACATGATAAAGCTTCAAAATAGAATCATATTTTGCATATCTATTGCGCTCCTAATGCTTCATAAAACACACATATATAGATATGTTATGAGACAAACTGTTAAGCTAACTCAATCATGCCTATCCCAAACCAAATATGATTCAATGACTCTAAATTCCACTTAAGACCCTAAACAAACCCTGCTGCTAGTCTATTCACTAAACAATCTTAATTGTCCCATACTAACCATGTCATTTGGGCTCCTAGTCCTCACTGGAGCCCAAAAGAAAGCAAATGTCCAATAAATAGACTAATAACGCAACTATAACCATAATTTACACACACAAAAGCATATTACTTATAAAATTTCACATTCTAGTTGTGATAATGTAGTATATACTTCTTTGCACATACTTATGGACTACACATAGACTCGATCACAATCTCACAAATGTCATCACGATATTTCAACTCCAAATCCAAACCAAATCCAATTCCATAATATACCATACATTCTTACGTTAATCAAAGCTCATTTGTTTAGGAGAAATCAACTCATGACCTATAGAAAGAACTATGATAAAACACAAAGGTCACAAACACATCCACGTAAACTAAGCACAGTCCACTCAAGGTACCAACTAGGGACCCAATGCTCTACAGTAGTAGATGCCCTCAAATCACAAACTATGGAGTCACATTCACATACTAGTGGACCGGGAAAAACCCATTCAAGGTACCAACTAGGGACCTACAAAGATCCAAGTAACACAAACTGAAGAGTCAATTGATAGACTGGGCAATGCCCACTAAGGGTTCCAACCAATTACCCATAGAGATCCAAACATAAAAACAACTACTTCTATGGCCATCGCTCTAAAATGCAATGTAATGGCCTCTGGCAAGATATAAACCTTTTCCCCAGAAAAACATAACTTATTGGGATTATATAATTCACATTATCATACTATGATTTTTCAAAGAAATTTGTATTCACTATTCATACAGTAACATAGTCAAACCAAGATATAATCCAACTCCAAATGGTTCCCACAAACTTCCAATACTTTATTCTAATACCTTGTTATTTCTAATGCTAAAAACGGCTCTTCCATATTTAATTTATAAATAAAACATATAAACAACCTGCAATTTCACTAAACAGGCAGCTTTTATAAAAAAGTCATAACTCATATATACACATCCAAAATACATGAAAATTTTAACGTAATTGCCAAAATAATATAGCAAATCTACAGTAAAATTTCTAAAATTGTTATCTGGGCCAATATTTCTTAGAAACTCCAATAGTAGATGAAATTACTAAAAATATGAGAACTAAACACAAAAAATTTCATATCTCATAGAATGCACAACCAAAATTCATGAGAATTTACAAGAAATTACAAAATATTATGGAGACCCTATAGTAAAAGTTTCTTAAGTTTTTCTTAGAGCAAGTAATTCACAAAGTTAAAACAATGGCCAAAATTATGCATTAGATAGGGCAGTTCCAATAAAAAAGTCATAACTCAGAAACTACACATACAAATTTTTTTAAAAAATGCAAACAATTGCCAAATATTATAGAGAGCCTATAGTAAATTTTTTAGAGTTTATCACATAGCCAATAATTCACAAAAAGTAAAACAGTGGCTAAAAATCCTGAAAATCTAAAAATTCAAATTGTTCTTCTTCATCTCTGCTCTTCTAATCCAAATATTCAAGCTAAGCACCAATAATTTAATGAATATATGATTAAATTCATAGCAAGACCATCAAATTCATAACATCCACAAACCAACAATTACAACTGGACATGAAACATTTAAGGGAAGGTTTTAAGAAGTGAAATTAACTTTCTAATCTACCAATAAAAATACCAAACTCAAAGCTTTAACCTTCAATAGATTTTTCAAATAGCATAAACTATCTAGTCATTCTTCTCCTAATCAATTTTAACTTTAGAAGAAAATAGAAATTACTTACTTTGAATCCTTTACAATGTTTTAAATTCCACTTCTTCCTTTTCTTCTTCTTCTTTCCCTCTTTCCTTTCCACAGGTCGTGTGTGTAAGGGTTTTGGGGTCAAAAGCAGGAATACCCACCCCCCATTTTTATGTAATAAAAAATCTCTTCCCTTCTCTTTTTTCTTTTTTCTATTTTTTGGCTCTTCATTTTTTTCCTTTTGCTTTTTTGTGGACAAGGTTGTAGTAATACTAAAAACTAAGGCATACTTCAATTATTTCCCAAGCACAATAATGCTAACTAAAAGCAAACATATATTTCTAAAATAAAATGCATAAAATGTACACTTAAATTACATATTAGTACATAAGTCAAAATAAGTAACAAAAATTTCATCCTTGAAACTTGCCATAGGCAATTTTCTAATCTCAAGCTCTATAGCAAATGAAGCCACAATGCAAATTAGGGTCATGCAAAACACATGTAACTCACATAATCACATATCTACACATCATCAAACAGATAGCGATCACATGCACACACAAGCCCTATAGGTTTCTTGTTTATTGCTGTACTACCACTTTTGTAATGCCGGCCCAAAGTAGGCAAGTGCATCACCATTGTGGATGTTCAATTAGAAGCACCCACCAGGCTCTTTAAGCTCATTAGCCTTAGTTAATACATTAGAAAATAAGTACAGTAGAAGTCTTGACTATAATTTGGTCAAATCAGGCATTCCCATTTTTATTCATACTATATCTATAGAGTCTTGCATATTTACAAAGTAAAATACATCAATTTATGTCCTCACAATATGTACTGGATAACTTAAACATGCACTAAGAAGATCTATACTTACAAGCTTAGTTCTCTAAAAGTCATGCACTCCTTAGTCTTTTTAGAAGCTTCTTTGTACTTCTCTGACTTCCGAAATTGAACAATGGTGAGGTCATGAGCACATGGAGCCTAGTGAATAATCCTTACTTACCTTGTTGTTATTCTTTGTACATTATCTAGTTCACACATAACCACATGAAGCATATATCATGTAGAAGCACAACATAACATATAGAATATGGAAGACGACATAAGAAGGTACCAACATGATAATGCTTCAAAAATAGAATCATATTTTCCATATCTATTGTGCTCCTAAAGGTTCATAGAACATAGAAATAGATATGTTATGAGATAAAATATTAGGTTTACTTAGTCACACTTATCCCAGAGTAGATACAATTCAAAGAGACCCATTTCCACTTAAGTTCATAAACAAACCCTACTGCTAGTCTATTCACTAAACTAATCATGATTATCCCATGCCAACAATGTCAATTAGGCTCCTAGTCCTCATTAGAGCCCAAAAGAAAGCAAAGTCCACTAAGATAGACTAATGACCAAACTATAACCATAATTTACACACATAAAAGCATATTTCTTATAAGATTTCACTTTTTCATTATATTCATGTAATATATTTTTTGCACATACTTATTAAGTACACATATACTTATAATCAATCACAATCTCGAAAATATCATAACGACATCTAACTCCAAACCCAAGCGGTAATCCAATTCCATAACATACCATACATACTTAGGTTAATCAAAGTTGCTTTGTATAGGGGAAATCAACTTATGACCTACACAAAGAGCTATCATAAAACACAAGAGTCACAAACCCATCTTGGTGAAATAAATGTATCCCACTCAAGGAGCCAACTAGGGACCCAATTCTCTAGAGTGCGTAGATGCTCTCAAATTACAAACTATGGAGTCATATTCACATCCTAGTTGACCGGGAGGAGCCCACTCAAAGGTGCTAACAGAAATCCACACAAATTCAAATAACACAAACGGAGGAGTCAATTGACAGACCAAGCAGTGCCCACTCAAGGTACCAACCAATAAACCACATAGATCGAAACACAAAGATAACTATTTGTTTCCAATACCTTATTATTTCTAATGTTAAAAAATGGCCCTTACATATCTAATTTATCGATTAAACATACACATAGGCTGTAATTTCACCAAACGTGGCAATTTTTATAAAAAAATTCGTAACTCATAAGACACACCCAAAATATGGGAAGGTTTTTAGATATTGCCAAATAATGTAGCAATCTATAGTAAAATTTTAAGAATTCTTCTACAGGCCAATAATTCCCAAAAACTCTAGCAGTAAGCAAAATTGCTTAAAATTTTAACATTAAATGCAAAAATTGATAACTCACAGAATGCACAACCAAAATTGTTGAAAAAATTATGGTTGTAATGCCCCAACTCCTAGTAATGTAATTGGCCTTGTAATTGGTCATTAGGGATCACCAAAGTGAAAAATATCTTGTTAGGGCATTATTGCCATTCTAGAAAGGATAAGGCTGAACTAATTAGAATACTCAACACCAATGTAATAACATCTCATGGCATATATAATATAAGCGAAGTGTAAACTGCACATGTTAGAACCCAAATAACAATTTAATAACCCATTTACATATTTGCAGGCACCTTAAGACTTAGAAAGATGTTACCATGAGCTTGGTTAGAGCCCATGGATTAACTTCTTGCTTCACTTGCAATGCCCAATGTGTAACTTTTGAAATGCTCAACCTAAAACATGAAAACAAAATGTTGGTAAGGTGAGCCGAGGCTCAATACATTGAACCTTGTATTGTAAAGAATAAAATTCATTTTTTAGTGAGCGGTCATATTTCAATTCATTTTAGTAATAAAGGGAGAAAAACTTATATTAGAATCTGTTATCGGTTATTATCTAAAAGAGGAACCCAAACTGATAAACTCATATGTACAATGCGATCTACGGGTAGGTGCACACCTCCCAGACCGATCGAGATGTATGAGTTGAAACCGTACAGGTGAACTGTTGGGCCTAAGCTCTGATAATTAATAACTGGTGGGTCCATTTGATTATGTGGCAAAACAAAATCTTGCAAATGATTCATTAAATGCTTGGATATTAGGAGATTTTGGAATTTATAAAAGACATTTGAATATTTGAAATGTACAGGCAGTAAACATGCTTGAATTTTTGAAATCTCTTTGCCTTTTGTAAAATGTATGTTTTACGGCTTAAAATGATAGAAATGGCATCATTTCTGCTTCAAAAGTGTTTTTGTATGGTTAGTAAGGTTTCAAATAGTTTTTATTAATTATAAGCTTTGGAAATAGTTCAGAATTCCTTTGATTCTTTTCTTAATTATCAATAAACTCATCACTAATTACTTAAGAATATCAATTGACCTTATTCCTTATTTATACTATGCCCCTTTTCTCATATTGTCGTTATCCTTGTCATTAAGCGCATTAATGTTATAGGTGTCATATAATATAATTCACCTCATTATTATTAATATCCACGTTGTTATGACTATGGCTATTATTATTATTATTATTATTATTATTATTATTATTATTATTATTA
>JACYFF010010365.1:65966397-65998493 GCA_017589665.1 Selenicereus undatus | reverse complement strand
TATTATTATTATTATTATTATTATTATTATTATTATTATTATTATTAGAAGTAACATCACTGCTAGTATAGCAAGCCACCCACTAATACGATTTAGATTAATCGATTGTGGTTCTAAACTTATTTCCGATGTCAAGTGCATGATTTTAGGTCCAAATCAAAGCGTATTCGTTCCTTGATCCTTGCAAGTACCAAAACATTTAAATAATCATCAACATGTCCATGATCCATTAAACTCATGACTTGATCAAAATACAAGAATCAAGATCTACAACCATTCCAATTACACTACCACCAATACCTAAGTGTGCATACTTAATTTATCCAGATCCCCAGATTAATTTCGAAATTCACATTAAGAATATTCATCTCAAATATTTCAAAAACCACATCTCCCTCCATCTTTTCCTTCACTTCAAGATATAGCACACTCATAACCATCATTATTAACCTAAATTTCCACCAATTACCATTTCATTACTTCGAACTAAACCGCAAATTCATGTTAATCAAATAAATTTCAAAACCCCTCAAAGTTTGGCCTATTGCCCCCTTCACTCCTGTCATCATCCTTAATTTGGACACCCATTTTCATGGAAACATCACCCAACACAAGACATATATACTCTATCAAGTTTCCATCTAATTACTACTAGAATTCAACAAAATTTCCTAAAATCAATGAAATTAAACATGATTTCATATTCAACCTCCAAACACCCTACTCACTATCTCCATCCATAAATTTCCAAGCATCACAAAATTCAAATTCATTATCAAAACCCAAGAAAATCACAAATTAACACTCACTTAAACTAAATAGAACATTCACCAATAAAATCAACAACAAAATGGTAGAAATGATTATGATGGCAATTAGCGACTCTCAGGAGTTTTAAGGTAACTATGGATCGCCATCCCTGTCTTTTTGAAACTAATTATGGGGTACTTTATGTTTTCGGACAATAGATTCTTAGGTCTTTTTTACTATTATTTTGGCTCGAACCTTTTCGAAATTTTCAACTTCGACCAAAATGGAGTTCAAAACGCAAATACTTAAAATTATTGGTCTTTTTTTAGAAAACTAAGCTTATATTAATGATTGAACTTCTTATAATGACTTTATTGGTATTAGGTATCACAATCTACTACTTATATCATAAATACTATGTTTTCGACCATGACCCGAACTTAGTCAACATTGCAATCTAGTGTTCCTCTATCTTCTGGTTTACAGAGATTGTTAATCTCAACCACACCTTTCTTAGATCATGCATGATACAAATCTATTTCATTTTCTACCTCAGACTGTAGTTACTAATTGAGTTTTATATTTTTAAAGTATAGTGAGACTTTAATCAAGAAATTATACTAATTAAGACATAAGGTTAGGTTAAATAACGTTCTCTATTGGGAAACTTCTTTTATTGAAAGCTTCAAAGTGGAAATACTACAATGGAAATATCGAAGAGGGATTTAAACTACTAAGATCATCAGAGATGCTTGCTCATAGAGAAATAGAGAATCCCAACTTCTCTTTTGCTTAAGTATGCTCAAATGACTGTGTCCCTTCTCTGCACTCAGCCTCTCCTTTTATAGAGGGGATGTCCTACATAGGATACCCTAATGGCTGCAGTACATACTGATATTTTCACATAACTACAGCAATCCTCACATTACTACAGTAGACAAGTTTATTTTACTAACTTGACACTTGACAAAATAATACAATAATGGAGTAACAATTTTCAAAGCCTTTAATGTTGATAAGACTAGTCATCCATATTGAGATTCTGCATGCCTTCAGCTCCAACAATGTCTTCCAGTTCATCATTATCCAGATAATCATTTAATCTTCATAAAGTTGAAGATGCTTTGGATTCCATCTTTTAAATAATTTATTAAGATAATTCTTTCCTTTTTCTTATAAGAGTTTTTCAGCTGCTATATCAAAGAGATAATCACAAACATCCTCTGAAGTAGTTCCTTCTACCTTCATATATTTGCTGAGATCATCATGATAGGCGAAAGTAATGCTTCTGCAATGTATTAGTGGTCTTCCTAGTTGAATTAATGTCCACATTTGATGATAAATATTATAAAAATCAATGGCTCTTGCTAAAGCAAGACTACTAACTACTTCTTGTCATTCTAAAAACCACTATTGCCTTTGATTGTTGGGATCATCTAAATCAACTAACTGAACAAGATAATGAGCTGGCTTTGCTTTTCTATTTTCATATTCAATAACTGCGCAATGTACTTGACATATAGGCTTCTAACATATGAAATTTTATTGGACCATCAGGAGATATGGCAATCCAATGGATCCTTTTAAATATGCACTGTTGAAACTTAGTTAGCCTTGAGAAAATGGGTACTTTGGATATGAGATTCCCATGAGGTAAGCTGCCATTCCATATCCCGAGGCTTTCATGATGGGGTCATTTGGAGAGATTGAGTTAACCGAGAATCTAATACCACTAACTCCAGATCTATTAGGAAAGAAGATCATAGTACTCCATGAATCCCAAATATCATAAAAGTAATTATGCGAGCAGTAAATGCAGACTATACACCAGTCGCTGAATCATTGTTTTTTTTTTTAACATGAGAACTTATTGATTTCTCGAATATCATAAGAACAGCTTATATAATTTATAACTCGAAAAGGCTAAATCTCTGTGCTATTAGGTAGGTAGAAGACAAGAGATCAAAACGAGATCTACTTTTTGTATGGAATTTCAAAATATCCATAAGGACTCTACTAGAAGGAGAAACCCGTTTTAGTAGTGAGGCATTTCATTTTGGATTTCCTCCTTTTCCGGCAGGAGTTCGGCTCTGATAATTACCATTAGCAAGTTCTCAAGTTAAACTATTTGTCAGAGAACTCTTCGATCCTTGCATATGTTCAATAGAGAAGGAAAACCAATTAAGCCATATTTGCCAATGGTAGAGTCACCCTTACGCTTGCATATTTGATAAATTCTTTTTCACAAAACCAACTATTCCTTTGCAACCAGTTCGAGCAAGAAAAGGTTTTGGGGCTAAAAAGATTAAGAAATTTTCAATTCCCCTTATGACTGCAAGGATTTCTTTTTCCATCGTAGGATAGTTGCATTCTGTCTTATTAAAACTTTCATCGTAATATTTACAAAGTTTTTCTTCTTCTTTGATTTTGAATACTGCAATCCAGTGCTCATTGCTGGCATCTGTCTCAAGAATGAAATCATCTTCTTCATTAGGAAAATTAAAAACATGACGATTTTTACACATATTTTTGAAGTTTTAAACAATTTTTGAATCACTAATAGTCCATGGCCAATTTATTTCTTTCCTGAGTTTCTGTTGCAATTGTTTTCTCATTTTAGCAAGATCTTTAATGAAATTTGAAGTATAGGTAAGGCATCTAAGAAGCCTTTCTAATTGATTCCTATCTTCAATATTTTTAGGGAAGTTTTCTATTTTCTCTAGAAGATGGTTTTTGTAGGATGGTTTGTCAGCTTTTATTTCTAAACCTAAAAACTCATTTTTTTATTCAGCATAAATGCAGTTATTCTTGCCAACCATAATACCATGATCAATTGCTTCTTTAAGTGACGGCTAGGACATCATCTTTATGTTGTTCTATGGTCTTTGAAAAGACAAGGATATCATCAAAGTAGACATGGAAACAGTGATTAAGATCTTTGAATATCTTATCCATTCTTCTTTAGAATATTTGAGGTGTATTTTTAAGACCAAATGACATTAATGTCACTTATAATGTTCTTAAGGGGCACTAAAAGCAGTTAAAGGGATGCTTTTTTCATCCATTTTAATTTACCAATATCTGCTTTTGCAATCCATTTTCGAGAACCAATAGGCTCCTTGAATTCTATTGAAAAGGGCTATTTTGTTATGAATATAATAACAATAAAAAATAGTATTATCATTAAGTTTTTTGTAATTGATTACCATTCTAGCTTTTCCCCTTTTTTCTTTAGCATGATTTCTTACCATAAAAGCGGGATTAGTGTGAGGACTCTTACTATTTCTGGTTAACCCCTTCTCTAATAGCTCTTTGATTTGCTTATCAAAGTCCTGGATATCCTGGTGTATATACACTATTTGTTTGAATTGGATAATAGTGTTGGGATTTAATAAAGTAGTCTTTGCAAATGTCTTATCTTTATCCAAAAATTTTAGGGAATTATCCAGGTACAGTTCTTTGCATAATTGCTTTTGTTGTTCAACAACTTGCTCTTTAATAGATAAGTCAAGTAGTGAGATTGTCAGTGGTATCTCACGTTACATGGGCATTACCTTTTCACCACACTGGCTTCATGTGAACTCAATATTCTAATGAGTGTAAGCCTTATTTAATTTTTCAAAAGAGACTCAGTGACCATTAATTGTAAATATTACTTGGTTTATAGTCTGTGCCCATGGAGAATATAGTTTCTGAAAATTATTTCCAATAATCATGTTATAAGAGGGTTGATCAGTAGCCCATAGAACTCATATAATACATTAGACTCCTCCTAATTTTATGGATAACACTTCTATGGCTTTGTTGTGGCCCATAATGCTATTATCAACTATTCTTACTTGTAACATACTCTCGGCTTTTTTCCGCATAAATTATGAAAATAATGATCTTTTTCCAAAGCATACAGGATAACCACTATCCATGTAGGCATATAGTTCCTATTTATAAAGTCCTTCTAAACATACATTTATTGGGACATAGATGCTATTAGGATTTGTGTTAATGACCTCATAGCATATCTCTATGGTCATATTTTTGACTAATTCATCCTCATAGATTGGGTCACTGATAGTTCTTATTTTATGCCCAATGATTTTCCTATCCAGACTCATACTTTGGTCTATACTGTGTCTTACGGATTCCAAACCCATTCTACTCATTTTACTAGTTATGCTAAGTGTATCATCCTCTTTTATCTCTTCTTTATCTGATGAAGACCCTACTCCCCGTTTTGATCTTATACTCATGTTTCTTAATAATTGGGGTTTAATGGTAATTTTACCATTCTCATCAAATTTTATTACATTTTTCTGATTCATGTTTGTGGGATTGGTGAAGCTCGATATCCATGACCTATCAATTTTTATCCCCTGTGGGATTGGACTTTATCCTTTGAATTTTTCGCATAGGAGCAGGACTATAGTATTATCTAATTTGTAGATTATTTTTCAAAATATCCTTAATGAATGTCCTCATCTTTTCATGTCCATCCCAACAGTTTTTATCTTAAGGGATAGAAAGTTTATGGCAAATTCATCTTTTAGGCTTACATGATATCCAGGTCGGCGATTGAATCCTACTAATCCGTTGCAAACATTGGTACTAATCCCTGTGATAGTTTGATTATTAAATTTGGTATTCCTGATATCTCAGAGCAAAGCATAAAAATCCATATCTTTTCTATAATATTGTGAAGGAGTAATTTGTGCTTGGACACTTCCAACATGGCCATATCTATACTTTCTATCTTTTTTATGCTTAAGGATATTTTCCTAGTTAATAAGATTAGCTTCTCTCACTTCATACTCACAGTCCTTTATTTCTATATCTCCTTCCATCATTTCGCATACGTACTTGCACTTTAATTGAAAGATGGATTTTTTATGGATCATGTCCTTTTGAATTATACGAAGGATTCAATCTCCTTTGAATTCTTCGTTTTCATTATCCACATCAAATTCTTCTCCCAGAGGTTCACCAAGGCTAATTGAAACTATTTTTCGTCATATGACTAGTCTCTTTAGAATCACTTTCTTCATATTCATCTTGTAGTACAATCTCAACAATTCTCTTGTTGTTTTTTAGGGCTAGATCTAGTGCTTCTTTCTTTTTAAGCTCAAAATAATCTAGACTACCCAAAGTTTCAATAAGCTTGTTATCCTTCCTATTTTTGCATTCGTTTGCAGAATGACCTACTTCTTCGCATGCCCAACACTTACAATTATTTTTCCCGACAGGACAATAAGCGACTTTCCTAAAAAATCTTCGTTTTTTAGGGCTTGGTTTGTTATAATATTTTCTTTTATATTCTCTCCCCTTTGCCTGTGAAAGCTCTTTTTCTTATAAAATTTTCTTTTTCTTCTCTTTTAAGGTTCCTTTCCCCATTGGTGTGGATTATCCCAACAAGCTAAAAATTGTTTCTTTATTTTCTTTTGCTTTTGAAGATTGAAACATTGATCATTAACCCATTTTCTTAGATAAGAGTTTCTTGAATCAATGGTATCAATGATATTTGCTTTTTCAGACCACACAATATACTTTTCATTGATTATACAATTGATTGGAATTTGTCATAAAACATACCAAGATTGGTTTCATTATGCCCAATTTTGTAAGAATTTTGACTAAATTCAGCAATATAATTCTCCAAATACTGCATATCCCATAATTCTATATTATTAATCTTTCTTTGCCATTCTCTTGCCTTTTCTTCAGAATCAAGTTTAGCACCGATAAATTCAGTTTCGATCTCCTTAGATAAATTTTTGAACATTACATCTATGGTTTCCTTCATCCTTGACGCATTTTTACCATCCTCATTTAATAAATCATACCAGTAAGCTATAGTGTTAGAAAAACTATGTTCAATATAATTTAGGAAATTTCTAACAGTCCATGTAGTATTTAAATTTAAGATACTATTCATTGATCTTTTCCAATGCTAAAATATTTCTTCTTTGTTATAGGCTCCATCAATGTTTAAGATGTATCATGTTTGTCTAATTGGAGTAAGCCCAATTTCTTCAAAGGTCATAGTTTTCCTTGGGATAAACCCAAAGGAAAAGTTAGTTGTATGCCATGCTAGAACATATCTAGGTCTCATAAAATGGGTATTTCTTCTAGAAGGTTCAACAAATTCTTCAAGTTTCGGAATGACATTGTTAACTAGGAGGGACTCGTTTTCATCTATGTTAAGTTCTTCTCCAATTTCATTGATTTCATCATTAAATACCATTTTCCCCATAATTTTTGTTTAGTCTTTTTCTAATTTCTTCTAAAGGTATAACATTAAGATCCTCTAGTTTAATTATGTTCATCTGCTAATATATTTCTTCTTCTAACTAGACATTATTTGTCTCTTCATTATCATCAGATAATACATCTTGTTTATCCACTATTGTGCCTATATTTTAATTAATTCTTCCGGATTTTGTTCTTTATCAAACATATTATGTAGCTCTTGAATATTGAATTGCATATACTCCATCCTTTCCTTTCTGTTCCTTTTCAGATAATTTTTTAGTTGATTTTTCTCATACTTATTTTTGGATTTTTATACAATGCAAAGGAAATGGATTTTTTTTTGGGGGTTTGGAAAGGATATGTATGCTGAAATGGAGTACTAATACTTAAACGAGCTTTTTCACTATGTCTAATTTCGCTAACTAAAGAAAGATGGATTACAGACAATTGCATCTTAATCTCTTTAACTTCAGTATTAATTTTTGCTAATGCGGCTTTTAATTCCAAAACTATGTTAGTGATATAGTTTAATTGAGATTCTACTGATGTGGTTCGTTCTAGTGAGTGAACAATGTGTGAATAATTAGGGGTATGACAAGAAGAAGACAATTCAAGCATTAAACACATTTCATGAGCTTAATTACCCACTAATTATACTTAATTATCTTAATTATTTTGGTAATGTGGCTCTGATATCAATTGAAAGAGGATCCCAAATATTGCTTATGAGAGAAATTACAGATGCACAAAATAAAATTTTTCGAAAGTAAGTATGTAAGGATTTGGGTAAAATATGCAAATATGAAAAGTTATGGGCAATATTTATGAACTAAAATAGTAGCTCGGACTTGAAAATAGTTTGCATAAAATTTTGAGGGTCCTTTGTATTAGTCACCTCATACGTCAAGTTACCTTATAGTTAGTTTTAAAAATCGAGGGTTCTTAAAATAGTTTACACAAAACTGGAGGTGTGTTTGTGTAGTTTATTGTTATTACGGCATTTAGGGTTTCACCTTCGTAACCCAAATAGAGCAAGGCAAGGAGAGGGGAGATTCGAGTAGAGCACGGGGCCCACTGGTACCAGGGGATTGGTTTGGGTTTGGGTTTATTTGTTTTCATTCTTTTTATTGTTTTACAATTATTTTGGTCAAATTTCAATGGATTTTAATTCTAGAATTTTCTAAAACGTTTCCCCTTTTCACCCTTTCTCCCCCCCTTTTTTTCCACTTTTCACATAATAACCATTTGGGCGATCTTGGGCTAGTATATTTGTGGGCTATCAAGTGCATTAACAAGGTACATTTGAAAAAATTATAACTTTGCCTATATTAACCAATTTATTCCTTGCATTTTACTTATTCGCATTATACCTTGAAGTTATGAATGATTTTATACGGAGCATAACTCAATTTTGTTTCATGGTCACTCTGCTATTCCAACCTACAATTGCATAAATATATCAAATGCTGAATTGAAATTCGACACTCAGCTTAATTAAACTACATTGAGATTAATCAAAGTAATTGGCATGGATTATATTTGGGCTATTACGATGGTTAATCTACAATTTCGTAACTTTTCTTGAAGAATGTAATTTGCAAGAATTAAAATATTGGCTGAAATTAAGTCCCAATTAAAAATTCTTAACTCAAAAACTCCACATCTAAAATTAACAAAAAATTGTAGAAAATTGCCAAATACTATAGAGAGCCAACAACAAACTTTTCAAAGTTTTTTATGCAGCCGATAATTCACAAAGTTTTAAAAAGTGACCAATAATAATGAAAAATTCGAAAATTCAAGTTATTCTTCCCCATCGCTGCTCTTCTAAGCCAAATATTCAAGCCAAGCCTCCATAAGTCAATGAATGTACGATTAAATTCATCGCATGAACATGAAATTTACAATATCCACACACGAATAGTCTAAGAAGTGATATTACATTGCCAACGTACTAAACCCTAAAAATACCAATCTCAAAGCTTCAACTTTTAATTGATTTCTCAAATTCACGCATAAACTATATAATCAATCTTCCTCTAATAAGTTTTAACTTCAAAAGAAAGTAGAAATTACTTACCTCAAATTCTTTACCAAGTTTCCAATTCCTCTTCTTCCACATCCTCCTCATATTTTGCTTCTTTTCGTCTCTCATCTCTATGTGTTTTGTGTGTGGGTGAGTTTTGGGTAAAAAGCAGGAACACCCCCTTTTTTACGTGATAAAAATCTCCCCCTTCTCTTTTTTCTTTTTTTTGGCTCTTCATTTCTTTTTCTTTTTCTTTTTCTTTTTTTGGGCAAGGTTGTAGTAATACTACTGAATGAGGCATACTTTAATTATTTCCCAACTATAATAATGCTAAATTAAAATAAACATATATGTCTAAAATAAAATGCGTAAAATATACATATAAATTACACATTAGCACATAAGTTAAAACAAGTAACAAAAATTTTGGGACATTACATTGTAGGCTTTCTTATGTTTAGTCATGGGCATTCTTTTTTCCCCTCTTTTTGTTGAAAATCTACTATTTTGTTGTGCGTTGAAAACTTTTCATTACCCACATTCTTCTTACTTGCTTTCCTTTTGATGTAAGTCAAAGTAGGAGAACTGTTATGATTGATATTGGTATTGTTTCTTGGTACATCAATTTTTTCTGTTAGTAATCCATAAGTAATTAATTCAGGGGGAGCATTACAGACTAGTTGTCCAATTGAAGGGGAGCATTAGGGATGTTAAGAGTTTGCATCCTATTTTTCTATTGTATTCCACTTGAAGATAGTGTCTTGTATCTTTTGAGTTTTGATGAACTTAGTTGCCTTTCATCAAGAAAAGGGAGAATGTTGGGTCAAATGATTAAATCCAGTTTTTATGAAATGCAGAAGGATCTATTAGAGTCCTGTTAGAGTGATTAGATAAAATAATTAGAGTAACTAAAAACATAGCCAAAATGTGTATCAGACAAAAACCATCTTGGTTGTTCACTCAAAATGAAGAATTCCAAGCAATCTCATCAAAACAAAGATCGATAAATTGTTGAGCACATATTCAATTGTAAAGAATATTTGCTCTATAAATGGTAGCACATTGATCAAAGCAATTGTGGATATTGATCAATGTAATATCTCTATAATAAAAGAAGCCCTCTGCCATATCCCAAGCAGTATTGACCACAACTACAGAGAAATTCTTTAATAAAAGGGATTAATTTTATTTTATCTTTCATGACGTTGTTATTGTTGATTGACTCACATAATCTCTCGTTCTACATCAACATAATGAAGAAAGGCAGCCACTAGAATCCAAGCCAATTGAATTTCAAAATAGCCAAAGGAACTACTATCTATCAACATCATGCATTTTACGATACAGGGCACTTTTTCATTAGGCCCACTAACTAACTAAATCCAAGATGTTTAGCGGAAAGATTAAGGGCTTAATGACAACATTAATGGTCATCTCCTTGGGAGAACCATTGAGAAACCACTTTCCTCAGTGAAAAGCTGATTAAGCATGAATTAAGAAGATTGACTAAGAACAAAGAATCAGACTCCTTACGACAGCTGTCAGAATCATATTTAAATTCAAATAAAGGGCTAAGATCAAGCGCTAGTACAACAGCTCTATTATCTACATCTAATGGTTCAAACATCACAAAGGAGATCTATAAATAGAAGAACCAACTAAAGACAAAACGTTGCAACACGTGGATAGAAAAACAAGCACATTATACACAACTTGTATCCTTAATGCTCACCCGTTCTAGTTCTCTTTATTTCTGGTGTAACAAAAGTGAGTGAGAGACACTACCTATGTGTTATGAGTGTTGTCATCTTGAGAAAGTGTGTGTTCTCTAAGAGTTCAGACTTTTTAACGCCTTGAGAAAATTGTGTTTAGGGGCCAAGAGCAAGGATGCTCTGGTTGAACTATATACAAGTCATCATAGAGTGCTTAGGGAAAACTTTGTTGACAACGAGGAACAATGATTGAGGCTCTAGTTGGTCTGTGTCCTCCTTAGAGTGTGTGAAAACTCTAGGAGTTGAGGCTTATTAGAGTGCCTTGAAGAACTCTAAATGTAGGTAAGAGTTAGATGGCTCTTCCTGAACTGTCATTAGTCTTCGTAATTTGATTAAGCCTTAAGGTCACGGAGGGATCTTAGGCAGGGATGTACGCAAGCTTATTTTAGGTGAACCTCATCAAAATTGTTGTGTCACTGACTCTACTTTGACTGCACTATCATTCTTTACTTTTGAATTCTACTTTGTTATCCAAGATTTCAAGTTCAACTTATCATTTCAATCTTATTTATTTCCGTCTATATACATAATTATTCGTTCCAATCAAATTATTTTCAAAACACTTTAATAATTCTATCTCTCATGCTATTCACCCCTTTAGGGCGCTTTGTCTTATTCAAATGGACCAACATTCCTTAATTAAAAAACCAAGTCCCAAATTTGTAAGAGAATGTATAGAGAAAGTAGGGGAAAGGGTCTTCTTCTATAATAGTGAGGAAAGCTTGGAAGATCAACAAGAATGCTCCCTCTCGCTGCTTCTGCTACTCCGATCACAACTTCTGTGTTGAATTCAGTTGACAATTTGGGAAAACCTTATTAATGAGTTGGATTTAGCTAAAAGTGTGTTACGCCCCCAATCCTTAATTACTTAGCTAACTTAGTCTGGTGATTTAATAATGTGGTTGCAACAGAGACCTTGACGAATAAAGGCATTACCGCTATCCTATTCTAGACAAGGCTGTGTAACAACTATATAACTCCAACTGAAGAGCATTCACGTTGCGAGTCCTATTAAGATGGAAGCATGGAAGAAACTACACCTTAAAACCAATATAACTAAAATGTAACTAGATTGAATATCTCCTAACGCCAAATGTTACACATGCTTATTATAAAGATAACCTAACCTGCCCTTCACACTCTATCAAGTCTTCATGTTGTCGAAGTCCACTGTGAACATCTCATGCGGTAAATAGCAGAAGTCATATGTCTTCCTTCTACTTCTTATTCATCTCGCTTGCTAGGGACAAGTTTGTCTACTGATTCCTCGCCTAAAATAGAAATCAATAACATATTTCGATGGATGAGCCAAAGCGCAGTATGTTTATCCCTATACTGCAAAATAACCTTTTTGAACAAGTCAGCTGGGCGCCCGCATTTTAATTCATTTTAGTTTGAAAATAGGGAATGGAGAGAATTATATTTAAACTGTTACTAGTTATTATTTGAAAGTGGAACCCAAACAGATAAGCTCATGCATACAATTTGATCATTGAATAGGTATACATCTACCAGGCCAATTGGATAGCCTGACCTGAGGCCATGCGAGTGAGCTGAGGGGCATAAGGGCCGATAATTGGTAATTGGTGGGTTGAATTGATCATGTGGCAAAATATTGCTTGAAAATGATTCATTAAATAGTTGTATATTATGCAACTTTGATATTTTATAGAAAAAAAATGTGAATTACAAAAGGTATAGTAGTAAATGTACCTAGAGCTTTTACAAACCTCACCTTTCATGAAATAATTGTTTATGATGTTGAGACGATGAAGTGGCCTAATTCTGTTTCAAAAATACATATTTTTTTTTTATAGTTAGTAGAGTTTCAAGTATTTCTTTTTAATCACCCTCTTAATAAACAATTCCCAATTTCCTTTAGTTTATAGTTAATCACATAAATTGATTTTCTTCTCCCCTTATTTAATATTATCGTGATTTATTTATTTTGTTTTGTAATCCAGTGTTAATGAGATCATCGTTGTAGTTGTTGTTGTTGTTGTTGGTGGTGGTAGTGTTGTTGTTGTTGTTGGTGGTGGTGGTGTTGTTGTTGTTGTTGTTGTTGTTGTTGTTGTTGTTGTTGTTGTTATTATTATTATTATTTAGTTATGCTGGTTGTATTATGCCCTTCCCTTGAGACATGGTTCTTATAGGTATTATTAGGAGTAGTACTACCTTTATGATATCAGCATCAATAATGTCATTTTCTTAATATAAAGGTGACGAGTACTACGATTACAATCATTACGATTCCTGGAGTTATTACAATTATTCCTGTCATCCTGATCATTCCTCCATTATTGTTATAATTACTATTAAAGATAGTAATATTATTAGTGATAGTAAAGGCTTACCCATAAGAGTTTAGGTCATTTGGGTTTGGGTTGGCATTTTAAAACTTGTTTTTCAAAGCAAAGTACGTGTTTAGGGTTCAAACCAGGAGGCATCCAATCCTTCAATTGTCCATTGGACCTTGCTACCAACTGGTTGGGTTGGACTTCACGTATCATGTCATTTCTATCCTCTTAAATATAAATCAATTTTCTTTCATCACTTTTCACCTCAAAGTCCATTTGATTCCTTAGTTTAACTTCAAAACTTGTATAAAGCAAGTTTACTTCTTCTCAATCGCAGTTCCCTCCATCAATTTGCTCATAGACTCAAGCATCAACATAACTCTTGAATCACTAAACCTAGTGGAATTTCACTTGAATATCCAACCTTAATTTCTCAAATTACCTATTAGATTATTATTGCTAAACCCCCAAAGTAAATAGTTTTATCTCCTTTCTCCATCTTCAGTCGTATAGCACCTCAATTAAAATCATCCAAATGCATAAACTCAATTGTATATATGAACACAACACCACACCTAAGCTCAAACCCCAATTTCTCAAGGACACCCACAATACTGGCACACACCAAATCATAAAATTTATCAACCTAAACTATAAATTCATACAAATTAATACTCAACTAAATTAAAAACACGCTTCTTAACTAAATTAAAGGATTGAAAGATGAAGATTAGAGAAGGGATTTTGGATTTTACCTTCTCAAATCCTCAAGATGGAAACAAGAGAAGTGGGTAAGGGGTGTTTCTTTTTTTTTTTTTTTAAATATTGCTAATTTTTATAGAATTAAATTTCCCATAAATTTGAGAAAGTTTTTCTTCCATTACTTTTTGTTTTCATTTTATTTTTCCTTTTATTCATTGATTTTATTTATCTAGTGACTATTTGGGTTAAAGGTTTTGGGCTAATATTTGGACCATGCTACGATTTGGGGAAAAATTAGAGATGTAATGTATATCAATTAAGTTATTCCTTGCATTTGTTTTTATTTTATTTACTAGTATCATGGTTTCATTTGTATATTGTGGGTGAATAAATCATGAATTTGCGTCCCATAATATCCCATTCCTATAAATGGGTTACCGTTTGTTTATTTATCCATTTATTTGTGTACTCACTAGTAAATTCTGAGTAATTTAATATGGACATGACTAATTTTGTTTTGGAGCATTTGCCGTCTCAACCTACAACTATACAAATATTTCAATTATCGAATTGAAATGCGATGCTCAATGTTGAAACCATTATTATGTTTTGATGATAACAAACCTAAAGCAATGTTGCTCCAAACAAGATGTTTTCAAACAATGTGCTTTAACTTGTTGATTGTTGAGAACAAGTCCTGAGAACATGTTTTCAACAATGTGCTGAGAACATGTTTTCAACAATGCGCATTAACCTGTTTGTTGAATGTTGAGAACACGCCTTGAGAACAGGTCTCATACCTGATGATTCACTCTCAAGATCACCACCTCCATGAGATGATTGAGTTGATTGTACGAGAAGCAATTCATGAAGTCTAGCAAGACAAAGAACAATCCCAGCAAACAAGGTGACCTTGGTGCTCACGGCATCTATACAGATCTTGGACAAGATGACTAGTTCAAAACAAGAAGTCTTGGGTACATAGGCTTTATTTATTTAGACTCTTGTTAATATGCCAATATTGAAAAAGCTTTTTAAACATCTCTTGAATCGGTATTCGTGCTAAAGTGCTTCAGAACACCAGACTACGAACAACCCTGCAAACAGGGTGCCTAGGGTGTTTCTGACCTGAAGTGGCCATACCCGATTATCTTTGAAAAAAAAAATTATTTCGGTTGGCCAAAATCTCCAGAATATTTTCAAATGTTATTCTTCTGGAAAAAATATTTCTTGAATATTTTATAGGAGATTTGGGAAAATAGATTTTGGGAGATTTGCCAAAATTGGAAGATTTTTTTTCTGCCCATATCTTCGGATGTGATAAAGTTTTTAAAATGCTAAAGATTTCTGGTTGCCTTACTTAAAGCTAACCCACGGCTATAAGGAGATAAAGATTATCTCTTAAGATAACAAATCCCTTAGATTTTGGGAAATGTTTTATCACTAGCCGTTGGGAGTTTTTTTTTCTTGAAAAATCACCTTCCAAACTTAGGTGATTTCCTTTCCTCTCCTTGGTTCTTGACCGTTGGAATTTCTGGTTAAAAACAGCTCCGTTTTCACAGAGATACAGAGACATACTGAGCAATAGAGAGAAGAAAGCAAAAAGAAATCTTGAAACGCAACATTCCCAAAAGGCAAAATTTGAAAAGAGGTTTTTCTAGTGAAAAGAATTTCTGAGCTTCACTTGAGAAAAGAAAAACCAGTTCAAGTTGTGTTTAAAGCAAGTTTTCAATATATTGGCATAATAGGATCTTCATTTGTACCTTACATCTGCTTAGTGAGAAGCACCCCAGTAAGGTGTTCTTGACCTTGATCTCAGATCAGTCAAAAGTGAGTGAGTGTGTCCTAGTCGTGTGGACTTTGGACGTGTCCAATCTGGTGAGATTTGGACGTGGTGTAATCTGCCTTGAGAAGGAGATTACGTGGTTGCAAGGTTGTAACAAGGTGTGTTGCAATTGTAACGTGTTAAGCCCGGTTTAGTGAAGTGGTTAAATCCTACACGAGGTAGGTCGTGGTTTTTCACACCTCAGTTGGGCTAGAGGTGTTTTCCACGTGAAAAATTGTGTGTGCTTTAATTTCCGCATCTATCTTGATAATTTTCGCTCTTGCTACATCTGAAAACACCCTCTGCAAACAAGTCACAGAGGTGTTTGTCATATATAACGCGAAAATCAGACACCACAATTCACCCCCCCTATTGTGGTAGGATACTCTAAGATCTAACACTCAACTTAATTGAACTTAAATTGAGATTAACTAGAGTAATTAACATTGATTAGGTTTGAGGCTATTATACCTTCCCCCTTAAGATAAGTTTTGTCCCTGAAACTTGCAAATTTGAAAGAAATCGTGGATTTAGCTCAAACATGTATGGGTACTGGTTCCTCATGTCCTTTCCCATCCCATGTTGTTTGAGATAAAGTATGGTTAGCCTATAGAATCTTGACTATAGGAATACTCTAATCCTGAAGTTGTTCAGCTCTGCAATTTAATATTTGCACTATTCACTTTTCATAAGTCATATTTTCATCCACCTTTACGGGCTTTGTCATAATGACATGATTTGCGTTCAAAATATATGTTCTAGGCTGTACAACAGGAAAACGTTGCACATATGCTCAAATTTATTTATTTTTTTCATTGAACCACCTCACCCTTGTTGGCTGGTGAAACTTTTAGGAATACCTTACCTCCTATCTAAATTTAAGAGGTCTTCTCCTCTTGTTGGTTATCAAACATAATACTGTTATGCATTTTCTGCCGTATAACAACTCAAAAAGAGCTATTGTAATCGCAAATCGGTGGATTCTTGTAGAAATATTTAACTTAAGGTAAATAATCTCCTCATTTTCCTTAAAATCCAAGCACGCATGCCCTCAACTCTTTAAGCTAATCAACTTAATATCACAAGGCTGTGACTTGATCTAATGATCCAATTATCGATTATATCTCTAGGTTTGATGTCATTCTGTGACTTGAGCATATAGTCCTCATTTTGGCTAGCATAGATGGGATATTCCATATTTTACCTTGCAGCTCTAATTTACTTACTTACATAACCACCCCTCCAGTCAAGTTAGTTAAAGGTTTTTTTAGGTCTAAATTCGACGCTAATATGAGCATATGTAAAATCAAGAATATTGAAAATAGTAACTAACGGGATTGTCACTCACAAGATGAAATAAACAACAAAAATAGAAATGATTGAAAAGAAGAAATTGTCATAGCATGGCTAGAATAAAGGTAGCCATGAATTTATCAAGAATTTATCAAGAAATTGACACAGGAGGCCAATATGATTCGAGAAATGATTGATAACACCTCTTGAGCCAGATCAAGGTTAAGATGAGTGTTCTACCTCCCATCGATTAGGATGGGTAGTTACGAGGTTGAAGAATTACAGGTCAAATTGTGTGGTTTATCCAATAAGAAAAGATTAGAGAATTCAAAAAGGAAAATAAGATTATTCACTCAATTAATGCAGTTGTTTGGAATTCTTATCGCTCAATCAAACTGTTTAGACAAGTGCATAACTGAAAATGAATAGGGGTTATCTGAACATTACAAAGAATAGGAGGTGGACAGTTTCTAAAATCTTCATACCAAGGTGTAGTTAAATGTCAAAATCATAAATGTGGTACTAATATTGTTAGGAATGGAATAATTATGGTGTCCAAAATAGGACAATGAATAACAACCACAAAGAGGTTTGAAAGGAAGAGGTTGAACCATTTAAAAGGGAAAGGTAGTTTAATTACACTTGGGTTTAGCAATTGAATGACCAACGAGATAGTAACAATAGAGTCTCAGCTAGGTGACCTTCTATTTACACTCAAGATGGCGGGTGTAATAGGTAAATTCGAACAAGCATGGTGTAGAAAGTCTTGGATTGATTAGAATATGAATTTACAAAGTTGTACCTTTCCTTACATGAAACCAGTTCAAGCAAAGTAACAAGATTGAATAGAGAAGAGTCGAGCTCACCGATGAGGAGTAAAATTTAAAGGCAAGAAGAATGGGGAAATTACATCCTTGATTTAGAACAAGCTATACGGGCTCATTATTATGAATAAACAGGAGTAAGGTATTTGTATAAATACACTTTTTAATGGAATGAAGAAGAAGAGGATGGAAATCAAAAGTATCATAATATGGTTAATCTTTTAAAATCACATAAGAACATATTTCATATCTAGCATCAAATTTCAAGGAGCTGGTAAATAATGTTAGGAAGAAGGTACAAGTACTCTTGAGGGTCCACAAAACTCCAGAGGTTTGGAATGAAAGGGGGAAATTTAAATAACATTGGAGAGAGCAAATTTTAAAGGTAAGGCAAATCAAATAATCAAGGAAAATGTTAGAAGACAGAGCATTAACACAACAAACAAACTTCAATTGGTAGGGTTTGGGTCTCAGCCTATTTCTTTCTTTTTTCCTTCCGTCCCAAGCAAATGTTTGAGATCAAGAAGAGATGCAACAATAGCAAATGATGGCTATGAACAAATCAAGATGACCAAGGGAGAAACAATTTAATAACTAAAGTAACAAGAATATTGCGAACATAAGACTTTAATAAAGAGGATAGACGACAAATTACGAAATGGTGGGTAAGGAAATAGTGCTATGAGGTAGATAGAATGATTTGGAGACTAAACAAGGAGTAAAAATATATGGTTTAAGTAATGATTAAATGTTTAAGGGTAGTTCAAATCTCGTTGTTTGTAAAGAATAGTTTGTATAAGGTATTAATACAATATCAGACCATAAAGTTACCTACCTGTAGAAACTGAGGTGTGAACATTCAAAAGAGATCTTAACAAAGGTATCTTTCATCAGTTTTGCAGAAATCCACATGGTGGTTGTACGATTAGAAGAAGAATAAGTCATAGTGGTTATGCAGAAATAGAATGAAAACAACTGTATTCATAAACAGTTCAGGAATGGAGGGTTATAAGAGTTAAATAGTTCCAAACGTTTGTTATAGAGAAGCAAAAAACATTTGATATTAGTTTAAAGGTCAGTTTAACAGTATATTAGATGATTTAAGTCATAATTAAAGGTTTAAGGATAGAAAGGACATTGCATTTGCAAAGAACACAGTATATACAAAGTATTAACCCAAAGTCAGACTATGAAATTATCCATCTATAAAACTGGGTGTAAACACTTGAAGTGGATCTTTAACAAAGGTATCTTTCATCAATTATGCAGGATCCACATGTAGGTTTAGGTGACTATGAGAGGAAAAAGTCACGATGGCTTCCAACCTAACCCAAGGGTTAGAAGAGTAAAATAAAAGTCAAGGTTATGAAGCTGAGTGAGGAGCTTACAAAAGCACGAGTAGGGATAGGACAATTAATGGAAGCTGCACGGTAATTTTATAATCAAGGCATTTTCATAGAAGTTTAAGTCATGCTCATGCAAAAACATATAGCCAACAACCCTAGAGAGGGTTAAGAAATGGGTTTAAGGCATCACAGATAGGTATAGGCTTTGGTCGTCAACATATCGAGCTTGGACTCACTTGTATAAAACGGAAATATTCCTTTCAAATGTAATAGATTCTAGAGCAGTGGCAAAATGAGATAACAAGAATCGAAGTTAGTTATGGTAAGAGAGGTAACATTATCACATAAAGGATTTCACACATAAGAGGAACATATTTCATCTTAGTGATGGGAATTTCACACAAGAATTGATGCTATGAGGTAATTCAATAACAAAAAAGATAGGTAGTGGAGTATTATGGAGGTGATCAAACACTTTATGTAATGCCAGGGGGCCTTCACATGATTCAAAAGGGATTATAGATAAGTTAAATTGTGTTATTATATAATAGGAGTGTGTCTAGGTCTGCTGTATAATCAATGAGCTCAGGGTTTCCAAACACATGATGCATAATTATGTAGTGATATCTTACAAGGAAAGTCCGTTCTTAGTTGTCCAACGGTCACTTTAAACTCTTTTGGATCAATACCGGGACTCAGGTAGTGATATCTTACAAGGAAAGTCCGTTGTTAGTTGCACCTGGGGTTACATCTTAGCAATACCTTAAATTCGACATCTCAATCTTATAAAATCACTAATGATTGTCCTTAAAGTCCATGTGATATATACGTGGGTCATCACTCTAGATTCCTTACTAGCATGAGTTGTGATGCCTTAACATCAGGTGCACTGAGTTCGACCCATGGAACCGCTATACTATATCATACTTCTCCTTAGATTACTTATTTCCCAAATTTTGTCCATGATCCTTGTCCACTCATCAATGAAAATATAAATTGTGACCACTAAAATCTATGGTATACAAAAGTAAGGAATCTTTACACATACATAACACATCTTTAAGCTTTTTCCTATGATTCCACCACATAAGGATATTTGATGAATCCGCAAAATGAGTATGCGTAAAGTTGTGAACTGCCACTCCTTTTTCTTTTATGAATCCAACACATAAGTATCTTCTATTTTTACTATCTCTTTTCTCTTTTTTTTTGTCCTTATTTACTTTTCTCAAATTATCCTTCATAATCATCACTTTACATAGCACCAACATGTTCCTATGACTCAAATAATTTAAAGCCTTTTATATAATCCTTGTTAAGCCCCAAGGATCCGCTCAATGAATCACCCCATGTCCTACATGATAAAATTCTCTCCACTTATTAAATTTTGCATATGTAATGCGTATATGACAACCCAATAACACCCATCACTAACCCACAAAATTGGATAAGGAGTCATTTGCACCATCCCTTAGAATTTCTTATGCATATCTTGGTATTGAGATCCACCTTACGTCATTTCCATTTGCCTTTAGCCTTTAGGGCTTGTTTTAGCTTTATAACAAGTGTGAACTTCATAAATTGAACCACATTATGTAAACTCGAACCTCTAAATGAATTTCTCTATATGCCTTTCAAAGTTTTTAATACCCGTTTTAGCTCAAATTTAGAAGGAGCTTTATTATTGCAAATCACCTATAACGATGTGATAGGCCCTCCGACACGTACACTATTACAAGGGCTACTCAAATTGATTTAACACAAAGATATTGTAATCCAATGTATTCCTCCTGTCTCGAATGTTAAATGTAGGTTGGGACCCCATTAATCACATAAGAAGTGTGAATGACATCTTCGCATTGTGTCTTAAACATCGCTATCTCCATCCATTAAGTACGTCTATCTGTCTTAATGAAGCCCCTAAATTTAATTTATCCTCGCAAAACAAATGAAAAACCCCAAGACGCACAGAAATATCACTATGAAACTTCCTCAGGGTACTTTTGTCATTTGGATGTCGACAAAACTCTAATGGCTTTACTTTGTTAATGATGAAGTCCCAAGGTGTTATCTAGCTATGTCATTGGCCTCAATACCAATGACATATGGTCATGCAAATATTTACGAAAGCCTTATCATTATGCACTCGTACACATGAACTTATAGTCAAGGTCTCCTTTACACAACCCACATAGCTCGCAAGCACCCTATATCTCACAGTTACACTCAAACTTGGCTCTGATACCACAACTGTAACGCCCCCAATCCTTGATTACTTAGTTAACTTAGTTTGAATATTTAATAACATGGCTGTAGTTGAGATCATGATGACTGGAGGCATTACCGTTGTCCTATTCTACACAAGGCTATATAACAAGTATATCACTCCAACTGGAGAACATTCACATTGCAAGTCCTATTAAGCTGGGAACATGGAAGACAACTTTGAACTACACCTTAACACCAATATAACTAGAATGTAACTAGACTGAATATCTCCTAACGCCGAATATTATGCGCACTTATTTAAAAGATAACCCAACACACCATGCATGCTCTATTAAGTCTTCATGTTGTCAAAGTGCACTGTGAGTATCTCATGGCATCAAATAGTAGAAGTCACTTGCCTTCCTTCTACTCCTTACTTCATCTGGCTTGTTAGGGACGAGTTTGTCCACTGATTCCTCACCTAAAACAAAAATCATAAAAATATTTCGAAAGATGAGTCGAAACCTAGTACGTTTATCCCTGTACTGCAAAATAATCTTTTTGAATGATTCAATTGAGTGGCCGCATTTCAATTCATTTTAGTTTGAAAATAGGGAAGGGAGAGAATTATATTTAAACTGTTACCGGTTATTATCTGAAAGTGAAATCTAAACTGATGAGCTCATGAGTACAATGTGATCATTGAATAGGTGTACACATGCCAAGCCGATCGCATAGTCTGACTTGAGGACGCGTGGGTGAGCTGAAGGGTGTAAGTCATGATAATTGGTAATTGATGGGTCCACTTGATTATGTGACAAAATATTATTTGAAAATGATTCACTAAATACTTGTATATTATACAATTTTGACATTTTATAGAAAAAAAATGTGAATTTATGAAAGGTATTGGCAGTAAACGTACCTGGAGCTTTTAGAATCCTCACTTTTCATGAAATAATCCGTTATGATGTTGAGACGACGAAGATGGAAAATACATATTTTTATAGTTCGTAAAGTTTTAACTATTTCTCATTAATCACCCTCTTAGTAAATAATTCCCAATTTAATATTGTCGTTATTTATTTATTTATTTATTTTAGTAATCAAGTAGTAATAATTACATCGTTATTATTATTATTATTATTATTATTATTATTGTTGTTGTTGTTAATAATAATAATAATAATAATAATAATAATAATAATAATAATAATACTGTTGTTATTATGATCATTTAGTTACGTTTGTTGTATTATGCCCTTCCCTTGAGACATGGTTGTTATTGGCATTATTAGGAGTAGCACTACCTTTATGATTATCAGTGCCAATAATATCGTTTTCTTCATATAAAGTGTGTGGGAATTAGAGTGCCTACCTCAACACGGGTGGCTAGATCTATATTTATAATAATACATTAGGGTTTACAAGAGTACAAGTGCAGGGTCCAAGGCTCGTTAACACAAGGTTACATATATACACTATTACACCCCCTCAATTTGTATAGGGTGAAATAACGGAGAGATTGGCCTTGAACTGAAGAAACTTCTGTGACGATGAGCCTTTGGTGAATGTCAGCAACCTGTGATTGAGTAGGAATGAATTTGACCTGGAGATGACGTTTGCTAACCATTTCACAGACAAAATGATAATCAACTTTAATATGCTTGCTACGACTGTAAAGAACTGGATTAACAGCAAGATATGTCGTAGAGATGTTGTCACAGAAGAGTCGTATAAGGACTTGTACCAAAATACCCAGATCTAGCAAAAGTTAACGAAGCCATTGGATTTCAGCAGCAGTGTAAGCAGCAGCGCGATACTCAGCTTCCATGGAGGAACGAGAGATAGTAGGCTGCTTCTTGGAACGCCATGAGATAAGATTAGAACCCAGAAAGACAGTAAAGGTAGTCGTAGAGCGGTTGCTATCGGGACATTTGGCCCAATCAAAGTCACAGAAAGCAACCATCAAATCCAATCTGGAGTTAGCCTTGAAGAACAGACCATGATCTGCAGTGCCCTGGAGATACCTGAAAATACGCTTGACGACATTTAAATGAGATGTGCGGGGAGCGTGCATGAATTGAGTGACTACATGCACAGCGTAAGCAATGTCAGGTCGAGTAATGGTAAGATACTACAGAGCGCCAACCATGTAGCGATAATAAGACAGATCAGAAAGTAACTCACCATCAGTAAGGCTTAGTGTGGTTCTAGAGACACATGGAGTGCGCACAGATTTGAGAGTATGAAAATGAAATTTCCTAAGCAGATCCGTAACATACTTATGTTGAGACAAAAAAAGACCAGGCGATGTGCACACAACTTGAACCCCAAGAAAGTAATGAAGGTCACCCAGATCCTTCATAGCAAAATGTGTGGAGAGAGTGGCAATAAAGGAATGAATTAGAGCAGTATTGTTACCAGTCAAAAGAATGTCATCAACATACAACAGGAGAATCAGAATGTGAGACTGATGATGGTAGACAAACCTGGACGAGTCAACCTTACTGCAAATGAAACCACAAGATAACAGAAAGGAGCTGAAGCGATGAAACCAAGCACAAGGTGCTTGTTTCAAGCCATAGAGGGATTTATTAAGTCGACACACATGGTTCGGAAATTGAGGGTGAACAAAGCCAGGAGGTTGTTTCATGAATACAACCTCATCAAGATAATCATGTAGAAAGGTATTTTTCACATCCAGTTGATGAATCATCCAGTTGCATGATATGGCAATAGAGAGAATCAAACGAACAGTAGAAGCTTTAACACCTGGACTAAAGGTCTCATGGCAATCAATACCTGCCTGTTGATGATTTCCAAGAGCAACGAGGCGTGCTTTATAGTGATCAACGGACCCATCTGAGGCATATTTGGCTTTGTAAAGCCACTTGCAACCCACTACATGCATAGATGGAGTACGACGCACAAGCTCCCAAGTGTCATTTTCTAAAAAATGCATTAAACTCCTCAGCCATGGCTTGACTCCAGGTTGAGTGTTTAACCGCTTTAGAAAAACAAGAGGGATTAGCATCCACATGATCAGCACTAAGAGATAAAAAAAATTTTGGTTTAAAAATACCCGACTTGGAATGAATTTGCATGGGATGCTGAGAACGGGAGATTGGTTCACCTTGGGCCGAAGTGAAGATCTCACATGGGGAGTCAGTGGAGGGAGGTGTTGGGTTCATACTATGTGTAGTGGCAGACCGATCCACATGGGTAGGAGGTGGGCTGTGCTGACGAGAGCGAGCAAAGGTGGACTGGGTCGGTAGACTATCAGGCCCTGAAGCAGGAGAGAACTGAACTGGGCTACTCGAAGAGAGGGAAGTAGGTGGCAGAAGAGTGAGCGCATGCAGGCCGGGATCTGAACTAGGTAGAGTGGGTCGGACAGGTGTAATGGACACATAAGGAGCTGGGCTAGACGCGGAAGATGGAGGCATGGGACTGGGAAGAAGGGCAGGCGTAGGAGCTCGGTTAGGCACAGTAGTTGTAGGCGGCCAAGAGGGGTAAAATGTGGGAAGAGAAGAGTGAGACCTAGAGGCTAGGATAGAGGAGTAGGGAAAGATGTGCTCATGAAAGACAGCATGTCGGCTTATATATATACGACCCGTTAGAGGATCAAGACACTTACAAGCCTTATAATGTGGGGCATAACCAAGAAAGACACACCTAAGCGAGCGGGATTGGAGCTTGTGTTTTGTATAAGAAGTCAAGTTCGGAAAACATTGAGATCCAAAAACACGAAGGAAGCTATAATCAGGTGGTTTAGAAAATAATGTCTGAAAGGGTGATAAACCCTGTAAAATAGGAGTGGGAAGACGGTTTATGACATAAACGGTTGTAAGAATGGCATCAGACCAATAGGTGTCTGGCACTTGGGCTTTTAACAGAAACGTTCGAGCCATATCAACTATGTGTCTGTGCTTCTATTCCGCAACACCATTGTATTGTTGAGTGTGAAGGGCTGATTTATGAAAATATATGCCATGTTGCAATAAAAAATTACTAAAGGCAATATTATCATATTCATGCCCCCCATCACTTTGAAAATAGGCAATTTTGGTTTGGAACAAATTTTCCACCAAAGTTTTAAAATAAGTGAAGGTGACAAAAGCACCAGACTTCTTTTTCAAGGGATATAACCAAGAGTAACGGGAAGGTGACAAAAGAAGATTGAGGCAAAACAAAATTAGGGTTTGGCTAATTAAGAGCGAAGGCTTTGATACCATGTGCAGGAATTAGAGTGCCTACCTCAACACGGGTGGCTAGATCTATATTTGTAATAATACATTAGGGTTTACAAGAGTACAAGTCTAGGGTCCAAGGCCCGTTAACACAAGGTTACATATATACACTATTATAAAGGTTATAAGTACTATCATCACAATTATTACGATTATTGGAATTATTACACTTATTCCTATCATCCTGATCGTTCCTCCATTATCGTTATAATGATTGTTAAAGATAGTAATATTATTAGTGATGGTAAGGGGTTCTCATAAGAGAGTTTAGGTCATCCGGGTTCGGGTTGCCATTTTTAACTCGTTCTTCAAAGTCAAGTACGTGTTGTAGGATTCAAACCGGGAGATATCCAATTCTTCAATTCTCCATTGGACCTTGCTACCAATTGGGAGGGTTGGACTTCACATATCATGTATTTTTTGTCCCTCGTAAATATAACTTAACTAGTGTTGGACCCATACTTCGCATCAATTGATATAGTTTTTTACTTTAATAGATTTCTATCTAATAAGCTAATATGTACGTAATAAATATATTATGGGCAAAACCCTTATTGTCATTCATCAAAATAAATTAACTATTTTGATAAATAATAGTCTAAGCACCCAATATAATTTTAAGTCACCAATTGCAACATACAAAGGTAGTATAGCCACTAATGCGTCTTTGTCTACAAATTCTGAAATACAACTTCTAGATTCCATCACTACTACAACTATACCACCCTTCTTCTTAAAAGGAAAAAATTTATTATAATTAAGTAAGGTTAACATGATGAAATTAATCCATACATAATAAGTGAAATGAAGAAGCTCCAGTTACAAATATCCATCAGTTACAAAAGTTTAATTCAAAGAAAATTAAAATATGATTAATTAGATATACTTCGTTATGAAAATATGAAAGGTATTGAAGCATTAAGGAAAATTGGAGTGTCGAAAGCATTTTATATATTCTTAATTAATATTATGACTACAACTAAAATATGATTTTTTTATTAAGTTGGCGAACTAAAATATTTGTAAAATATATGTTCATGAAACTATATAAAATAACTTTACTTTAAATCATAATTTTTCAAACTGTTATTTCTAATATTATTGATCTATGATTTTACGATTATACTCATAATATTAAAATTACGGATATAAAATTTACATAGGTTTTAAGAAGATGCTAACTCTTAATTTGAAAAAAAAAGAAGAAAAGATGAAACACAAAATTGAAAACTTTTTAACTTTCGCAATACAAAGTGAAATCTATGAGTTGAATACCTACATTAATTTAATCTAATTAATCTTGATAATACACCTCAATTTTCAGTATAGTTACATAGATTTTCGCTCATCTCTTTTCACCTCAAAAGTCCATTTAATTCCTCAGTTTAACTTCAAAACTTGCATAAAACATTTAGTTCTTCTCAATCACAGTTCCCTCCATCATTTTTGTCTTCATACTCAAGCATCAACATAACTCTTGAATTACTAAACCTAGTGGAATTTCACTTGAATATCCTACCTTAATTTCTCAAAATACCTATTAGGTTACTATTGCCAAACCCCAAAATTAAATAGTTTTATCTCCTTTCTCCATCTTAAGCTATATAGCACCCCAATTAAAATCACCTAAATGCATAAACTCAATTGTATGAACAAAACACCACACCTGAGCTCAAACCACAATTTCTCAAAGACACCTACAACACTAGCACACCCCAAATCATCCAATTTATCAACCTAAACTATAAATTCATACAAATTAACACTCAACTAAATTAAAAACATAGTTATTAACTAAATTAAACGATTGGAAGATGAAGATTTGAAGAAGGGATTTTAGGTTTTTCCTTCTCATAATCCTCAAGATGGAAACAGGAGAAGTGGATGAGGAGTGGGTGCGACTGGCGGCGACCAATGACCACCGGGGATGTTGTGGCAATGGCAGCACCGACGTAGACGCAGAAGGTGACAGAAGCAGACAGGGGAGGGTTGTTCGTGTGAGCAGAAGCAACGGGGCTGCAGGGGATGAAATGGGGGGGGGGGGATGTCGGTTTCGTTGGGGTGCTTGGTTTCTTTTTTTAAAAAAATTTATTAATTTTAATTGAATTAAATTTCCTATGAATTCTAGAAAGTTTTTCTTCCATTTCTTTTTGTTTTCTTTTTGTTTTTCCTTTTATTCATTGATTTTATTTGGCTAGTGACTATTCGGGTTAAAGGTTTTGGACTAACATTTTAACCATGGTATGATTTGGGGAAAAATTAGAGACGTCACATATATCAATTAAGCTATTCATTGCATTTATTTTCATTTTATTTACTAGTATCTTGGTTTCATTTGTATATTGTGGGTGAATAAATTGTGCATTTGCATCCCATAATATCTCATTCCTATAAATGTGTTACCTTTTGTTTATTTATTCACCTATTTACATATTCATTGGTAAATTCTGAGTAATATAGTTTGGGCATAACTAAATTTTGTTTTGGCTTGTTTGCCATCTCAACCTGCAATTGGACAAATATTTCATTTATCGAATTAAAATGCGATACTCAACTTAATTAAATTTAAATTAAGATTAGTAATTAACATTGATTAGGTTTAGGAATATTACGAAGTAGATCATCCAACTCTAAATCAAATGGAATGGTACTAAACATAGATGAGATCAATGAAGAGATTTGATCAGTTGAGGACCAATTGGGATATGATTTTTCCAGTTGGATTGATTCTCTGTGCATAAGAAGAGATTCTAGTTCATGAGCTGTTGAAATTAAACAAGCTTTACTGAATGAAGGTGCATCCGAATTACCTACTCTACTGAGTATGGGTTTTTGTTTGGATTTTGTTCAGTCATTGACACATAAAGGCATGAAGTCACAATTTATTAAACCAATTGATATCCAATTTGAGGTTGATTATTGAAAATCCACTATGATTGGTTTTGTCATGGGATCTAAACCACCGTTGAAGGTCTGAAGGGTTTTTAAAATCATATTTGGGGGCCCAAAGTTGATAAATTAATTGCAAAACCCAATGGTGTTTTCATTGTCTACTTTTACTCTATCTTAGAAAGGGATGATGAGGTGTTATTGCCAAGGTTCCAATATGGGTTCCGAGATATCCAGTAGAAAAGGAAGTTATTGCCAAGGTTACAATATGGACCAAGTTCCCTGAACTTCATTTGGAATTATGGAGCAAAGAGGGCTTCAGTAAGATTGCTAGCCTCGTCGGTAAACCAGTTATGGCTGAACAGGTACACAAGATAAATCTAAAATGAGGTTTGCTAGAGTTTTGATTGTGATGGATAGTGTAACATTTATGGATGAGCTTGGGATGATTATTATATAAGAGGTTGATTATCAATGGAAACCCTTGAAATGTGATCACTACAGTATGTTTGGTCAGGTAATTGAAAAATGTAGGAAGAAAAGAAGAATGGAAAGGACAAGGAAAGAGGTATAATAGAACATTGTCAATGAAGACAAAAGGAAGTTAATCTAGAGAATAAGCGGATACTTGATCGTATAGCACTAGATATGGTAGGCCAAAAATGTAAAGTATATGAGCATGTACAAGGGGCTCTAGGTCAATGTATTATTCCAGCAATGGGGATCAGTCCAATGCTGGTCCTACAGAGTAACTTTGGCACTCTGCCTTATCATGGATAGATTCGCCATATGGAATGTGAGGGGGTTGAATGGCCTGAATAAGTAGGAAGTTATTTAAAGCTTCTTGAATCAAAATAACTATAGCATTATTGTCATTCTTGAAACAAAAATAGGTTTGGAAAGGAGGTTAACATATTATAACAGATTAAGCCTCTTTGGAGTGAGATTACTGATGCTTTATCTCAAGGTTGCTTTAGGATCATGCTAATGTCCCTATCAGTGTACTTTAGGAATATTTATGGTGTTAATAACAACAATATCAAGACATATGTTACTGTGGTGTATAGAGCTTCTGATAATATTGAAAGGAGGGAATTATGGATGCTTTATGTGGTTGTAGCTCATCCAGCACTAACCCTTATATCATAGGGTTAGACTTTAATAACCTACTAAGAGTGGACAAAGGAATAGAAGGAGATCAAGTGTTTATTAGGGAGATTCTAGATTTTGCTACATGTATTGATACATGTGTTATGTAGGAAATGTAGTGGCATGAATCTTTTTTACCTAGAGCAATAAGCATGATCCTAAAAGGATCTTCTTACGGTTAGATAGGGTTCTTATTAATGGAGATGACATGAAGAGTTACCCTAAAATTTATTATGAAATTATACCCAGGGGTGTATCTGATCATACCCCTCTACTCATACACTTTCACAAGGATAAGGTACACAAGTAGAAGTCATTTAAATTTTATAATGTGTGGACTCTTCATCTCAACTTCTTACAAACTATTCAGAATGGTTAGTAGCAAGATATCAGGGGAAAACCTATGTTTAGGTTGGCTTCAATATTGAAAAACCTTAAGAAGGCTTCACTGGCTATAAACAAGCATAACTTTGGTGAGATCCATGCTAAAGTGACTGTTGCTATGTAAAACTTGCAACTTATTCAACAAGGTACTCATGCTAACCCTAGTAACAATGCACTATATGAACAAGAGATGACAACTCTAGCCCATTACCACCTTATGACTAATGCTTAGAGATTAATTTTATTATAGAAAGCGAAGAAAAACAAGTTGCATCATGGAGATCAAAACAAAAGATTCTTCTTTTCTTCTTTACCACAGAATAATTACAATATGGCTATCAATGTAGTAAGTAAGAAGAATGGGATACTTGAAGCTAAATGTTAAGAGACCAGGGACACTGTGGTGGATAATTTTCAGCATTTCTTAGAACGTAAACAAAAGGGCCTTGGCCATCGCTGAATGTGTTGCTTCACGGGCCAACTTTAACAAAACAGCAATGAGTGGCAATTTCAGTCCCTTTTTCTGATGAGGAGATGATTACAACCATGTTTTGCATTGGCAATAACAAGGCTCCACGCACTGTTTCAAATGTATTTGGAGTATAACACGACCTACAGTTTGTGCAATAGTTAAGGAATTTTTTGAAACTAGTCAAATGCTTCAACAAATCAACACAACAATGCTGGCAATGATACTTAAGGTATATAAGCCTACTCATCCATCAGAATTAAGACCTATTCTTGTAATACAATCTACAAGTGCATTACAAAGTTTATTTACATAAGATTAAAACTTGTGCTACAATACTTAGTGGATGCCTTACAAAGGAAATTTGTTGAAGGAAAATCTATTTTGCATAATATCCTAATATGTTAGGATTTGATGAAAAACTCTATAATAGGAAGAATGTTTCTCCAAGGTGTATAATAAAAATATACCTTTAAAAGCCTTATGATACAGTAAGATTGTGAGTTTATTGAAGGGTTGTTGTTAGGTCATGGGTTCCTTGACAACTTTGTTTGAAGGAATATGAGCTGCATTTCATTAGCGAAATTCTCTATAAGATTTATTAGTATGGCTTATGGTTTATTTAGTAATAAAAGGGGCCTTAGGCAAGAGATCTTATGTCTCTGTTGTGGTTTTTATTAATAATGGAGTATCTTAGTAGAGCTTTCAAGGTTGTTATAGTATGACGGAACTTTAGATATCACCCAAGCTATCATAGATTGAAGCGTGGCATGCTCAATTTTGCTGATGACCTTCTCATTTTTGGTCATGCTGATACTATTACTGTCATTGATGACTGCATTTATACACCTCTTAGAGCGTTTTGGATTGGAAGCAAATACTCATAAATCCCAAAATGTGCCTATTAGAGTTATAGCTGAGACACATTATATTTTACTAGCTTTAGCGAGCTCTCAATAAGGTGCCCTCCCATTTAGATGTCAGGGAGCTGTGAAACCCCAGAAGTTGAATATGCTTAACTGCCAAATATTAACTTTGAGAATCACTACAAGAGTAAGAGCTTGACCAGCTCAACAACTTTCATATGCAAGGAAGCTTTAGCTTATTAGTTCAGTACTATTGAATATGTTTATGTATTGCAGCCAAATTTTCTTGCATCCCAAGTATGTGCTAGAGAGGGTAAATTAGATTTGTAGGGCATTCCTATAGGGCTATGGTTCTAATAAGGAAACATGTATTGGTTGTTTGGGATACTCTTTGTTTATCAAAGAAGGAGGGTGGTATAAGGGTGAGGGGTGCAATCAAGTAGAATGTAGCTGTAGTCAATGAAATGGTTTGGAATATTGCATCCAAAGCTGATGATCTTTAAATTAAATGGGTTAATCACTATTATTTAAAAAGTGAAACTATTTAGAATTGTGGCCAGTCATCCAAAGCCAGTTGGTGTTTGAGGAAAATTCTTAGAAATAGGGATTTGATTTAATATGGTTTTTGCCTATCTACTAGTAAATTGACATACATCAATGGAGGGCATTACTCTGTCAAATTTGGATATGATTGATTAAGAGGTAAAAGATGTCAAGCACCTTGCTATAGATCAGTTAATTATAGAACAAGGATAGTGTAACAGTCCGGGACCCCGCTGGCTGATATTGTCCGCTTTGGCACA
>JACYFF010010365.1:65944863-65961294 GCA_017589665.1 Selenicereus undatus | reverse complement strand
GGCAGTAGGATAGGCTACGCATGGCACTAACTATCATTGTTTATTAGTGTTGGAGGGCAATAAATAGATGTATTTTTCAAAATGCACAAAAGGGTTGTTACCAAGTGATTATGAAGTGTGGCTATATGATATTGAATAGGCTTAGAAGATGGTAAATAGTTTAGAAAAATATCAAGATATGAGTTGATTATTTTTATTTAAGGGTTTCAACATTTGCTGAGTATTTGAGCTTACTTTCGTACGACAAAAACATTACTTAATAAGATTTTCTTTTTTATAAAAAAAATAGAAAACTAAAATAAAAGATCGTTAAAAAAAAAAAACCTTAGTTCCTAATATGAGTTTGTCTAGAAGAAATAAGGGCTTATGTCTGGATCAGAATTTAGGTTTGGATCAACCATATTTTCCTTCTCCTTAGTGGAAACCAGGATCCAAGATTTGGTGCTAGTTGAAGCCTAATGTTTTTGAGTATCCCTAATGATCATACACCTGGACTTGTAGCTTCTGCTAGGTTTGAGCCTGGACCTTTACGTTAGTATCTCATTTGGGTACTTTACTTTCTCGTTCTCCTTGTTGGGCTTTAAAACCTGTTTAGTGTGAGGATATGAAATAGGAAAAGGAAGAATAACTCCCCCATAAGAGATATAGACCTCAACATTAAAAGGCTTCTCTAGGCAAATCACAATTATGCTCTCAGTTAGACCTTGTGGAAGAGGTCCCAAATTGTAAGGCATGATGAATATGATCCTAGGGGAATTTGAAGGAATTTTGTGCCCCAATTCTAGAAGAATCGAAAAATCTAGGACCAAATTTTAGAAATATAGGAGTTCTAGGCAATGACAGGAACGACGCTCTGCCCCTAAGAACTCCAGGATACTAGTGCAATATGTGTGAATCTGAATCTCAAAGCTCTACAATGAGGTGCAACCCTTTTGTGATCAGTGAACCCCTACAGAACTTTAGGATCTATTGTAAAGGTACAATTATATAGAACCTTAAAATGAAACTTCTGCAACCAAAAGTTAAGGGAGTCCTTGCCAGTTGTTTCTTCGATGAGAAGTCATTGATAGAGCATGTACACAAGGCACTGCCAAAAGGTAACTTCAAAATCTATCATGCCTTCGTCATCCTGGATGCTGGCTGATAAGTGCCACATTAGCATACACTTTTATGGGTGTCTAATCGTCGCTTTTAGAGGTTTTATGTGCATAATTGAGCAATTTTTATACCCTTTTTCAATTTCACATTTGGGTTTTGATATTTGGGGTGATATTTTCCAGATTTTGGCTAAGTGAACCCAATTACACTTGAAAAATAGTAGAGAAAGGAATAAGAGGCCATGAACCAGATTGATTTTTGCTTTAACTGACTATGATTTTGCATGAACCAGTCATAAAATGCCTTCAAAATTGGTCTAAACTATTTGATGTGAGAAGGGGCATAGACATGCCCGTAGTGTGTTAGCCATAAGTAGATGGGAACACTTTTGAACTGACTTTGCACAGGTGAACCTGATCGGATTCTTTGGTGGGCTAAGTCCAGTTAAGCAATTGAGCAACCGGAGCAATATTTTCAAATTCTGTAGGCTGCCACGGTTTGCCCTTGGTGGACCACACAGTACGTGGCAACCTGTTTCACGCGTGATTGTTAATTTTTCTACGTTTTAACTATTCACATGCTCAATTCTACTTATTTAGGCTCGTATCTTAGATATATCTACCATCCATTCCACCATATAGTCATATTTTAGACTATATTTCAAAGTGACGGAGAGTAAGTTGAAGAGCGAGATTCATGATGGATTCAAGCATGAATTTGGATAAGCAAATTCTTCTTCCTTCTATTCTCTTTTCTCTTTAGATTTATTACTTTAAAATGACTGGATGTTTAATTTTATTGTGTTATAGTAGATTTTTATATTTGGGGTTTTGTTGACCCTTTGATGTATTTTCTTTGAGTATTTGTAATTCATTCTTTCAATTTATGTTGATTTCATGTTTAATCTAATTTTAGAGTTTTGATTTGTAAGCATGTTGATTAACGATGTTCTTGCTTGATTTTGATGTTAACTAAAGTACTGAAAGATGAAACTTAGCATCAAAAAACTAAAATCATACTTGTATGTGTGAATTTTTGAATTCTTAAGAAAGATTCAGCATTCGAGATGGCGTGTCTAATAAGTCTTTCCCTTAATAAGTCTAGATTGATTAAAAGCCATAAGAGTGGGGATTCATTGTAGGCATTTCACTATAACTTAAAATAGAGTAGTGATACGTTGATTATCCTTCTTTAAACTAAGTAGGCCTATATTAATCAAGGTGAAATGTGCTTGAGTGATTTATCATGTGGTAGAGCATATCCCTAGATGTTTATTTCCATTTGAATTAGTTCTATTTTTTTTCTTATTTTCTTATTTTTATCAATTCCAAATTTTGATTCGCTTAACATATCTTAAGGGGATATAGCTCGATAGATTGACCTAGTTCGTGTTGGAGACGATCCTAAAATTGGCTGTAACACCATTGTGCGCTTGCTATCTGATTAATGGTGTATTTTTCTCGGCAATTGATACCATGGAAAAAAATACTAGGTAAGGTATTGGAGGAAGAGGAGTAGGACCAAACATTCCAACTCTTGGTAGGATTAGCCTTAGGGTTAGTCATCTATTGAAGACTTCTTAAAAGTTCTTGAAGAGAAGAAAGAAAGCTTTGTCAAAGAATGATAAGGAGAGAAGGTTGAATTAAGAAAACATATTCATAACCTCTTCATTTCTAGCCCTAAAAACCTTAAAATTAGAATTGAAGCAAATAATTTTGATTGGGGGAGGAAAATTAGAAATTGAAGTGTACAAGAGAAGATTGCCACAGTAAAGGTGATTAAACTGAAGAGACATTTTCATTAATTCTAATAAAATTATACGAGTGAAAATGTCAGTAAAGTAAAAGTAGAAAAGAAAAGAAAAGTATAAGGAAAAAAAAAGGATAAAACAAAGAAGATCTAGAGGGCAAAAGTCCAACTAAGGAGCTCAAGTCCTAAATTTTGGCTCCAGCTCTTCGACTCAGAACACAAAGTTCAGGTTCCCTGCTCCCAGAAGCTTCTCTCTCTAGGACTCAAGAGGGCCCAGAGGTACCTTTTGTGCCAGGGGTTCATTTACCAGAAATAAAGGGAGTGTTTTTGGAAGAGTTATGGCCTAGTCATCCTTTTCTTGACTCACACTCTCTCCCCCCCCCCCCCTCGGGAGCCTCACAAAAACTATTCTCTTCCTGGCCTCTTCCTCATCCAAGGACCAGATTTTCTTATCAATCACTAGGAGCTCTTCTTATAGCTCCCTTACTTCTTTGAGGAAGGTTACAGTTTTCGCTAATGCTTACTCCTTAGCAACCATTGAGTGATCCTTTGAGAAATATTCTTCCTTAGCTTTCTCAGACTTTAGCTCTAGGACATGGGGCCTCTAGCCACCAACTAGCTCTCTACCTCTCCTCTTACTCACTCCTCCCTTAAGCACATGGGGTTTCTTCAGCTTCAATCCCTTTCTCAGGAGTGACAACAACCTTCATTGAAGGGTACTAAAATAACCCTCTACTATCATAATTTGAGTATCAGACTCACCATCAAAGATCATCAATCATCAGCATCAACACAGATCAACCCAAACAAATTCTAAAACAAGATCCATTGATATCAATCCAATAACATCATGAAAAATGATTAGAACAACTAAAAATCAAATGAACAGAGGATAAAGATCCTTACAAATCACTCCTCTAAAGTCAAAGACACTACAGAGAGATTCTGAAGAAGACATTGTCAAAATCATCATTCAAAGAGCCAACGATTATAGGGAATTTTGATAGAAAGAGAAAGGTCTTTTGCCATTCATTTGATTAATTACCATGATCTGATTTTTACAAGAGGTGGGGAGGGGTATTTAAACCCAAAAAAAAAAAAGAGCTGTTAGAATACAAGCAAGCTGATGGATTGGTAATAAAAATTCATGAAAATTTAAGTACGAAGATAAAGATAAGTACATTCCTAAATAAGCTAGAAACTAGATGGCAAATTCCACTCACTTTCCAAAGTCTTCTAAAAGAACACAACTGTAATTTGGAGTGCCACCATTAAAGACATTTTGTTCGTGTGTTAGAAATTCCTCTATGTGAAGAAAATTAAAATTATACAGTTGTAAATCCCCTCTCCAAAGGTTTTCTTATCACAGACATGTGTTGGAATTTTCACCATAGTTGCACTTTGCTGAACCTTTTCTCTCTATTGTGACAAGATATGAAAAATGTGATCATATGGTGCTATGCATCAATTGCTCATGTTTAGGCAAGACCCAAAAGTAAGCAAAAACACAGTTGTCAAATGCCAAAATTAAGCTTTGGGGCATGTTGACTTTGATGCCATTTTAGGGAAATAAAATGCAATATCCTATGATATTGTAATCGTAAATTAGACTTATCAACTTGCAAATGAATCAAAATATACGATGTTTATAGCCTATTTCATAGGTAAAATCTTACATAAAATTTTACCTTAATGTTGAATTTGGCCTTTTATATTGATCGAAGCTCTTGTTAATCTTAGGTGGTGGTGTTGAAGTTTTGAGGTTTCAACATGCATCAAAATCCCTCTATTGAGAAAGATTTGCCCCCAAACCGTTACGGTTGAAATCCAAAGACAACAACCTTGAAAACTTTAGTCCACTTGAATGTATAAAAGTTGTTGAAGGCCTTATGGGCTACTCTAACAAGATGATCAATCCTTCTAGCATTGATGAGCCTACTAAAAATTTTAATATACTCACTATAAGATAAATCATATTCATTAAGCACATAAGAGTTAACATTCATGGCTTGGTTATTCTTATAAGAACTCTCCTCCAAAGCCCGTTTGATTGATTACATGGTTCTAGTAATGGGGTCAAGTGGGTACACATCTTCAAATTCATTAAGTAGCATATGGGACAAAAGTTTTATGGTATCACTTGTGTTTGATTTTACCATTAGTGAGGGAATTTTCGGTTTGCTCTTACTAGTGGTATATTCAACCTCTATCTATCTCACGAAGAGGCTTTCCTTACTTTCCTCTTGCTTTTATAAGGTTGGGGTGGGAGTAATGGAGCCAATGTTAGGCTTCAACCTTGATGCTTCAGTGTGTAAGTGTTTGCGTGTCCTTCATGATGTACATAATTATCAAAGAGCTAACATCTACTAATCAAAAGATAACATGCTTCTATGTGGAGTAAATCACACAAGACTTCACCATAATGAGGACTAATCAAGAATGAAATGGGTGCTTGCTTAAAAGAAGTTACCTCATTGCTTCGCTCAAACCATTGATAGGAGTCTGGAGTATGATACTCTTTGATTGGGACTTGAAGCTTGTCAATAAGTGTCTCATATGTTATATTGGTCCAACTACCATAATTTATACTCAAGCCACACACCTTGCTCTCAATAGTGCACCTGGACTGGAAAACTGTGACCTTTGGAGAGTTTCAAGATGAGCCCTTTTGACATGTAGAGCCCTTCTTATCAACAACATTTTGCCTACATCTAAAGTGACAAAAGTCGGTTCATCATTCTTTACCTCTTCCTATTGGCTAGTCTTGACTTCAAATGCTTGATTTTTCTATGCTCTCTAATGGTAAAGGCTTTCTATTGGGACAATTGACTCAAAAATGCCCAAGACCATGGTATTTGAAACATTTCTTCCCTTCTAACTTATGGAGTATTTCTATAAACATTCATTTACCCTTGTCAAGGGATTTGATTAGAGGGGATGGAGTTTCAACTTCAGAGTGGATAAAGGGTCTTTTTTTATAGAGGAGGCTTGGAATGATTTTCTAGCCTTTAGTTGCTTCTCAACTTTAATGGTAAGATTGCACACATTATCAAAGAAAAGATAAGGTTGCAAGTCTACCTTATCAGCAATGCTTGAGATGATCCCTTGATGAATCTAGCAGTAATGAGTTCTCATTCTTCATTCAATCCAACTCTCATTTGGAGTAGCTTGAACTCGCTAATATACTCTTGCAACTTTAGGTTATCTTGGCTGAGAGACCCTTTGGGTATAACTCTTGCTTATATAACAAAGGTAAGAGCCTTTTATCTACGTGCTCTTTAAGCTTAGATTTAGCTTCCCTTTTTCTATTCTTCTTTAGGTTTTTGTACCATAATGATGCATATGCCTTCATCTTGAGAATAGCTAACTTAAGGGACTTCCCATAATTGTATCTTTTGAGTTCAAAAATTCTCTTCATGGATTGAACCCAATGTAGATATTTTTTGGACTTGAGATTGTCATCAAACTATGAAGCCTAAATCTTAAGATCTTAAAGGTCATCCTTTAGATGCCTTCTACCCTAGCTCTCCCATCCCCTTCACCAAGGTCTCCATTGGAGGAAGAATAGGCAATTTTAGTGGAGCTCACATGAAGCTCTCGGTTTTCGGTGGACATAAATCCCTTCACTTGCTCTTACTCATTGTGGGCTTCCTTAGTTTCTCTTGGGCTTAAGAATGACTCCCCATTTCATGTGCTTTTCAAGTGAGATTACCTTATTTTGAGAGAAACTTTCATTACCTTCCATGGTGTGGGTGAGCAAGGAATGAAAAAGGTAGAAGATGGGCTTCGACAAGTAGCACAAGCTTATTGGTTAGCATGAGTACACCATGCCACTATGCGGATTAGGGAAGACTTGTTGAAGGAAATGTGGCAAGGTCTACTGCTATGCAGGGACAAGTTGTACTATGGATCTGTGAATGGGTTTGGCGAGGCTATTTGAGGAGCTATGGGTTGTGTTCGGGGGTTATAATATGTTTGGGCTAGGGTCTTTGTGGACTAAATGGTTGATTGAAGGAAGAACAAAATATGGGGCTTTAGTAGTAGAGTTACATGTGAAAGGTAAAGGTTTGATGAGAAGAAACCAACAAAAGTGAGATCTCTTGGCTTTAATACGAATTTGGTGACTATGACCTTTATGATGAAAGATTAACAATCATCAACATCATGAAAGACAAACCAAAACAAAATCCAAATAAGATCCTTTAACAGCAATCTAACAAACCCATAAACAATGACTCGAACAACTCAAAACTAAATCAATGAAGGGATAAAGCTCTTCAACAAATCACTCCTCTAAAAAGAAAAGCTGCCAAAGAGAGATTTTTATGAATGGGAAACTCTGAAAATCACCGCTCAAAGATCTAAAGACCAAGAGATATGGGTGAGCAAAAACGTTTGAAACCAAAAAACCAAAAAACGAAAACGAAAACGAAAAATCGATTAACCAGCTCAATATTTCTAAAAAATTCGGTTTGGTTAACTAAATTGAAGAAATTTTACGGTTTCAGTATCAGTTTCGGTTCAGCTGTTTAAGATTCGGTTAACTGCATAGTTAATCGGAACTAAAACTTCACTTTTTAAAAAAAATACTAAATTTTGTATTCGTCAAGTATAGATTTTACAATTATTAAAAGATAAGACTAAACATACAATAATGTGCAAATTAATATTTGGTGCCTTAAATAGTTAACTTAATTAAAAAAGGAGTGAAAATTTACCATTAACAATTTAAATTAACGATTAACCAGTAACCGAACTGAAAGCTTAGTTAACCAAACCGAAAATCCAGTTAACCAAGTTTTTTGGTTCGGTTACGGTTCTCAATTTTGTAGAACCGAAAAATTCGATTAACTAAAAATCGACTAATCGAAAGTTTTGGGTACGGTTTTCGGTTCCCAATTTTTGCGAATCGACTTTCCAGTTAACCGATTTTTAGTTAGTTGAATTTTCGATTAATCGGTTTGATCACCCCTGCCAAGAGAGATTTGATAGAGAGAAAAAGTCCTCTTATCGCTCATTTTATTTATCATTATGGTTTGCTTTGGATAGGGGTATTTACACCCAAAACTCAAAAATAAGTTGTTATAACATGGGGCAAGGGCACCAACGGGGTGGTAACAAATACTCATTAGAATTTAAGTAAAAAAAAAATCTGCAGCTGATTGCATTACCAAAAGCGTAGATAATTGAACTGCACATTTCCTTTACTTTTTAGAGTCTTGTAGAGGAATACACTTATTCAGAGGTGTCATAACCCGAAGACTCATTCTTGGTGTGTTACAATCCTCCAAGTGAGGAAATTAGAATTTGACACTTATAAGATCTCCTTTTTCAAAGAATTTCTTAGCACATGCTTATGCTGGAATTTCAACATACCTGCACTTTGCTTGGCTGTTTTTCTCACCCTTGTGATATGATGTGAAAAGTCTGAAAAATGTGGAACATGCCTCAATTGGTCATGTTTTAAGCAAGCAAACAAGGCTGCTAAAACACCAAACTTAGTGTGTTGGGCATGCTGACCTTAATGCCAACATAACAAAATAATGCAAATATCATCTAAAAATTATTTCATGTTCCTAAAGTATAGTCAATGTCCTTTTTAAAGAGTCATAATACACCAGAATTAGACCAATTTGATAGATGAAACCCCATGATATAGCTAACTTTGTACTAAAATTTGATTTTTGGATTTACGAAAGCTCTTCTTGATCTTAGATGATGGTGGGAGGTTTCGATATGTATCATTATAGGAGATGTCCATCTAGCTCCAACAGCTTTGTTGCACCCTTCTTGAACCATAAAAATCCTCGGTTGAGGGGTAATCCCTAGGATCCCTACCTCAAGGAGAAAGAGTGGGGGTGAGGTCAACATAAGAAGGAGTGAATGAAGACTAAGGGATAGGATCAGGCACGTTAACATCACAAAACCCCCAAGAAGAGAAGTTGGGGCAGTAAAAAAGAAAGTACATCTTATCTCCTCAGTCAAAATAGGGTCATAAGCCTCCAATACAGAGCACTATGTTAAGTGATGGTAGAAGGCTTGGAGGATGCCATAAGAGTGAGGAGGAAGGATAGGAAGACTATGACTCCATATGAACCCGATGAACCACACTCTGAAATAGGTCTAGTTATCCTTAAAGCTCTTCCTCAGCTGTTGGTCATTAACCTCATTCTTCACCATTCCCAAGAGCCTAAGATGGTTCAACATTTGAGTCCAATAACCAAGGAGTAAGTCCCTTTTTCCCTCCTCATCTTGACCCTCTAAAAGTATATCTTAAACAATACTATTTCAAAGCCACATTTTCAGTAACATAGAGGGAAAAGGAAGAGTCCCATAAGGGGTTCAAGTTGATCCCTAGCTAAATAAATTCATCATTGTTAAGGATGAAGAAACGATTGGAGGAAGAGATAAAGTAAAAGTTTGTGATGAAGAAGCCAAATTGCAAAGAAAGAATTTCTGATGTTCAAATTTGGTAAAAGTTTTGGCAAAAATTAAAAAAATAGTTATACTCTAAATTAGACAAGTGAATCCCTGGTCTTAGAGGGAACAATCCTTAAGGGCATCCAATTTCCAATCATAAAACCTCTCAAAACCAGTTAAATTTGTGATGAAGTGCATGAGGATACAATGAGAAGATAAAGAGCCAAGCTATAAAAAAGGCAACTTGGTCGACGACATGTGGATGCAAAGTAACCTTAGGGAAAAAGATTCTTGTAATTGAATATAAGTTTCTAAAAATATGGATAAATTTAGTTACTAGATTATTCCGAAAATCGAATCAACAAAATCCATTAGGAAACAAATTCAACCAACACTTAGAAATGAGCTTAGATCCATTCAGGAACCTAAAACCAACCTTGGGATGCCGTAGATTTGACGAAATTCCAAAGGTGGCCATATTTTCGAATAGGTACCTAGGCTAAGTCTACCACCTAGGTTAAGGCATATCTAATTTGAACTAGATCTTAAGAGGAAACTGATTTAGGTAGGATCCAAAGTTGGGCCTTAGATCTTTAATTGCAACTGAATGGGAAAACCTAATTATTGGACCAAGCCTCCACCCTTTGGCCTTAGGTGAAATTCTAAGGTAATCTTAATAGGAAACTTGGCCTTGTTGCCTGCAGTGCTAGTTAGCCATGATAGCTTTAATATTATGTAATATCTCATAAAGAGGCTAATCTCTTTAAAGCACTGAGCTCATTAGGAAATGAACTCTAGCGTAGGGAAGAGTCCTACTGCAACAACCCTAAGATCTCCTTTAACCTCCGATATAAGTAAAGCTAGCATCATCATCTAAAGAGGAAGATGTGAAGCAACATAATCTTGTCTATAATTTCATAACGTATTCTTAGTTTCCTATCCAACTTGAGAACAGAAGGCATTTAAGAGAGAAACCACTCTCTTCCATATTGAGCTCTTTGTCAGTTCTACAAGTAAGCATCACTCCCACTCAAGTCTAAAATCAAGCAGCCAGGTGATTCACTCTACCATGAATCAAAACACTTACTAAGCATATGTACATACAATACTTTAATTAATTTTGAATTGCAAATATTAATTATATTTCACTAAATCTTGATATAAACTAATGTAAACTGCAATAATAAAAAGTAATCTTAAAATTTTAAGAACCTACAGGAAGTACTAAACACTCCCTTTGTCCAAAGTAATCGACCCTTTTCCCTTTTGTGGAAGTCCCAAAATAAAAGTCTTTCTTACTACTATTAGTATTAAAATCATTCTTGTTCTTTTAAAATCGAAAGAAAACAATGTACTAAATAATGTTCTCTTAAAAATTTTTGTGACCTAGGCAGAGACCTATTTTAACGGAGGAAGGGTACACATAATATACAACACACACACACATACATGTATATGCATATGCATATGCATGTGCGTGTATGTGTGTGTGTGTGTGTGTGTGTATGCAGACACACGTATATACGCACTATGTGTATGTGTATCATGTGACAAGCAAATTGCCACAAAAGATATTTGAATTTGCTGGTAAGATGTAGTTTCGTAGCTAGTGATATTGACAAAATTATATTTGTTTCGTGGCAAATGCATTATTCCTGCAACGTTAGGCTTGTTACAAATTACAAACTATTGTAGCAAGTTGGTATTTATGGAAAACTAAATTTTGCTACGAGACCTATATGATTTTTGGCAAATTCAAATTCGCCACACTAGCCATTTATAACGGACATTTTGCAGTAACTTTAGCTATAGCAACAAAATTTTATCTTGTGGTGGCAAAATCTTTTGGAAAAAATCATACGTTTTCTAGTAATCTCAGTCTTTAATGAATTGTAATGGATCTTATTGTGAGTTGTTTTTACAAGTTGTAGTTAGTACCCATGACTAGAGGCGGATAATAGGTCAGGTGAGGTCGGGTTCGTCTTCATGGATTGAGAATTCATCAACTTGAATTTAACCCCTTTATTAAATAGGTGTAAAAAGCTTGACCTGTACCCATTCAATTTTTAAACGGGTTGAATCGCTTAACCCATTTAGATGAATAGGTCGAGATCATTTGCCTAATTACTCATTTACACATTTAATATTTTCAACTAATACGTAATTACATATTATTAGAAATTAAGTTTTCATATTACATTAAACAATTACTCTGTAAAACTCTCCCGCTTCATCATAGTTCACATTTTTTTTTCAATTGTTATATTCTTAATTATCTAATAATGTAACAACCCGACCCTAACCTATATTTATTTATTTAAATCATATTTATTTATTTATTCAATCATGTTTATTCATTTAATCACTCATGGTTATTGGTTTAATCAAATCATGTTTATTAATTCAATTACACTCAATTTACATATTTACCGAATTACCTTATGCCATTTAAATTTTTCGCATTCATTTATCGTATTTAATCATCTCGGTTGGGAGATATTTCACTTGGGTCCCATTTTGCAATTCAAGTTTCATTGATTGTTAATTCAAGTTTCGTTGATTGATTAAATTTCAGGTGAATTGATATCAGGCCTCGATGATTATGATTGAGCATTAAATTATTTTTCATAATGTCACAAAAATTTAATTTTTAGCTATGCAAAAATATTTAGGCTCAAATTCATTAAGTTCGGCCCAATTCATTTGGATCCGATTTCCAACCCGATTCATTTTGGGTTAAAATTTTGGCCCGAAAATTTTAGTGTGACTAAATTAAGTCAATTACTATCATTTGTGCCTAATTTTAATTAACAAAAAAGATATTTTGGAAGGATAAAATTCAGCCAAGCATTTTTTTGAAGTCATTCTAGCCAAGCAAACATAACAACACACACACACACACCCTATTTTCTCCTTTCTCTCTCTAACCTCATGGCTACCCCCTCCCTCTTGCTATTGTTTGCTACTGTTCCGGCCAGCCAAAGGCTGCCTCCGACCACCACAACCACCACCAACCATCTCCTCTACCTCACACCACATACATCTCTTGCTTCCAAGCATCAAAGTGAGTAAACCCTAAACTTGATCTTGTTGGTTTTGATTTTTATTTTAGTTTTGATTCTTGTTTTGATATTTATGATCATTGATCATTATGTTTTGATAAGAAATAAGAGTTATTTTGGTGTTGATCATGGTGGAGTTGAGCTTGAATCATGCTAGGGTTTAGAGGTGATCATGTTCATGCAAGCTTAAGTTAAAACCATGTTTATGAATTGATTTATATTTGATTTTATAATATTTAGATTTATTGATAATTATGATGATGTTTTTGGTGATTTGGAATGATTTCAAGTGAGGAATTACGTGAAAAGAGAGGGAAAAGCCAAAACAGTGAGGGCTGGAAATTTCAATGAAACAGGACAAACTTCGAGATTAAACTAGTAATGATTGGACCATATAAAAATTATCATTTTTTGTGGGTAGATATTTCAACATGTTAGCTTTCAAATGGATCTTGAGTTGCCTTAATCCGATGTCTGTGGAAAAAATTATGGTTGTTTTACCAAAACTGTGCAGAATGGACTAAAAACTAACACACTTGTGTTTTAGCCCCATTTTGGGAACCCTATTGTGGGAATCATGTTTTGTGTTGCAAATGAAAGTTTTTTAAGACTTCTTCATATTTTCATATTGGGGTTTTAGGTCTCCATTTGAGGTCTAGGGTGAAAGTTATGAATTTTTGAAGTGAACTGACCTGCTTTGGTGCAAATTGGATTGTTATTGAAATTTTTGTGCAGCGTATACTTGGAGAAAAATTCAAAAAATTTTACTGTATATTTTCCATATTATTTTCAAATTTCTTATGAGATTTCATAAATTTTGGTTGAGTATTTTGAGTTTGGTGATTTGTGGAAGCATTTTGAGTAATTGTGTAAAGAGCAATAATAAAGATTGAGTGAGACTGATAATGCATTCATTTTGTGTATTTTGACCAAGTAAGGTCATTTAAGGGGGAAACAAATATCCATGGATATTCATGGAACTTTTAGCTTGATTGATGAGAAAGAAGAAGACAAGTATACAATCTGGGAGCTTGTTTATGAGCTTTGAATCATTTATGGATTTTACAAAGAAAATATCAAGTTTAGTGAGCTTAATAGATTCTATTGAGTTGAATGATTCATTTGGGGTGGAATTCTATATCTAATGGATTTATGAATGAAATATGAGAAGTGGAGAGAGTTGTGACTCAAAAATCATATTTATCAGACCAACTTATTGCAGTTTGTGCTAATTTGAACCAAGATATATCTCTCTTGGCCTCAAACCTTTATTAATTACTCAATTCAGAATATATCAAATGTATTTATCAAGCCAATCTAGCGTACTCGCTGTTATCTTAAACCAAACTATACATAAGCGAGTTTTAAACCCGTATCAGCAACCTATCTCATAAAAGACCGCAACCACTCCCTCATTTGTCACCATCAAGGCCTTTTCCTTTGTAATCTCATTTATCTCACTGTTGTATATTTTACTTTCATTTACTTTATATCAAATTTAATTATTTTCACCAATTAAGTTTTGAAGTTATATTAAAACACCCAAGTTATGTATACCATTTAATTACTCAATTTCTGTTACACATACTTTTACTTATTCAATTATGTGAGTAAAGATCATTTACTGACTACATATACTTACAATAACATTTATGAAACAGAGTCGAGGCCTAGTTATCATTCCCCATTATACATAAGTCTTATCAAGTCAGAACATATTTTTCAAGTCAGATGACATTTTTTAAAGACTCAAGGTACGTTCATTGCTTGTATCTTCAAAAAACAGAACATATTTATCAAGTTACAACTCTTAATGAGTTTATCAATGAATCCGTTTATACAGTGATTTTCCATTTAACTTGTGACCTCATCAGTTATCATCTATAGGGCGGCAACCCATTATTTACCCGTGCGGCTTTAGGCCAACTCTTGATCGGATTGACATGTGTACACCTATTTATAGATGATACCATTACAAGGGGTTCACATCCAGATAATAATGAGCAATTCAGTTTCATATTACTTTCATTTTCATTGTTATTGCCAACTAAATGAATTGCAAAGATGGGTACCCATCAACAGTATTTCTATGCTCATTTTACAATACAAGAATGCATGTACTGAGTTTTTGCTCACATTTTCAAATTGTTTTCATGTTCTCCATTTTAGGTGATGAAGTATCATATGTTTCTCCATTTAGCAAGCCCTTTTTGAAGTCATCAGATGCTCACAGTGGATTCAGCATAGCATGAATATTGGGATTGACCTCATCGTCAAGTTTGGTCTATATTCAATATACTTGTGTAGTGTGGAGTGTGAGTTAGCGCATGGTATGATTAAGTCAATGGTATTGAAGTTGAACTATTATGGACTTTGGTCTTGAAGTGTTTCAGTTTAATAGATTTTGTGATTGTGAATATGAGTTGCAAGATTAAATGGTTTCAGTGTGCCTTGTCCTTATGAAGACAACGGTAGCACCTTCTGTTATTATTCAATAGGACAAAAAAGGATAAAAGAGAATGGCCCAAAAAGGAAGAAAACGTGAAGTCATGGATGGACTTCGATAAGGTAACTAAGAATTGGTTTTAGTTTAGAAACAAATTGCCGACACATGATTGGTAAGTCCTTGTTCCTTTTAATTTTTTTTTTTTATTTTTTATGATGAAGTCTTTGTTTAAGCCTAAACTAAATTGGTGACTTCCCACCAATGCAAGTAACATGACTTGGCAAGTTCCTGCTCCTATTGAGATATTTCTCCTCCTCTTTAACTCTCTTGATCATCTTTGCATCCACAATCTCCTGCCACCCTAGTCATCTCGCCACCTTCTCCTTGTCCACAACCCAAGAGCGAGTTTTTGAAGACCTTAAATTTGGTTGATGTGTTTATAGTGATTTTCATCATATGACAACCATCATAAATTTAAGATCTAGTCCTTACAGTTGTCTTTACTACATCACACCCCCCATTTTTCAACTCTAATTACACTAAAAATTAGCTTTTAAAATAAAGAAAAATGCTTATTAATTTGGAGAAAATATTTAAATGAGGAACTGTTTGATTTTTTCCTCTTTTCTCTAACTCATCAACATGTAACACCTCCTCCTTTTTTTGGTCAAACCAAGATTGCAGTGATTACTATTGTAGGGGAAAATAACCCCCTCCCCTCAAAATGTTTTCCAACAAAAAAAAAAAGTCCTCCGAACCTTTTGTGGTTTTTGACCAAAGTCACCTCGCGTCCATATTTCTAGTAGGGAGCCCTATGCCTCATCGATTGCCCAGAATTCTACCCCCCACAATTGAGATCTATGTGCAAAAAACCCAACCGCCGGTCATCCATTTTTTCCGACCAACATCTCTGCAAGCGAGAGGCACACCCCTCCCCTCAATTCCGGTGCCCATGCTCATTTCATCTGTTGCATTCATTGGTGATTGGGAAATGAAACTCAAAAGCTAATATTTGTAGGAGGTTGTGGAACTTCTCACCGAAAAATATGGAGGGAGTATGAATTAAGTAGTTAAAGCATATGACTAGGGTAAAGGAGGAGAAGTGTGCCTCTTATCAAGTATATGGAGGACAAAAATTGGGTCGAAAACATTAAAGGGTTGGGAAGGATGCTCCTCATCGGAAAATATGGACTTAGATGATTTCGCCGGCAACCATGGGTTGGGTGGGTCAGATGAGTATTTGAAACAATTAATGGAGATGATGAGAGAAAGCTAAGAAACAAATTTTCCATTTAATACAATTTCTTTAGTTAGTGGGGTTTGATAAATTGGAAAAATTGGGAAAGCAAACAATTCTATATTTGAACATTTTAAAGTTTTTTCCAAATTTATAAATATTTTTTGAATTACTAAAAGGTTAATATATAATTTAACTAAAACCTAAAACATAAATGGTAGAGATTTAATAGTGACATGAGGATGATTTAGATCTTTTCAATTGTGATAGTTATAAATGAGAACCACTATAAGTTTTTGCTTATTATGAAGTGGGGTTAGTGGTGGTTAAAAAAGAAATTTTTTTGACCTTGGAAAAAGATTTATTATGTCTATAATAATAATAATAATAATAATAATAATAATAATAATAATAATAAT
>JACYFF010010365.1:65929886-65944853 GCA_017589665.1 Selenicereus undatus | reverse complement strand
ATAATAATAATAATAATAATAATAATAATAATAATAATAATAATAATAATAATAATAATAATAATAATAATAATAATAATAATAAAGTGTGGTGTTGGAGAACTGTTGTGAAAGGCAGGGTGTGGTAGATATAAATTTGTATTATGACTCTCGGCAAGAAATAGGTTACCCACTGGGGAGATGCCTAACAGCAGAAATGTGCAAGTTACAAATTGGTGCAGCCTTTGTCTTGAGCCAAGTCATGATTCGAGTAGCAATTTATTCTTTAATGCCTAGTAGCAAATGAAGTGTGGTGTAGATTGTTGGTGTGGACAAAGCAACCTCTTAGAGCTTGATCCTTTAAACATGAGTTGAGATGACAAGTCAAGGTCAATCATAGTTAAGCGAATGCAGAATGGTAGTGTTTGCATGTTGTCTATATGAGATATGGTAGGAAAACATATTAAGAAGTTCCAAAATAGAAATAGATCTTGTATGGATATTGTTAGACAAATATAATATGTAGTAAGTGTAAGAGCTTCTGGACATTTAGAACTGAGATCTTGGTATCTTTTAGGAATTACTTAATTATTCTTTACCATTTTCCACAACAACAACAACAACAACGATAATAACAACAACAAGAGCAACAACAAGGACTAGAATAACAATAATAAGAGCATTTTAGTAATTTGTTCCACTTGTTAAAGTTTTAAAATTCTAATGGACCTAAATATTTATTTTTCAAATTGTGGGTTCTAAGGTCTCCTTTGGACCTACGAAAATATAAGGGAAATAAAATTCTTGAGAGAAAAAATGTAGGGAGAAAATGAATTTTTTCCCTTTCGTTTGGATTGAGCAAACAATACTTGGGAAAAAAAGTTACTGTTGCATAATTTATTTTTTTTAAATGTTTGAAAATAGGAAAATAGATTAGGGAAAAGGGTAAAAAAGCCTTGACCCATCCAATGTTTGTCACGGGAGTTCAGTTTCATAAAATTTCATCCCTAACCCAGGATTTAAGTTGAATTGCCCAAACATAAATTTAATGCGATACATCTACGCATCATAATAAAAGTGAGTTGAACCAAATGAGTCAAATCCTCATTCAAATTGACAAACTGAAATGGATCCGAGTTGAAATTGAACCAAACTTCTTCCACTAGCATTTTTTTTACAAGATAAGGTTATTGCATCAAAAATCTACCAACCAGAAATAAACCTGAACTGAAAATAATTTGATCAAAACTGAAAGCAGAATCTTGTTGACTTGAGCATGACCGATTCAAATTCAATCTGAGCCGAAATCAAATTGAATGACCCATTTTCTAGACAAATCAAAATCTTATAATTTGTTTGACTCAACCGGAATAAACTGTTTGTTAAAACCAAGCTAATGTGACCTAATTTTAGTTGCTAGCCAAATAAATACTAATTTATCCCATCTAGATCCAATTAATAAAACAAAATTACTTCCCTTCTCTCTCTCCTTTCTCAGCTCTTTCACACAAAGTATCTAAGGTGGAAAAGTTACAGTTCATCCATTGTTAGATCAAAATCCTCCAGAAGATATCACCAATTTTTCGATAATAGCAAAAGCCCCAAAATTAAAGCAACCCAATTTCTTCAATAACTAGTTGAGTCTGACCTATTATTATTAGGAAATAGAGCAAACTAATAGCGGAAGCAATATGATGAAACAGATATTCAAAAATTAAAGGAACGACAACAAGAACAAAATGACACACAAGATTTACATGGAAACCCAATGCGGGAAAAAACCACGGACGGTGATGGCATAATCAATCCACTATATAAGCAGGAAGAGTACAAAACGATCACAATCACAACAGGTGATTTGATCTAATAGCAGAATTACAATCTCTCTTGTAATCTCTCTCAAAGTCTCTCTACCTCTCAATGTGTTTAGGGATTCAGGAGTGATTCTCGAGTGATTTTAGATGCTAGATATGACCCATTTTATAGGGTCTAGAAAAGCGAGGTTTTACCCTTAGAGACAAACCCTAGCCGTCAAGAGAAACTGCGCTTCAAGACAAACCCTAGCCGCCTTTGATTTTGGGCCACAAAGCCCAATAACCCAACAATCTCCACCTTGGACCGAAATCTCTAATCACCAACTCTGTAACACCATCATAACACCCCAAAGGGTGATGCCCCCCCCCCCAAATGGGCAATGCCCCGAAGGGCGCTTAGATATTGTGAATGCCAACTAAGTCTAAGCAATGCTCGAACTTAGCTATAGGTAGAGGCTTGGTTAACATATCTACAGGATTTTCCAAAGTATGAACCTTCCTTACCACTATTTCCCCTGCAGCAACTGTATCTCTGGCATAGTGGTACTTGACACAGATGTGCTTGGTCTTCGAATGGTAGGCATCATTCTTAGTCAAGTGGATAGCACTCTGACTATCAGAAAACACCACAGTGGTAGCCTGTGGAACTCCAAGCTCAGTAACGAGGCCCCTTAACCAAGTAGCTTCCTTCACTCATTTAATAGCAGCAACATACTCAGCCTCTGTAGTAGATAGAGCTGCAATTGACTGAAGCGATGCTTTCCAAGAGATAGCACCTACACACATAGTGAAGATATACCCAGATATGGATCTTCTCCTATCAAGGTCACTAGCATAGTAAGAATTAACAAAACATGTAACATCATTTGTAATTGTTCCTGTCAAATACCAACCCCCTTTTAACAGTATCCTTTACATAGCGAAGGATCCACTTCACAGCTTCCCAATGATCCTTTCCAGGATTATGCATATACCTACTCACCACACTCACAGCATGTGACAAGTCTAGCCTAGTGCATACCATGACATACATCAAACTACCAACAACACTAAAATAAGGGACATTAGACATTCTATCTATGTCTTCCTCAGATTGTGGACAACACTCAGCAGACAATCTGAAATGTGCAGCAAGGGGTGTAGAAACTGTCTTATAGTTATCCATACTAAATCTGCTTAGTACTTTCTCAAGGTAGTGTCCTTGAGATAAGTACAGCTTACCAGCCTTTTGATCCCTCTGAATCTCTATGCCGAAAATCTTCTTTGCTGCACCCAGGTCCTTCATCTCAAACTCCTCATTGAGTTGAGATTTCAACTTGCTAATCAAGGATTTATCCTTAGAGGCAATCAGCATATCGTCAACATACAATAGCAAGTAAATAAAAGAACCATCAGAATATTGTCTAAAATACACACAATTATCATATCGACTGCGTATGTATCCTTGTGTAATCATGAAGGTGTCAAACCTTTTGTACCACTGCCTAGGAGCCTGCTTAAGTCCGTACAAGGACTTTTTCAATTTACACACCAGTTGTTTCTTCCTAGGAACGACAAAACCTTTGGGTTACCTCATGTAGATCTCCTCCTCCAACTCCCCATGAAGGAATGCATTCTTCACATCAAGCTGCTGCAACTCCAGATCAAACAATGCAACAAATGCAAGAAGCACTCGAATGGAGGTGTGCCTAACAACAGGTGAAAATACCTCATTATAGTCAATACCTTCTTTCTGATTGCAACCACGAACAACTAGGCGCGCTTTCCACCTTGCATCTTCAACTCCAGGAATACCATTCTTTTTCTTATAGATCCATTTGGCAGTTAAGGCTCTTCGGCCTTTAGGAAGCTCGCACAGTTCCCAAGTTCAGTTCTTTTGCAAACTCTCTATCTCCTCTTGCATAGTTAGGATCCAATTAGGTGAATTTGGACAGGAGATTGCTTCAGTATAGGTTGAAGGTTCCACGCCTTCAGGCACCTCCTCCGTAACTGAAAGTGCATATGCTATCAGTCCCTCATCGTCATTGCAGCGAGTAGGTCTCCTGATCTCCCTTCAAGGACGATCACGAGCTATAGAGTGAACAACCTCCACCTGAGGTTGATCAGAACTGATAGTGCCAGGTTCAGTACCTTGGGCCTCCCTGTTGGGGTGATTAGCTGCTCCACCTTGAAATGCAACAGTCTCCACTTCTATCTTCATACTGGTATCCTCCTGATCACCTGTACCAGTAGAAGAAACAATAGAATCCTTCCCAGAAGATAACATAGCAGTCTCATTGAAAGTGATATCCCTACTCTGAATGACTTTCTTAGACTCAGGACACCACATGCGGTATCCTTTAGACTCAGATGCATATCCAAGAAACATACATTTGACAACCCTAGGGGCTAACTTCCCATTATTCACATGGGCATACACAGGACATCCAAATATTCTCAAGCTAGAATAATCAATAGGATTACTTGACCATACTTCTTCTGGAATCTGAAAATCAATGGAGGTGTGTGGTGAACGATTCAGCAAGTAGCAGGCTGTAGAAATAGCCTCTACCCAAAAAGCTTTGCGATCCCAAAGCCCGGCATTTGAAAGCATACATCGAGCTTTCTCCAGTAAATTCGTGTTGATTCGTTATGCAACCCCATTTTGTTGTGGTTTACCAACCAAAGTCTTGTGCCTAACTATGCTATTCATCGTGTAGAACTCTTCAAACTCTGACTTAACGAACTCAAGACCATTGTCAGTCCTGAGTTTCTTGATCTTTCTCCCAGTCTGGTTCTCAACTAGAGCCTTAAACTTATTCAACATGAAGAATGTCTCATTTTTCTGTCTCAAGAAGTAAACCCAAACTTTGCATGAGAAATCATCAACAAAAGTTAACATGTAGCGCTTACCTCCAAGAGAAGGAACCTTGGAAGGACCCCACAGATCAGAATGAATGTCGTCAAGGATCCCCTGAGTACGATGCTTCGCTTTAGAGAAACTCACCCTCTTCTATTTCCCAAAAACACAGTGATCACAAAAATCAAGCTTACTTGTACCAGCGCTACCCAGACAACCTTTCTTACTTAGAATGGTCATCCATTTCTCACTCATGTGGCCCAATCTCATGTGCCATAACCTTGTTTCATTAGCATCTGTTGATGCTGTACTAACTGCAACTACTTCTGTAACTGTAGTTCCTTGTAGGATGTAGAGACTGCCCTTCCGCAGTCCCTTCCTTACCACCATGGCTCCCTTTGTCACTTTTAGGACACCATTCTCCATAACAATCCTGCAACCATTAGTCTCAAGAGTACCCAAGGAGATCAAACAACGAGTCATGTCAGGTATGTGATAAACCTTAGACGAAGTTCTATCTAAACCATCATGGGTTTTAACCTGTACAGTACCTATTCATGCAACTTTGCACTCAACATCGTTGCCCATAAGTACAACTCCAGTATCAACAGGCTCATAAGTGACAAACCAGTTCATACGAGGACACATAAGATACGTACAACTAGAATCTAAAACCCAATCATCACCTAACCCCTTTTCAGAGGTGGTGGTCAAAGATATGGTAGCAAGCAATACATCACCATCAGACTCTGACTCTACTACACAATCAACTGTTGCAGTTTTCTCCTTCTCCTCTTTCCCTTTCTTTTTCTTTAGTTTTCAGCAGTTAGCCTGAATATGATCCAATTTACCACAGTAATTGCAGGTCTTATTGGAATGAGGATTCTTAGACTTAGATCGGTTCTTTTTCTTATTACTATTCCCCTTTTGCTCAGTTCTACCCCTAACAGCTAATCCCTCAGCCGGATCAACATGGATATCATGGTCAAATTTCTCCTTAGACAGCAAATTAGACTTAACATCCTCAAAAGATATAGTATTAGAATTACTATATAGCATAATCTTCTTAAAGTGTTTATAAGAAGGGGGTAGAGACACAACAAGAAGAATAGCTTTATCCTCATCTTCAATTTTTACATCTAGACTCTCCAAATCAACCAGAATAGAATTAAATTCATTCAAATGTTTTTGAACAGGGGTACCTTCAGCCATATGAAAGGTGTACAACATTTCCTTCAAACGGATCTTGTTGGCTAGACTCTTCATCATGTAGACTTCCTCCAGCCGAGTCCACAGATCCACTGCAGTTGCCTTATTAAGCACCTCTCGCAGGACATGTGGTGCCAGGCACAGCTGAATGGCTGAAACCTCCTTCAACTCCAGTTCTTCCCATTCCTCTTCTGTTAGTGATCCATGCCTCTTCTTTTGGATTGTTGCCCATTGTTCGTCAGTCATCTTCTTGGGTTTCACGTGAGGTCCTTGCAGAACCTTCCACAACCCATGCTGGATGAGAACTGCTCTCATCTGCACCTTCCAGAGATTAAAACTAATCTCCACATCAAATTTATGAATATCAACCTTCATAATTGAAGATATCCTAAACCAAAGCTTTGATACCACTTGTTAGGAAATAAAACAAACTAATAGCAGAAGCAATAGGATGAAGCAAATATTCAGAAATTAAAGGAACGATAACAAGAACAAAACGACACACAAGATTTACGTGGAAACCCAATGCGGGAAAAAACCATGGACGACGACGAGTACAATCAATCCACTATATGAGCAGGAAGAGTACAAAACGATCACAATCACAACAGGTGATTTGATCTAATAGCATAATTACAATCTCTCTTGTAATCTCTCTCAAAGTCTCTCTACCTCTTAATGTGTTTAGGGATTCAGGAGTGATTCTCGAGTGATTTTAGATCCTAGGTATGACCCCCTTTTATAGGGTCTAGAAAATCAGGGTTTTACCCTTAGAGACAAACCCTTCCCGCTGGGAGAAACTACGCTTCAAGACAAACCCTAATCGCCTTTGATTTTGGGTCACAAAGCCCAATAACCCAAAAATTATGTTTCCTGTTGACAAAAACTGTAGCTTGTGACAAAGAAGTCAACCAAGGTCAAAATTGAGGATGTAAATGTCGAATTCAGGGACTCTGAGATGGAACTTGATCGTCTTGTTTGAATATGTATCTCCAGTTTCATCACGAGGAAGTTTATTTTTCTCTCCCCTTGAGTCTCTTTTTGTGGGATTTGGTCGAGAATAGAGTTCAACTGAGTAAGGTCGATGTTGACGAGCGTGAGTTCAATATGGACGATGTTGGCCCTTTCTTTTTGAATTTTTCAGGACTTTCCTCGCGTTTCTGTGAGGAAAATTTTATTACGTGTTTTAAGTAATTTTTTTGCCAAATTTTTCTCCACGTTTTTTTCTTTGTAACTTTGTTTAAAACAAACCAAATACAAGAAAGCTTTTATAAAAAAAACCCAGTTAGATTTTAATCCACAAGGACACAAGAGGGGGGTGAATTGTGTCTACCAATTTTTCGAACTGTTTCAAAAACACTCGTGAGAATTGTTTGGAGTAAGTGTTTCTAGTGAGACAGAAACCAAACTTATTTCAGAACACTCGTGGGACCTGTTTGTGATGCGTGTTCTCAGTGAAACAAAAACGAAAGTAATTGCGGAAATAGTAAAGGAGACACAATATTTTTACGTGGAAAACCACCTCTGGCCCAACTGAGGTGTAAAAACCACGACCTACCACTGTAGGATTTCAGCAACACTTTTACTGAACAGGTCATACACGTTACAACCGTAACACACGTAACTTAGTCTACCCAAGACTCTCGTTACAAACACACATCCAAAGTCTCCCAAGACTTGGACAAGCTCACACGGACAACACATCCACCGTCTCCTAAGAGACCTCGTCCAACTTGGACAAATACTCACGGACACAATGTCCATGCGTCCCCTAAAAGACCACATCCACAACTTGGACAACCTCTAATCACGATGACGGAAAAGAAATAAAGAACACCTTACTTGAATGCCTCTAAATAGGCTAAGTGTAAGGTACAATACAACTCCTATTATGCCAATAATGAAGACTCAATTAAGCGCACACTTTGAAGGTTTTTCTCACAGAAAAATTCAAACTCAAAAAAGCAATTTTAGCACTTGAATAATCGTGAAAAGCCCTTGAAAAACCTTGCATGAAGAGATGAGAAGCGAGTGCTTATATACCCACGAAAAAGCAAGGATTTGATTTCCATAATAACTCTGAAAATACTCAGTATCTTAAAAGGAAATAAATCCTTGAAGAATTTATCTTTTTAGGAAATCATATCTTTTAAGGATAAGATAAAATCTTTTCAAAAATCTTTTAGGAGACCAATATTATTTAGGAAAGTACTCTTTCTAAAACACAATATTATCAGAAAATCGATCCTAAATATATTAAGAATTTTGGCAGTAAGAAAACTCTTGAAAATCTTTGAAAATCGATTTTTGCACTTGCTGCCCTTAGAACACTACAGACCTGTTTGCTCAATTGGTCTGAGCAGTATTCTGAGTCAGCTTAAATAATTCCTTCAAGGTGAGTGTTAATTCAAGTTCTTTTTTGACATATTAACAAGAATCTAGACAAATATAACCAGTACTTCGCCCTAAGACTCTAAAGACTCTTGTACTCTGCTGATGATGTGCACATATATCTACTTTGATGATTTCAGCTTCTTCGACCTGTTCTTTAGGGTGTTTGCAAATTTTGTCGCTTTCAACATACAACTTTATAACATAGCTTCAAACATGATATTTCGAACTGATCTCCAGGATGTTCGCAATCTGTCTTATCACATGATTCTAGCACTTAACTCAAGCCAAACATAATTAGCACATTTGGATTGTAATCATCAAAACCTTATATAATATTGATTCAACAAACCCAAAGACCAAACACAAGAAAGAAAATCACTTTCTCAAAAAAATTTCTTTCCACCACCTTTCACGAGGTCCAAACACACTCTAGATATTTATGCACACAAAGTCAACAAACCCAAGAGTAAATAAATTAAATAAGAAGTTTGAAAATTATGTGATCAAAGATGCTTGACGTAAAATTTCTAAATTGCTTTTCACATTTGATTTTTCTTGTACAATTTCTTTTTGGGACACCAGCAATTTTTGAAGACAAGAATGCAGAGCCACGATTATGGCAGAAATCAGAAAGTGCAAAAATTGTGTTTGTACAAACACTTCAATGGAAGAGTTCGTTCCACAAGAAGCATACACTTAAGCAATGATACACGAACTGTCTAGACAAGCATGCAAAACTGATGTGATTAACGTATCATCAACAATGCAAGCTCAGGTAATTCTAGACACGAGAATGCCAATCGTTAGAAAACTTCTGTCATTGTGTAGGGTAATTTAATGTAATGTAATTATTGGTGGTTTTTTTTCTTAAAATTTCTTCTATTTATTACATTGCACCTCACCAAATGTAATGTTAATGTAACACTAATGTAAATGAAACTTTCTTATTCATGCCCAGTTAAAAAAAAAAAGAGAAAGAAAACAGAGCAGGAAAAAATCAACAATTGCAGCAGCAAATTATTGCTGAGACCTCCAGTACGCGGCCATCTCAAACCCATTCTTGCATAACTGGTAATCCTCAAAAGTCTTCTCAATCTCAGCCTGTGTACTCATCACAAAAGGACCATATTGCACCACTGGTTCATTCAAAGGCTGGCCTCCAATAAGAACAAATCTCAAAATACTTGATGACTGATTCCACACGACTAGGCCATCCCCAGGACCCAAAACTAGGCAATGATGAGCTGACACCAGACTTGAGTTCCGCAACCCAAACACTCCTTCTCCTTCGACGATGTAGACGAACGAGTTATAGGACTCAGGGATCGGCTGCGAGAGATGTGCCCTGGGTTGCAGGGTGAAATCTAGGTACATGGTTGGAGTCCTAGTGTAGACAGGCGATTGGACACCCATTGCTTCCCCGGCTATCACTTTGACCTCTACCCCGTCTTTCTCTGCCCTGCCTATGTCTTCGCTTAAGAGTTCTTGATACCTAGGCTCAATCCTGCACATGTTCACATTTTTAACGTGAGGTTTTGAGCATTATATGTTCTTGTGGCGTTCAACATTAATCCATAAGGAACTTTTATGGTATTTAGTTAACTTGGGACTTGTTCTTTTCGTTAGAAAATATGGACTGGTAATTGAGCAAAGTTGGTTAAGATTGATAGAAGTTGATTAAAGTAGGTTGAAGTAGGTATTTTTTTGTTGAAGTGGGTTGAAGGTTTTTTTTTTTTTTTTGGTGAGATGGGTAGAAGTTGGTTAAAATAGTGGAAAGTGAGTTGAAATGGGTTGAAGTTAATTGAGGTTGGTAAATTGGAATTTACCAACCTCACCCTGTTGATGTTTTCTGCATGAGGTAATAATGAGCAATGCATGAAATCATACAAACAAGCGTCTTATTTTATTCTATCTAACAAATTTCAGTAGATTTTTCAAAAACACCATTACTTTAGACAATTGTTCAAGTTTGACAAACATACTTTTTCGTCACATTTTAAAAGAGTGTTTAAACTAATTCGTTCTTTGAACCCGCTTTCAATAAATAAAAAGAACAAATTAGAAAAAAATTTGCAACGTTATTAACTTATGTTTTTTATGATTGCCAACAAACACGACCATTAATTATTGCGTTCTAAATTATTCAAAGTTGTTTCCTCCACATCCTCAAAACTTATCCCCTAGCAGTTAGACTTTATAAAGTACACAATTTATTGCATTTTGTTGGCACCATAGCACTATGGTCTTCTACTCCTAGAATGTATTAAGTATTAACACGTCCAATAGTAAGACATTACTATTTTTCAGAATTTAATAATATTTTGACCTATTTTAAGCCAAGTGTTGTATCCTTGTTAAAATGAAATTGTAGCAAATGCAATAAATAAATAAATAAATAAATAAATACATGATGCGAGGAAATGGCAGGAGGGGCCCATGTACGGTATACCACTACTCTTGCGCTAATAAAAGTAAACAGAAGGTTGACAAAAATTTAGAAAAAGGCAAAAAGAAGCGTGAAAAAATGGAAATATATTCTTACATTTTATCTTTAGATGATAAATTGATCCAGAGTTGCAAACCCCTGTTGACACCTGCCGTAGCAGGCATCTCTGAATGGATTATCCCTCTTCCAGCTGTCATCCACTACATAACCATCGTAGCAAGCTCATTCGATGAGAATGTATTAAAAAGTTCAAATCTTTATAATTGACTTTGAGACATAAAAAAATTTGTAAAAGCTAACTATTTACATTGGGCATATCCATTCTAATTTTGCACAGTATTCCTAAGGTGGATTACCTAAAAGACTAAAAGTGTATTAATTGAAATCGTACCTGCACATCACCAGTTCTTATGGTACCATTGTGGCCAGCGAAATCTTGGTGTGTAAAAGCCCCCTGCTCAAATCCATATAACAAAATAAAGTTATACTGATCAACTTGCTATGATTTTCTTTCTTATTAAACACTAAAAAGAACAAGGATTCAAATTGGTGTTAAACAAAAAAGAAAGAAACTAATACTACATTACAATGGTAACATCAAGTAAATAACACATTTTTTCACAAAGTTCACCACTAATTTGATAAGCTACGTGGGCCAGAACGAACCCTAACTAGTCGTCACCTTGTTGATGATCCTAGCTTAATGTACTATTACCAATATTATTATTTTGGTATGTAACACAACTCATCTAAGACCATCCGAAATGATTTACAACGAAATAGATAGAAGAGGAAGTTCCACTCCCTGTTGCTCCTATTAAGCTCTTAAACAAAGTTTTCTCAGCTTATCATAAGTAAAACATTACTAATGAGTGTTGGGTTATGCTGATGAATGTTGATCTATGCTAGTGAGTACTTAATTATAATTAGAGAATATGACTAAGTACTAATCAATGCTAACAAGTATTGATTAATGTTAATTAGTGATGATTGACATTAATAAATATTGATTAGTGTTAACTATAAATGATAAATACTTATGAAAAGATAAAATGAATAGACCCTAACTAACCAACTTGGTCAAATTGGTGAGATTTTAATCCTTTATTCTCAATGCGTCATTATCAATGTTCAATCATTGGTAGACATTCCAACAAAAAACATGTAAAAGAGGTCAAACCCCAATAGTCCTAAGAGCATTCCCAGTGGAGTTCCAGATTTTGGAACTCTGACCTGCCACGTCAACAAAAGTTTTATAATTTTGGAACTTGCATTCCATCACTTCTCCAACAAATGGAACTCAATTTTAATTATCTAATAAAAATATTTGTCATGAATTCACCTTATAACACCCAACCTATTTTTTAAATCATTTAAAAATTATATACTTACCTAAAAAAAAAAATATTTAAAAAATATGAACAGTGACACGCGGGGAGACACGCACAGACGTGCTGCCCTGCGTGTGACACGTGTTTCCACGCCACTGGGAGAGCAAGTTTGGCACGCAGCAGACACGCAGGCCCCACCACTTGCCTCGCGTGTCAGCCGCTGTCAATGCTCTAAGAGCAATTGCAATGGTGATCCACAAGTTTGAATCACAAGTGGGGGCCCACATCCTCCACATCACCCCACAATCCAACCTTTTTTCTCTTCTCTACATCCCTTAGATCACCAACTTAGATCACCAAATAAAATAATACATATGGACCCTACCACAAACATATTTATTTGGTTGGAGACTTTTATTTTGTGTATTTGTGTGAATAATTGTAAATTACTTATAACGATATTTTCTATAAAAAGTGAATAATTTATCTATAATAATGAATTTTTTTTTATGAAAAAGACTTTCACATAATGTAATATAATAAAGGAAGAAATCTCTTATTTTATTTGGTGTTAGACATTTATTTTGTGTATTTGTGTGTATAATTGTAGATTACTTATATGATGATATTTTTTCAAAAATTGAATAATTCACCTATAGTAATGACTTTTTTTTTAAAGTATGATAACAAACTAAAATAATAAAGGCTTGATTTAAAAAAAAAAAGAAGAACACAATACATCTGTTTACAATAAAATTAAAAAAAAAACAGCTATATTAGTTTAATTTCCTTCAATAAAAACAGCTATAAAAAAAATTCAGGAAAGTTTTGATTGAATTGGATTTATTTGCATAGCAGGAAATTTGCCTTAATCAAATTCCGTGGTAGTCATTTACTGAATAAATTAAGCAGCTATATTAGTTTAATTTCCTCCATTTATAGCAATTTCCTTTTTCCCCTCCCCTTTTCCGTGCTCCTTCCAGATTAAAAAAAAAAAAAAAAGCAGATTCACCCCCTAAAACGTCGTTGTCTTAAGAGGGACGTGGCAAAAGTAAAAAAGAAACATTGCGTATGGGCAGACCGTGGAGACGGGCTGGACTGACGGGGAGTGGGCAGGCTCGACGATGCTGGGCTTTGCTTGGACCATGAAATTTTCTGCCCCGTGATCCAAGCGTTGCAATTGCTCTAAGCGTTTGGACTAGACAGAATTTGACCATTCGTTTATAACTTCACCAACTAACAGGACGTAAAATTAGTGAAGACAACCTATGCTACTAAAACAATAGATGAGACAAATAATAAAGAAGTGTAAATTGGCACATAAAATATAGAACACCGACCTCCAACATGTACGTGACGGTCTCAAATCCTGAAAAAGAGGAGGGAAAAAATGTCATTGTAAAATGCAAATAGAACAGTCAAATCTCAAAATCACTGGAAAGAAATGCAGCGTAAATTGGTAAATCCAATATGCAAGGCCTACCTCTGTGTGGATGATCAGGGAAGCCAGCTGGTGGAGACACTGCGAAACCAAAACACAAAATTTAATCAAAATCTTTCAGACACAGAGACATACAGAGGGCCCCACCCCGCCAGGGGGGGGGGGGGGAGAGCAGTGTTGATTGGTTACCTTCAAATTCATCCAACATAAGAAAAGGATCCAAATTCCTCAATCCAGGCCTGCAAATCAAAAATCAATTATAATCCCGAAAGAAGTACAACTTAGACATTCGGTGCTTAATTGAAAAACAATCGAAAAACATTACAGCACAGAACATTCAAAACACGCTTTTCAATCCAATTACGCCGTTGACCTTTTTGTTGAAAAATTTGCAAAGAGAAACGAACCTGCCAATGCTACGCCTAACGGTGGCACCGTCGCCTTCGCGCTGGGATTCCGCCAAAACCTTCTTAACCACCGATCTCGGGTTGTCAAACCCACAATTTGTCTCTGATCCAGACATGTTTGAAGAAACCCACAATAAACCTCTTCGTGCAGTAGAAGGCTCTGTTTTGGAAGTGGGATTTGGGTGCTTTTCGATTATGGAACAGTACCTTATAGTTTATGGAAAGTCTCATTCACCAAAATCAAGCAAAGATGATTCAAGAAATTCCTGCGATTGGTTTTGAATTTGTGTTGCACCTCTTTGCCCCCAGATCTTGGTTTATATAGAGAGAGGGAGAAAGTGACAGAAAATGGATTCTTGGGTGTCGGATATGAATACGATTCTAGAAGATATGTTGTGTTAATACAGTAGAAACTGGGGCTCAAGTAGGGGGAATTGGTAATCTGACTGCAAAGCGATCATGCTTAGAGGGCGCTGTGAGGGGACATTTTCGGGTGCATCATGGATGATGTGGATCCACAAAGCGGCTGTGCCTCCGCACATCAATTGACCAACTACATATGATGATTACACCCATGCATCATGATGACCAAAGCCTCAAAATATTGGGTATTGATAGACCTCGCAAATAAGTCATTCAGATCAGGTACGGGTCGGATTTAGTTCGATTCAGATAACTTTCAGGTCAACTATATTCGGGTCGGGTTTGGGTTTGGTTTGAGTAAAGTTTGAGTTTGGGTAACTTACAGGTACCATGTTCGGGTTGGTACGGGTTCGATTTAGGTGAAATTCGAGTTGGGTCTGTTTCGAATTGTCTACAATAGTCCGGTTCGGATCGGGTACGAATTAAGTGTAATTTGGACATATCTGTTGGGATTCAGTTCAATGTTTGGGTCAATATCGGGTCATGTGTTAATCGAATCGGATATAAATCAAGTTGGATTAATTTCGAATTATTGTATGCTTTCAATGTAACCATCTTTATTTCTTTACTCTTAAATTATATTGAAAAGATAAAAACCGTTTACTTAGACAAATTCATTTACTCTAGATTTCTTTTTTAATTCATATATTAATGATTAATTGCTTATATATATACATATACATA
>JACYFF010010365.1:65913277-65928237 GCA_017589665.1 Selenicereus undatus | reverse complement strand
GTGTGTGTGTGTGTGTGTGTGTGTGTTTCGGGAAAACTTTCCGTACCTTGTTGAAGATGACGTGGGACGAGAGCTCGGTCTTACGTGATGGCGTATGAAAATCAGCTGGTGGGCCCTTCTCCTTGGTCGAACCTGCAAAAAAGGCACTGCCGGGTTGTAGGCCAAGGAATGCCTCTCCAACGGTCAAGTCAGAGGAGGGTTCAGGAGAGATAAATACGGTAAAGAGAGAGAGTGTAGAGTCAAATATGTTACAGTGCGAATCCCTTTCCTGAGGTGGGTAGGTGACTACTTATAGTTCCTGTAGTGAGGGGTATGATGGTAACTTCATGCTAGAAACCCTCCCCCAAGTGGGCTGCTATCTGATTTTCCCTGTTTGGGCCCTTGGTGGGAGCCCCCAGGGTCCCATTTAGGCCCACTATGCCTGGTTCGGCCCGTACTGTGATTTGGGTATCCCTCGGCCTTTCCTGAGAAAATCATATTTTCTGGATCATTTAACCCCCCACATTTTACATGCACGTGGGCCCCCCTTATATAGTCAAGTGAAATGTGGATTAGTCTGGGCGTAGTGGCGGTCGGTGGATCGTGGGGAAACAATCTGTCCTTGCCCGGTTACCCTCTCCTGATATGAGACTTGGTTGTCAGTTAGTGCCATTCTGGAGTTTCCGAGGCTGGCTGGCATCACAAGATCCCGTCAACTTCGGGGTATAAAAAGGAGTCGCCTCAGGACCCTGATCTGCCCCCACACCTTTGGATATCCCTTGCACCAAAGATCCTCCTTTTCTAATATGGGGTTTCCCCGCTCATTAACGACGGACCAGATGGCGCTCTACGTTCGGGTAACTTTAAGTGGTATCGTAGGGAGGTGGCGTTTCCCCCTCGTCTGCTACCGTCTGATTACGAAGAGCTATGCCCGAACTTTGTCCTTACTGAGGCCGAGGAGTATGCCTAGGATTATGAGGTTCCCGAATTGCCCCAGGTGGTATTCTTGGCGATGCTCCTTAATGACGTCGTGAAGCTCGGTGTCTTGTGTGAGTGGATGATTGGGGTAATGGAGTCAGCCCTCAAAGAGTTGCGGTGGAGCATCTTCCAGGCATGGGTAGGGCGTAGTAGGGGCAGGATCTTGGAGGTCCGCCGACAGGAAGCACTTAGTGACTCGAAGGAGGATGAGAGCTCGGGGTCTAACGACCAAACCCCCCTCTCCAATGATGGCAGTGAGGAGTGAGGCTCGGCTAGCAACGACCTCTGGGGTGTACATTCTGTGTGGTTTTTGTTTTTTGGTACTCCGTAAGCGTTCGTAATAAAACGATGGCTTTCTTTGGAGGAGCTTTGCCTTAGCTTTGGTGTTTTTGCTTGCTTTCATTGACTAGGCGGCCCGGTTATTGAGGCCTGACTATGTGACATTTTGGGGCTCGACCCTCTGGTCCACGACCTGAATAGACGGCCTCATGGTCCTTCTCTTGGACGAGGAGCCTTTGTGATGCTGACATCTGGGCCAGAGACTAGGTAATTCGTCGCCATGTGGCGAGAGCTGAGTGGTACATTGATGCGAGGCATCTTAGGAGTGTGTGGTCCCCTTTTAGCCCCCTCTATAAGGTGGAACAGGTATCCCTATGAATGATCACTTGAAAGCGTTCTCAAATTTTTTTAGAGAGAGGGATAAGAGTTCTAGACAGAGTCACGGTTTATTATCTTCATCATGGCCTGTCCCCCCTTCCAGGACATTGAATAGGTGGTTGATCATGTCAGGGAAACCTTCAAGTGGCACCTGAGGAAGGTCTCGCATCCACCTCGTCCGCTCCTAGAAGATTACCGGGACTTATGTCCGAGCTTCACCTTGCCCGACGCGAAGGAAGCTGCGCATGATTTTAACATCCTAGAGATTGTCCAGGGTACCTTTTACGTCATGCTGCTTAATGATGCTGTAGAACTGGGCATAGTAAACAAGTTCATGGCTGCGGATTTAAGGGTGAACCTTGAAGGCTTACGGTGGAATTCTTCCAAGTCTTGGCTGAATGTCAATTGGCGTGGCCTTCTGGAGGCGCAGCTTCGCCAGCTGACTCCCGCAGGGGGTGCTCGTGGGCCTGTGAGTGGCCAGGGAGAAAGCTCGGGTTCAAATGATCCCCCACCCCCTTCTAGTGATGAAGAGTAGTGTTAGACTTTTCAAAAGCCTTCTTTGTATTATGCTTGACATTGTGTTTTCCTCCTTATGAGGCATGTTTGTAATCACTGGTGTTGATAATAAAATGTTGCCCTTCTATGCTAGGGTTTGATTTCTTCGCGAGTATTTTATATTCCATTCTTACGGTGGTTACGCACGGCCGTAGTGTCCACCCTCAAACCTATCAAGCCTTCGACTCCTAAGGGAGTTTGAAGGATAGACCCTGTTCTCCATACCTTGCCGGCGGTCTTATCTATTGGCCTTAGGGTCAGGGACCTGTGGTGGTAGGCTTAAGGGTCAGACCTTTGGGCTGTGACCCTCCCTTGGAAATTTAGGGATGCCCAAAACAATCTCTGAGGTATAGGAGCCACATGGCGAGAGCATAATGGCTCCTTAGTTTTGCTACCTCTTGGGGAAACGTGTTGTTCTTTGGCATACCCTCCTCCCTCTATAAAGGTGGGGTAAAACCCTCTGGGAAGCGTCACTTAACTAGTCTTCACAACCTTTTTAGTGAGAGAAAGAACCACAGTGGCATAGAGAGAGAGCGAGAAGACCTATCATGTTTCCCAACTTCCTCAGCACCAAGCAGGCAGCGGATATGTTAGGAAAAACTTCCTTCGGTCTTTGAGGGAATCCTCTACTCTCTTACCTAGTTCGCTTCCCAAGAACCACCACGGTCTTTGCCCTAACTTCAACCTTCTCGTATGCTCACAACTCTTGTATTCCTGACATGACGCAGGCCATTTTTTACGCCATGGTGCTCAACAATGCTGCGGAACGGGGACTCTTGAGCAGAATCGCGATGGATTGCATGATGTCCGTCCTGCGAGAGTTGAACTGGATTGTTATTGAGTCTTGGCTGTGAGGAATCGAGGAAAGCTTAGGAAAGCGCAAATTCCCCGTCTTGTTGACCTGATTGCCAATCCTGCGCCAGAGGGCGGCCTTCAAGAAGACTCGAGGTTGAGCAACGCCCGTTCTACTTCAAGCGATGAGGAGTAAGCATAGGGGTTCTTTTGTATCTCGTTTCTTCGTTGTCTTGCTAGCCTTTGTAGAAGCTGATTTATAGCTACTCATAATGAATAATAAAAGGTTGTCCCTTGTCGCATGGACTTGATTCTCTATTTAGTGCCCTCGCATTTTTCTTTGCATGACATCCTTAGTGGACTTATATGCCCCAGGCCCTAGGCCATGTTTAAAGACCAACGACCTCCTTTGGGGGACCAGTTGTGTAGCATCCGACCTACTGTCGCACTTAGGGACCTTCGGCCCTTTCATGGGGGGTTGAGAACACAACGGCTGGTTCTTGTCAATGGAGTTGATCAGTCGGCCCTTATTAAGGACCAAAGTCAATGACAATCGATCCCGAGATCGTGTTGGGGGACCCTTAGCCCCCATTGGAGCTCTGAGTTTAGCGACAGACCCTGAGACCGTTCTTAAGAGCCCTTGTCCCTTCATTAAGACTAAAGATGTATTGATCGACCCCTATTCCGAGCTGCAGGATCCTTAGCCCCCATTAAGGCTAAAGGTGTATCGCCCGACCCTTAGGACGAGCTATAGGATCCTTAGCCCCTGTTGGGGGTAAAGATGTGTCCCCCGACCCTTAGGCCGAGTCGTAGGACCTCTAGGCCCCATTGGGGGTAAAGGTGTAATGACTGGCCCTTAGACCGAGTTGTAGGATCCCAACCCCCCTTGGGGCTGAAGGTGTATCGCCCGTCCCTGAGACCGGGTTGTAGGACCCAGAGACCAGGCCATAGGACCCTTAGCCCCCATTGGGGCTAAAGGTGTATCGGTTGGCCCTGAGGTCGGGCTACTGGACCCTTAGCCTGATTGGGGATAAAGGTGTATTGGCCGACCCTTAGGCCGAGCTGCAGGATCCTTAGCCCCCATTGGGGCTAAAGGATTATTAGTCACCCCTGAGGCTAAGATGCAACACCCTTAGCCCCCATGTGGACTAAAGGTGTATCGTCTCGCCCTGAGGCCGAGCTACAGGACCATTAGCCTCCATTGGAGCTAAGGTGTATCAGCCGGATCTGAGGCCGAGCTGGAGAGACCTTAGCTTCCCTTGGGATTGAAGGGTTCATGGGAAAAATTGTAGCTGTGAGGGTTGGCTCTCAAATGTTAGGTGTTTCCTTGGGTGCCACGTGTCAAGATAACGTCCCCTCGAGTCCCTTAGGAAGAGTGCTTCCCTTCCTCCTTCTCTTACCCCGCTTATATAAGGGAAGTCAGATTCTTTGGGGTGAGTCATTTCCTCGCATTCAAAAGTTTCCTAAACAGAGAAGTGAAGTTCTAGAGAGAGAAGCTCTGCATCTCCCTTAGTTTGTATTCAAACTTTCTATAGCGTGTTCATCCCTTCCCTTTGAATTTTCAAAGGTTTTGTGCGTATCTTCATCTCTGTCTTCAATACCCCCTTCAACCCTTCATCCTCTTTCCAGGTACATTCCTTGTGCTTTTCTAAAGGGGTCACATTGTGTACTGCATTTATATAAGTATGTCTTCATCTTGTTCATCGAGTGGGAAAGTCCCTGAGAGATCGGCCGACCCCCAAGTGGAGGGCCGCCATCCTCAGTTTCCAAGCCTCCCGGCCCTAATTGATGGTCGGGTGGTTGTACACATCCCCCTAAATAATCAATTTAGGGAACAGAAGAAAGTCCCTTATGTCGTGCCGGTATTTGAACCTGGCCCCTCGTGGTCTAGCTGCGAGTACTCCTCGACTGCTAGTATCCTGAGCATTGAGGAGAATGTCATTTATCCTTGGGAAATTGATGTGCCGGTTGACCATATACTTGACTTTCAGGAACGTAGAATGGCCAAGACCAAGAAGACCGCTCAGCTGAGGAGTCCTGATGAGCTTCTGGAGGAGGGTACTTCTGAAGGTAATCCTCGCTCTTCCTCTGGCCCCCATAGGTCAAACGTTAAGGTTGAGCTTGAATATGCCAGCACCAGTTCTTCCTCGGAGGGAGAAACAAGGTGCTCGGGGAGGGTCGTGCTAAGGAAAAGAGATCGCGCTCGAGAAGAGCCGGTTCAGGAGGTTGTGGCCGAGGGAATGGTCTTTCCAGGGGCCCCTGTGCGCTTAGACCTCCAAGATGGACCGGGCAATCATTTCCCCAACCCGAAGGTTATGGCTTCCCTAAAGAGGCCGACCTTAGAGGATAAGTACCTCCTACCCGCGGGTTATAGAGTCGTGCTCCCGGAGGCAGATGCCACCGTAAACAAGCCCCCCGCCAACTACATAGCTATATGTCGGGCGACTTTTACTTATGGCCAAAGATTCCCACTCCATCCAGTGATCATGGATATTTTCAACAAGTACAAACTAGCGCCTGCGCAAATCGTACCCATGTCTTGGCACAACATATGCTCTTTTATAGCAACGTGCGAGCTGCGCGGGTTAACTTGCACAGGCCGTGCGTTTGCGCAAGTCCACTCGGTCCAAAGGGCTCCCCATGAGACAGGGGACCTTGGGTGGTATTGGTTCAACAATAAGAAAGGCTTCATGACTACCATCGAGAAGATGTCCAAAGTGAAGAATTGGAAATACAACTTTTTTTTTCGTACGCCACAAAGTGGGTTGGGGGGATCTGCCCGATTGGAATGAAAGGAAGCCGGTCCGCAATCCGTATGGAGAGCGACCGATGCTGAGAAAAGGACGGGTCCATTTTTATGTTCGAGAAGATGACCGTCCTAGGCCAATTCCTTCCTTCTTGGCTCGGGTGGTGGATGCCCAGAAATGGCCCGAGCAAAAACGGAGTAAATCGATTAACAAGGAGCCTATGAATTGGTTGTCTAGGTTGAAGTATTTTGCTAACAACTTTTTCTTGGCAGCTGCCCACCTGCTTATCTTTAAAAATTTTTCTAAGGGTACTTAACGCCCCTCTTGTGGATAAGCTTTTCTTATGGTTCTGACTTGGCTCACTTTTGTCTTGTACAGAGCAAGCACGGTTGAAGTTGTCGCCCCTTGAATCTGGGGATGCCACGGCAGAGCAGGTTGCTGCCTAGGCCGAGCGAGTACGCGAGGATGAATGGCGCAAGCACGTAGAGATACAAGCCAAGAAGGTTTGAACACTGACCCCCCGCTATTTTTCTTCATGGCCCTTGGCTGAGTGGAGAATACTCAGTGGTTTTTCCTCCTCTCAGGCACCGTCGCTAGTATCCTGCGGTAAGAAACATGTGGTGGGTTCCTGCAAATGACCTCGGGCCGAGGAGGGGCAGGATGCTGTTGTAGCCTCCGCTCATACTCCCTTGAGAGCTAGGGATCCTTCGTCCAAGGGAAAAACGGTTGAGGGGGTTGACAGGCATCCGCGGTCCGTAGCCCATCCAGCCCCTGACAAGGGACGAGGTCGTTGACTACCGGCGGGTCCCGAGGTGAGCAAGGGTCCTCGGCTCCTCGCGTAGGCCGTGGAAGAGCCCTTAGTACATACGCGGGTTCTGCATACGAACTGCTTGGCGGCGATGCCTCGGCTAAGCGCACCTTGATTGAGAAATTGGCTAGGTCGTGGTCGCTGGCACTGGCTGATTCTACTGAGCCTACTCTGGTTGATGAGGAGAAAGTGGCTATTGTTGAGGTGAAGCTAAGTCCACATTGTTTTATGCTGTTTATCTTTTCCCTTCCTTATCTGAATGTGCCAAGTCTTTTTCAGGCCCTTGCCTGAGCATTAAAGTTAGAAAGGTCGAACCATTCGTTTCTACTTGGGAGGGGCGAATTCGTGACCTTGAGAGCTCGGATGCCCTGCTACCGGGGCAGGTTAACGACCTTCAGGCCGAGCACAAAAGGTTGGATGAAGTGGCCGCCAAATACAAGCGTCGCTTGGAGAAGTTGAAGAGGGAGAAGGAGGCCTTGGAGGCCGAGAAGAAAGACTTACAACACCAGTTGGAAGAGGCCCACTCCAAGGTGGAGGCCGAGGCTGAAAGGTCGGCTAAATCCAAGGATCGGGGCTATCAACGTTAGGGGTGTGCAAAACTCCAATTAACCGAAAGTCGATTAACCGGTTTTTCGGTTCGAAAAAATTCCGAACCGTAATCGAATCGAAAATTTCGGTTAACTGTTTTTCGGTTCGTCCAAAATCCAAACTGTAACCGAACCGAAAATTTCGTTTAATCGATTTTTCGGTTCCGTTAACCGATTTTTCGATTCGATTACTGGTTAACCGTTTACAAATAATAAAAAATTTATACTTTCTTATCTAAATTTGTCATTCTTTTATGTTTAAATTCTTTTTATAAAAATTAAACTTTGGTTACCATTTGTAAACAATAAAAAAGTGCACTTTCTTACCGAAATTTTTTATTCTTTATCTATAAATTTTTAAAAAAATAAAATCATTTTCAGTTCGATTAACCGGCGGTTAACCAAATTTTCAAATAATCCGAATCAAAATCGAAAAAAAAATTCAGTTTGGTTTTTGAAAAAATTGTTCGGTCAACCGGTTTTTCAGTGCGGTTTTCTCGATTTTTGGGTTTGGTTTTCGGTTTCAGATTTTTTTGCACACCCCTAATCAACGGGGGCGTGACAAGAGCACCGAGTTCTTTCGGGAAGTCCTCGTGACTTTGGCACCTCAAGCCTTCCGCATTGAAGGCTATTTTGAGACATACATCAATTTGATCGAGAATCGCCAGCGTACCCCCTGAGTTGGTGGAGTTTAATCCTCCTACAACTGTTGAAGAGGGTCTGGGCAACGAGGAGACCACACCTCTAGACGGCGAGGCTACGGTGCCTGACGAGGAGGGTAATGCCGATGGGGCTGCCAAGGGTAGTGATCGTGATGAAGACCTTGACGTCTAGGGCCCATAGAGTTTTGTTTTTGCCTCTTTTTGTTTTTCTTTTTGACTGTTGGTGCTTGTATCGCTTCTCTTATTCAATCAATGAAAAGTGTCTAAGTTTTTTGCACGGGGCCTTCTGCTTTATTTCTTGCCTTTCTAGTTGTTGTTTCACTTATTCTTGTTTACTTGCTTGTCGTTGCATTTGTTTGGCTAGTCTGGTTATACTTTGTGAGGTGATGGCCCCTGAGCAAAACGATAAGTAAGGGACGGTCTAAGGTCCCATGGCCCCCACTGGGGCCCACAGCGCAGCGGCCGGTCATGAGGTTGTAGTTAAGGACCTTTAACCCTTATGAGGGCTAAAAGTAGAGCGGCAGCTCATGAGGCGCCAAAGGACCCTTGGCCCCTAGTGAGGCTAAAAGTGTTGCGACCAGTCTTGAATCCGTGTTGAAGGACCCTTAACCCTCAGTGGGGCTAAAAGTATAGCGACCGGCCTTGGTGCCGTGCTTAGAACCCTTAGCCCTTAGTGGGGCTAAAAGTATAACGATCGGCTAAAAGTATAGCAACTGACCTTAGGGCCGTGCTTAAGAACCCTTAGCCCCCAATAAGGCTAAAAATATAGCGACTGGCCTTGGGGTCGTGCTTATTATTCCCTAGCCCCTATTGGGGCTAAGAGTATAGTGACCGGCCATAAGGCCATGCTTGAAGAAGAGTATCAGACGATACGGTGTATCTGAAACTGCCTTGGCGGCCATTATATTTATTGTATGGAAAACATAAGTACATAAATGTCGTGCTCGGACGAAGAAAAAGTGCTAGTAGTAGTACTTCCGTACGTTGCTGCTGTGCCATGTCCGTGGAATAGGCATTCAACTGGGGGTCTGTAGGCAACAAAGGCCTAGTTGTATCTGGGCAGTGGCCTTATACGATCCTTCCCAATTTGCAGTTACATTGTCGTTTTCTCCTGAGCAGGCAACGGCCTCAGTACGATAAAGGACGAAGTCTCCCATATTGATTGGGTAGAGTTTGACGGCGCGGTCGTGGAGGCAAGCAATGCGGAGCTTGTGGAGCGCCTCGCAAAGCAGGGCATCTCCACGGGCCGAGGGTAGGAGGTCCAGTGCTTCTCGGAGCGCGGCATTGTTAAGTTCTTCTTGGAATGTGGTGGGGCCATGGGTGTGGAGGGCGACTTCAGCAGGTAGAACGACTTCCGACCTATACGCCAACATGACTAACGTTTCGCCTGTTGCGGTCTTTTCAGTGGTCCTTAATGACCGTAGCACGCCATGCAGCTCATCGGCCCATTTGCCCTTGGCCTCGTCGAGTTTTCTCTCTAGGCCATGAAGGATGACCTTGTTAGCAGCTTTGGCCTAGCTGTTGGTCTAAAGGCGGGCAACAGCGATAAACCGGGCCTGACAGCCGAGGTGCTCAAGTAATATGTGACTTTGGTAGTATCAACTTGACGCTCGTTGTCGAAGATCATTGTGCGGGGACACCAAAGCGAGTGATGATGTTTCTCCAGATGAATTTTCGCTCCTCAGCCACGGTGATGGTGGCAAGAACTTCTGCTTCTATCCACTTGCCAAAATAATCCACCGCAACAAAAAGGTATTTGCGCTGATTTGTGGCTTTGGGGAAGGGCCCAAGTATGTCCATGCCCCACCTAACAAATGGTAAGGGGCTGACAATGGGTGTCAAAGGGGTGGTGGGCAGTCGTTGAACCGGAGCAAACTTTTGACACTCATCGTAAGTGCGAACTAAGTTCCTATCATCTTCCCATAGGCTTGGCCAGTAGTGTCTGGCTCTTATTGCCATGACTACAAGAGCACGACCTCCTATGTGGGAACTGCACACCCCTTCGTGCAACTCCTCCAATATCTTCTTCCCCATCTTCGGGGTTACACAACGTAGAAGTGGTCGGGCGAAAGATCGCTTGTATAGGATCCCGTCGTATAGTATGAACTAGTTCGCCCGTCTTGTCGGCCCCTTTAGAGTTCTTGGGTAGGGTACCATCAGTTAAGTACGCACGAATGGGATCTATCCATGTCGAACTCCTGTCCAACCAAAGCACCTCATAAGGGTTGATGCTTCTTCCCATCTGGGTTTCCCATTGAATGTGATTCGGCTTCCAATCTTCGGAAGAGCTTGCTAGTTTTGACAATACATAAGCCTGTCAGTTCTTAGACTAGGGGATATACTTTACTTAGAAATGTTTAAGCAACTGGATCGCCTCTCGTACCCGCTGAACATAGGCCGCCATAGTATCATCTTTTACCTCGTACTGCCCATTGAGTTGGCCAACCACAAGCTGGGAGCCCGAAAATGCTTGGACCGAGTCGGCCCCCACGGTATAGCACAAATCTATTCCTGCTATCAATGCCTCGTATTCAACCTCATTGTTTGATGCCTTGAACATGAACTTTAGGGCATGCTCGTGTCGCTCCCCCCCGGCGAGGGCTTTCGATGATCAGGCCGGCCCTGCTCCCGTCTTTGGTGGACGAGCCATCCACATAAAGCCTCCACGATAGAGGGAGTGCAGTGACGGTGCTTTCGGCCAGGAAGTTCGCCAGAGCCTGGGATTTTATGGCCCGTCGAGCTTCGTAAACGAGGTTGTACTGCAATAACTCAACAGCCCACTTTAAGAGCCACCCAGAAGCGCCCAATCTTTGGAGGACGTTTTTCAGGGGTTGGTCGGTGAGGACGGTGATCCTATGTGCTTCGAAGTAGGGTTGTAGCTTTCGACTGGCCATCACCAGCATGTAGGTGAACTTCTCTATGAGGGGGTAGTTCGCCTCGCCCCCGGTTAGGGCGTGACTCACGTAATACATGGGGATTTGTTCCTTAGCCCTTTCTACTACCAGTACGGCACTAATAGCCTGTTTTGAAACGACCAAGTAGAGTTGGAGTGTTTCCCCAGGAAGGGGGTTGGCGATCCTAGGCAGATGAGCCATATAAGTTTTCAATGCTTGGAACACCTTGTCTGCTTCCTTGTACCAAGTCAAGTTGGCGTGTTTGTGTAGCACATGGAAGAAAGGCTGGCACTTGTTAGTGGATCTGGACATGAATCGTCCAAGGGTCGCGATGCATCCCGTCAGCCGTTGGACCTCCCTGATGTTGCATGGTGGCTTCATGTCTAACACAACTTGGATTTTGTCAGGGTTGGCCTCAATTCCCTGACTGCTAATCATGAATCCGAGGAACTTACCTGACCGAACTCCGAACACGTACTTATTTGGGTTAAGCTTCATCCCATACATTTGGAGAATGTCAAACGTCTTTCGTATATCTTACCTATGCTTGGCGTCGAGCATGCTCTTTACTATCGTGTCATCCACGTACACCTCCATAGTTCGACCAATGAGGGGTTCAAATAGTTTGTTCACCAACCGCTGGTACATGGCCTCTGCATTCTTCAGCCCAAACGACATCATCTTATAGCAATGCAGGCCTCAATCGGTTATGAATGAGGTCTTTTCTTGATCCTCTAGGCATAGCAGTATCTGGTGGTACCCAGAAAAGGCGTCCATGAAGCTCAGCAGGGCATGCCCGGACATGGCTTCTACTAATTTGTCGATCTTCGAAAGGGGGTAGCTATCCTTCGGGTAGGCCTTATTCAAGTTAGTGAAATCTACACAGATCCTCCAACTCCCATTGGGCTTTTTCTTTAGGACGACGTTTAAGATCCACTTAGGGTACTGACATTCCTTGACGAACACGGTTTCGAGTAGCTTCTGCACCTCCGTGGTTGCCACGGCTGCTCTCTCGGGGCCTATGTGTCGCTTCTATTGAATGAATGGTTTGTGTAGGGGATCTACGTTTAGTATGTGCTCTATGGCAGCAGGATCAATGTCAGGCATTTCCTCAGGTCCGATGGCAAAGATGTCCCCATACTCTTGTAGGAGCGCGACTAATGAGTGTCGAGTGGAGGCCTCCATCTCCCGTCCTAATTGGACCGTGCGGTTGGGACGCGCGCCTTCCACTTGTGTATGTTCAATACCATCCACGGCCTCAGGACGAGGCCACTCAGGCTTGGCTGAAGTAACTATGTGCATGACCAAGGCCTATGTTGTCGGGGAAGGAGGTCCGGTCCACGCTTTCTTGCCTGTTGGTGGGATTTCCTGCCTGATCGTTCTCTCTACCAGTGGTCGAACGTTAACAAGGTAGCATTCGCTAGCCGTTTGCTAATCTCCCTGTATCGTGCCAACGCTACCATCATCAGCTTCAAAATGAAGTTGGAGCAAGTAGGCCGTGATAACAGCCTTCACTGTATGGGGGGTAGGCCGCCCCTGGATGACGTTGTAGGCCTTGGGGACATCAATGACCAAAAAATTCACCTCTAGATTTTTTACCTTAACTTTGTCGCCAAAGCGCAAAGGTAGATGGATCATCCCAATGGGGTTCACCTCCTGTCCCTTGAAGCCCAAGATAGGGTGTACCAAAAGGACAATCTCCCTGCCCGGGTAGGTCAACTTCTTCAGGCAATCCCAAGTGATGATGTCTACCGAGCTCCCCGTATCAATAAGAATTCTCCGCACAATGGCACTTGCCACCTTCATTTCTATTACCAGCGGGTCGTTGTGCGAAGACGTGAACCATGGGCCCTGTTCCCCATTGAACACAATGGTGGGCACTGTAATTCAGCTTCCGTGTTCGACCGTGAGAACTTGCTGGGCTCCTCAAAGCTGAGCCTTCCAGGCAGACCGAGTGATACCCTCGGCGTATCCTCCAACAATAGTGGCTACTATCTCGGTGGAGCATTCTTTATCTCTGAGCTCGGGCCGCATGGGGCTCACGCTCTTTTCAAAGGAACTGCAGACCTCTTTTTAAAAACCGGTCAATCTGTCCCTTGTCTGCCAATTCGTGAAGGGCCTTCCTCAGTTCCCAACATTCGGTGGTCGTGTGCGCATTCTGTTCATGAATCTCGCAATGTTTTCGCGTGTTATGGGGTTTCAGCGCCGAGGTCATTGGGGGCGGCCTCTTTAGCATGGTATGATCCCTTACTTCCATAAGGATACTTCTAGAATCTGTGGTGAATCGAGGATCAACAACCTCGAGTCATGGCCTCCTATCTCCTCCCCCCTCACCAGTCCTTCGGTTAGGGTTTTTGTCCCCAGGGACCTTAGGTTTCTTAGGAACATCCGTGCTTCATTGCAGATCTCGGTGGCACGGATAAAATCGGCGATCTTCCTTAGCGCTTCCGCCAGGGTAGTCTTCTTCTTCTCGGCCAGAGAAAACTTGAACTGACCACTTTTTAGGCCATTGAGGAATGAAGTGTATGCCATCCCATCCTCTAGGTTGGAAATCAAGACTGCCTCCTGGTGGGAGCGTTTGATGAAGTCGGCTAGGGACTCCTGCGGTCCTTATTTGATCTTCGAAAGGTGGATGCTCGTTAGCCTTTCTTTGCGGCTGGCGATGAACTGGCCGACGAACCTGTCAGCCAAATCCTGGAAACAGGAAATAGTTCCCGGAGCCAAGCCATTAAACCAAGACTGTGCTACCCCCTTAAGGGTAACGGGGAAGACCCAATAGTACGCGGCATCATCAACATCTTAGACATACATCTGCGCCTTGTACAACACTAAGTGCTCCTTAGGGTCAGTTGTCCCGTCGTATAGGTCCATAGTGGGCATCTTCACCTTCCCATAGCGTGGAGCATTGATGATCTCTGTGCTAAATGGGGTGGAGAAAGGGACGGGCCCTATCCGGGCGTCCATACCGGAGACCTTAATGGGGGTGTTAGGATGCCTCCCTATCTCTATCAACGACGTGCTCCTTCAGGGAGGACCAACCCTATGAGATCTAGGCGGAGTCTGGTTGCACCGGTGAGACCGCGGGCCATTGCCCTCCCAAGGGGGACTTTATGTGCGCTCACGGTCGTGATGATGCTCTGAGACCCGCCGTCTGTCAGAGGCTTCACCTCAAGGCCTTGAGGTCTGCTCCTGCTCCTCGCACCAGGCTATTCATCGGGAGTGCATTGCATACGACATCGAGGACATAGTTGACCTCGTTGTGCGGCTTCCACTGCATTCTTCACTTGCTCTGAGACCTGTTGCATTATGAGGTATGTCATGGTGGAAATGAAGTTTTTGAGGGCATCCATTGTGACGTAGGCCCCTTACTTGGCCCGATGCTGGTCAACTGGCCGGGGGTCTCCCCGAGAACTTTCTGAGGCGTCTGCAGCCACTTGAGAGACTGGGCTTCCGTGACAGCCACTTTATCTCTCCTAATCCGTCCTCACGTGGCTTCACTGACCGCCATCATTCACTGATCTCTCCTCACAGACAGCGCCAAAATCTGTTTCGGGAAAACTTTCCGTACCTTGTTGAAGATGACGTGGGATGAGAGCTCGGCCTTACATGACGGCACGTGTAGACCAGCTGGTGGGCCCTTCTCCTCGCTCAAACCTGCCAAAAAGGAACCCCCTGGTGGTGGACCGGATAATGCCTCTCCAACGGTCAAGTTAGAGAAAGGTTGAAGAGAGATAAAAGTAGTAAAGAGAGAGAGTGTGTAGAGCAAAATCTATAAGAGTGCGAATCCCTTTCCCGAGGTGGGTAAGTGAGTAATTATAACTCCTATAGCAAGGGATATGATGGTAACTTCATGCTGGAAACCCTCTCTCAAGTGGGTTGCGGTCTGATTTGCCCCGTTTGGACCTCCAGAGGAAGCCCCAAGCGTCCCGTTCGGGACCACTATACCTTGTTGAGCACGCCCTGCAACTCAGCTATCCTTAGGCCTTTCCAAAGAAAATCATATTTTCTGAATCAATATATATACAAATCAATACATACATACATACATACATATATATATATATATAGATAGATAGATAGATAGATAGATAGATAGATAGATAGATATACGTAAATGTATATGTACGTATGTACACACACACACACACACACACACACACATATACATACATATACATATACATATATATATCTATATACATATACATATATGACTATATATATATACATATATATATATATATATGTATATATAAAAATATACATATATATAAATATATATATATATATATGTATATATA
>JACYFF010010365.1:65836199-65858277 GCA_017589665.1 Selenicereus undatus | reverse complement strand
TATATATATGGCAATCGGTTTAGAGGGGGAGACATTTTCTAATGGGTAGTGTGCTCAGTTGGAACATAAGGGGGCTTAATTGGCCTAAGAAACCACAAGATGTCAAACTCCTCTTGAGGAATAATAATATTGGTATGGTCGGTCTACTTGAGACCAAAGTAAAGCTTAAAACTGTGAATGTAGTGGTAGGAAATCTATTTGGGGGATGGCATTAGGATCACAATTTCCTCCTCAGTACCAATGGAAGGATATGGGTCGCATGGAAGCCAAATAATTATATCATTGATGTTTTGGATAAAACTGAGCAGTATATGCATTGTCATGCTGTTCAGTTGTCTACAAATAGCATGTTTTTAATAACTCTTGTTTATGGTTTTAACTGGGATAGTATTAGGTAGTAGTTATGGGAAGGATTATATGATATTGCCCAAAGGATGACTAATGCTTGGTGTGTGCTAGAAGATTTTAACTCAATCCTAGAGAAAGCATACAGGTTAGGGGTAGAGGTTTTGGGTAGTACAATTAGCAAGTTTGTTTGTTGCATTGAAACTTGTGAACTTCAGGAAATGAGTGGCAGCGGGCATACTACTCTTTGACAAATAAGAACATTTGGTCCAGAATTGATAGAGTTTTGGTTAATCTGGCTTGGCATGGGGTGTTTGATTATGCTCAGGCAAATTCATTACCAAATGGTCTATCTGACTGCACACCTCTTCAAGTTATCTTTCCTTCCTAACTTAGACCAAAACCTGAGTTCTTGTTTTGTGATATGTGGACTAATAACCCATAATATCTGGATATGGTCAGGTCCACATATCACCTGCCTCAAGGGGGTAGCAAACTTAGTCAACTCAAAGCTAGCTTATGAAGCTTAAGCCTCGCCTCAGGAGTTTAAACAGGGGAAAGTTTGCAAATCTCTATGCGTAACAAGCCAAAGTGAGGGAGGAGCTTTCAGTTGTACAAAGACCCTACAAACCGAGCTATGATAGCAAAAGAAGTTAGTAAAATTCCGAAAATTCATTTTCATGATGATGGAATATGTCGCAATTCATTTAAGTTTCGGGGACGAAACTTTCTTAAGTGGGGTAGTATGTAAAATCCCTGAAATTTAATAGTAGGTCGAGTTACTGTTGATATGGTCCGACCTAAGACTTAGTCAAGCCAAGGTTGAAAAAAAAAGAGATTTTGTTTTCTTCACTTTTATTTTGTTTAAAATTTATTTACCTTACCCTCCAACTTTTATTTTGAAATTAAGTACCTTTCTCTCCTAAATTACCTTAGCCTTAGTCTCCCTCTCCCACTCAAACTCTCCTACCTCTCTGAAACCCTAACCGGCAACCACAACCCCACACCGAGGAGCCACATGACCCCCCTTACTCTTTTCTTCGTGTTCTCTCTATCTCTTGCTGTCTCTCTCTCTCTTTATGCTCTCTCTTTCTCACCTCTCTCTCTCTCTCTCTCTCTCTCTCTCTCTCTCACGTCCCCTCGCTGCCGCCCAACACCCTGCCGTGCGCCGCCTAGCACTGCCCCCGTGCATCAGCACCCTCTCCCCCTTGTGGTTTGGTGATGCATGGGTTCTAAACCTACCTCCATGCACCCATGCATCAAAGATTATAGTTTCATCTTTTTTTGTGATCTTTGTAACTCCATGAACAAATTATGATCTTTCTAACATGAGGTTTCAATTTTCAGCCTTGGATTTTGTAGTAAGGAACTCCATCACCTCTTTTCAAAAACCAACTCAAGTGTTTGGTGACATTCTGTTGTTTTCGTTTGAACAAAGTTTTGATCTTTGGCTTGACCTGGGGATAGTTAGGGGCCTCAAAATCGATAGTGTGGGTGTAGGTAGTCGGGTGACCTGACATAGTGGAAATTTGGACTAAAAGAACTCCATTTGAAAGAAGATATTGTGGACAGAACGCCACTTACTAGAGACCCGAACATACCCCGTTTTTAAAATTCAACCCACGATGCAATAATAGTCTAAAAATCACAAAATTCTTATCACACATAGGACAGAATGTGGTTAGTATTTTGGATTTTGAATTGAGAAAATTGGAGTTGTATTGGGTGAGTTATGGGTGATTTACTGAGGGCTACCTAGATCTGGGTAGCTAGTGATAGTGTGGAATATATGAGACAATTAACCTAGTGTTGGACAGATTTTGGGAAAACCTTAAACATAGGAATTATATGAGATGGATTGACCTTTCCAGAATGGGTAAAAACTTTGAGTTTTGATATCGGAAACTCAAGATATGGGCTTTGGAAGCTGAGACCAGATTCTGATCGAAACTGGAATCGGGGTTAGCTACAAGTCGAAATCCCTAAAGTGATCTAAAAATCATAGAAAACTTATTCTAGGCTAAGGATAGGGTAGGGATGTGTTTGTTATAATTTGGGGGCTAAAGTACAGGTATTGTTCAAATCCAGGTGTAGATCTCTAAGCCGAGCTAAAGGAAGCCGAGCCCGTAAGCTTCAGACTACCAGGTAACAATCATGCCTTAACCCTTCCTGAAGTTAGTTCATGAAATGTGATTTATAAGCATGTGTAAAGGCTATTTGAATGTATTTGGTGTTGACGTTCAGGGGATTTCCCGAGCGAATGTGAAATGAAATATTTTGTGTAGCATGTGTTGAAATGTTTTTGCTAAATCAGTAAGTGCATGGGTTATTGGGTTGATTATGTTGCGAAAATAACATGGAAATGTTCTGGGACCGGAATGGATTAGGTTGGGATGTGTATGTTGGTTACAAATCAAGATTAAGCATAGATGTGTAAATACATAGTTGAATGGGTGAGACTGAAGACTATGTTTGTTATTATTGAAGGCCATTAGCCTTCCCTGGGTAAGGTGCATGCATGTGAGCGGCCACGTGCCCTTTAGGATGAACGTGGGCCAGGTTAGCAGTAACCGTCCGTACTGATGGTAGGCTAGGGTATGGTTAAGCGGTAACAGTCCAAGTTGACGGTAGGCTAGGCTACGGTTAAGCGGTTGCGTTAAACCCAAGCGCAGGCCATAAGACCCAATGGGGTCGCTCACCCTTGTAAACCTGAAATGAATACAAGAAACTTGGATTACTATGATCTTCTACTAAGAATGTATAGATGTGCTCTACTTATGACCCCCACCCTTAAAACGATTTGAAAATGAATTTGTGTGTGTGTTTTGACTATTAGCGGTGGTTGTTATTGAGTTTATCTCATTATTGTAAAATGTTTTATTTTCAGGTGAAGTGCGTGAGCATGGGGATGGGAATCCAAACTAGAACGAGGCTCCTTCACTTTATGTTTAGTTGAATTTATCAGTTTCCTTTAGACTTGTTAAGAAGTGTGTTTCAATTAGACAGTGTTACAACTATAGTCAGAACTTGAATTAATGTTATGATTTGAGAAGGTAATTGCACTGTTTTGGTTGATACTCAGCCTGGTATTTCCAAGAAGGAAATATGGCGGTAACACCCCACTTAGGCTTTTCCACTGCCACGTAGGTTAATATTAGTAAAAGAGAAGGAATTAGAAATTCGGGGTGTTACAAAGTGGTATCAGAGCTCAGGTTGACTGACTTGAAGGCTCACCTAAAAGATTATAATCTGAAATAAAAAGTGAAAATCTTAAAACGTGTAGACCAAGGGACTATTCGGAGCATGAGTGTAGGAGGGGAAAAGGGCCATTGTGGTTGTATGCGGCGGCGTTGCCATTATCAAAGAATGGGAAAGATGCCTGTGGTTAGCTTGGAAAGCCACTTAGAGCGGGTTGAGACTTTTATTCATGGGAGGTTAGACGGGATCCCGAACAACTGCTTAAGGTTTGATCATAACCAGGCCCTATTCTTCCTTCTTACCCTTTCGAGTGAGCCACTGTGGTGTTATAGGGTTAAGGAACTTCACCCTAAGGATATGCCATTCCATTTTGTCGATGGATGTTGCTTGTGTCAATGAGAGACTATGGGGTTGGATTTAAATGGGCTAGTGGACAACCTCATAGATATAGGTCCCTATGATCAACCCTCTACCCCTAACACTGAGGATGACACCCCACCACCACTAGCAGAGGAGGATACTAAAGATGAAGAGTCGGTAGGAGAAAACAGACCAATGGATGAGGAACTAGGAGAGGAGCATATCAAGGAGGAGGACCCAGAGGAAGGCCCTGATAAGGAACTTGAGGAAGAGCCCCTAGAAGATCAGGAACCTGAGGAAGAGCCCCTAGAAGATGAGGAACTCGAGGAGAAACCCCTAGAAGATGAGGACTCAGAGGAGAAGCAACGGATAGAGGAAGACATGGAGGTGGACCTAGTAGGGGAGCAACTCAAGCCTGAGGTTACCCACTAGAAGCGTGGCAGATGTGATAGAATGTGTCAGGGTACCTACACAATGGACGCCCTTGGCTAGTAGATGCTAGTAGTTGATTAAAAGTTTTGCTTCCTAGGACTGTGCTGTTTAGTTATCTTTCTATTCTTTTGTTAAGCCATTGTGAGTTAATAAAGTTGTTGAGTATTTATGTAATGAAAAGCATTGGTGTGGACCGTTTATGGTTTTAAATCAATGCAATTAAGCCTTTTTTAGTTATCTGGATGCTACCGTTTGCTATTTGTGAATTGTGTGAGCTATGTGAATATGATACCAATATGATGTGTATGAGACATGTGATGAAGTGACTGAGCCACATGAAGGTGGCAAAATGAATATAGTTGTGAACAAAATCACATGTTAATTTTGTATGATACAATAGTATACGAAGTTTTATTGAATTACAGTAGCTTGTGTGTCACAAACTATTAAGAAAGAAACTAAACTCGACTTATTTCTCGAACAGGATGGTGGGAAACAATGATGAATCTCAAACCGGACTCCACCCCACTCCGAGACCCCATTTGAACCCGGATAATCCCATGGTTAGTCTGAGGGAGCGACTGGAAGACCTCCGCATCAGGAATGGGAATGTGTCTCGTAGTCAGGTGGATGAAACCAACCCACCTATGAGAGCAGAGCTTACCAATCTTCTACTGCTAGAGCTACTGCAGAAACAAGGAGAGCTACTGCAGCGATAGAACGAGCACATACAGAAACTGATGGAGGTCAAGGAAAGGAAGATCGAGGAGGACAACTCTCAAGACCCCAATCTACAATGGCACCCCCGACCCCAAGGCCTTTGGGGATTGGATTCAGGGTATGGAGAAGCTGTTTAATACTTTCCAATGCCCCGAGGAGTGGAAGATAGCTTTTCTGTGTTCTACCTTAAGGACAAGGCCGACCTATAGTGGGTCACTGTGCGAGAGAGGCAGCACGAGCCTGGGTTTGATTGGATGATGTTCAAAGAGCTGATTAAGGACCATTTATATCCCATATCCCTTCAGAAGGCAAAGGAGAACGAATTCATGCAACTGCATCAAAGAGGAATGAGCATGTTGGAGTATGCTTTCAAGTTCATGGAAGTTCCCCATTTCGCCCTAGCCTTTGTAGCTGATGAGAGGCTAAAGATGAACCATTTTGAGGCTAGACTCAACCCTAATATCAAGGAGAGTATGTCGGTGGGTTAGTAAACCTCATACGTGGATCTGTATGACACCGTGGTGAACGTGAAAAGGCTGATGAAAGAAAGGAACAACTACTTCAATGTACAGCGCAAAGTCAAGAGAAAGGGGGATCAGCGAGAGAACTTCCACTCTCAGGAGTCGTAAAAGAGGCCTCCTGGTAACCACTATTCCAACAACAACGCAAGGCCATCACCCAAACAGTCGGCCTAAGGCGACCTGCAATGCTTATGGGAAGCCGAGACACTAAATCTAGGAGTGCCGCTCGAATAAGAGGTGCTACCGCTACAGGATTGCCAGAGACAGCAATACTAGTAGCACTATTAGAATATGGGTGGGCAGGCGGCCAACCCAAAAAAATTATCAGGGCCGAGCACCCCAGTAGAACCATGCTAGACCCCCCAATCAATCACCGCGAAACACTGGGGGCAGAGTTTGCATGATGCGCAAGGAAGAAGAGGAGGATGCTCTGAACATTGTGATGGGTACATTCTCTATCCAAGCTCAACCAGTAGATGTTTTCTTGGATTTGAGTGCTACGCACTCTTTTATTTCTATTAAACTAGTTAAGGCACTAGGGTTAGTTCCAACTCGTGGACCCCTCAACTATCTGTGATCCTCCCTGGCGGAAAGACTATGAAGTGTGAGGAATTATATGAGGACTGCCCTATTCGAATGTATGAGCATGACTTTCTGGCCGACCTATATAGGTTCGAGTTGACTGATTTTGGGGTCATTCTGGGGACGGATTGATTAGCGAAGTATCAGGCTCAGATTGCCTATCCAAAACAAAGAATCACCCTAAAGGGGCCCAATGGAGAAAAAGTAGTACACAAAGGGAAGGTTTCAAGGCCTACAGTAAAGCTGATTACTGCAATGAAAGCCCACAAGTTGTTAGGACGAGGATGCAAAGGATTCTTATGTAATGTAGTGAAAACCGAGGCTGCCAAATCCTTTCTCAAAGACATTCTGGTAGTGCGGGAATTCCCAGATGTGTTCCTAGAGGAGATTCCCGGAATGCCACCCCTTAGAGAAATCGAGTTCTGTATTGACCCGATACTCGAAGCCACTCCCATCTCTAAGGCGCCCTATCGAATGGCACCGGTGGAACTTAAGGATTTAACGACTCAATTGGACGAGCTGTTAGAAAAGGGGTACATTCAACCCAGCATGTCTCCGTCGGGGGGCCTCAGTGTTATTCGTGAAAAAGAAGGACGGACTCCTGAGTTTGTGCATATATTATAGGGAATTGAACAAGATAACGACCAAGAACCGTTACCCTTTGCCTAGGATAGACAACCTCTTTGACCAACTCAGAGGTGCGGGGACCTTCTTAAAGATAGACTTTCACTCGAGGTATCACCACCTCTGCATTAAGGACGAAGACATACCTAACACTGCTTTTCGTACCCGCTATGGGCATTAAGGGTTTGTAGTGATGCCCTTTGGGCTTACTAATGCCCCAGCAGTGTTCATGGACCTCATGAATAGGCTCTTTAAACCTTACCTGGACCAGTTTGTAGTAGTGTTTATAGTTGACAAACTAGTTTACTCTAGGACTCCAGAGGAACATACCCAACACTTGAGGATCATTTTAGAGGCGCTAAGGAAGAACGAGTTGTATGCCACGTTGACAAAGTGCGAGTTCTGGTGGGGACAAGTGGCATTTTTGGGGCATGCAGTGTCTAATGAGGGAGTGCTTGTGGACCCTCAAAAGATAGAGGCCACAACAAAGTGGTCGACACCTAAGAACCCGACGGAAGTGAGGAGTTTCTTGGGCTTGGCAAGGTACTATTGTAGGTTCGTTTAGAACTTCTCGAAGATCTCCACTCCGCTCACCAACTTAACAAGGAAGGCTACCAAGTATGAGTGGACAGATCGTTGTAAGAAAGCCTTCCAAGAGCTTAAAAAGGGGCTGACGAATGTGCCAATATTGGCCTTACCCACTAGTGACAAGGACTTTGTGGTGTATAGCGATGCATCTAAAAGTGGATTGGGTTGGGTGCTGAGGCAAGAGGATCGTGTTATAGCTTATGCCTCGCGGCAACTAAAGACTCATGAGTTGAACTACCCGATCCACAATCTAGAGTTAGCAGCTGTCATGTTCGCATTGAAGATTTGGAGGGATTATCTGTACGGGGTACATTGCCAGGTTTTCACTGACCACCAGAGCCTAAAATGCCTCTTTTCGCAAAAACACCTTAATCTAAGGCAGACGAGGTGGTTGAAATTCCTAAAGGACTACGACGCCCACTTTCACTATCACCCAGGGAAGGCGAATATGGTGGCAGATGCGTTGAGTCACCGACTGTACCCGGCACTAAACTGTCTGTTAGAGTTACCTGTTGACTTGTGTGAGGAGTTTTGAAAGATGGAGCTTAATGCAGTCACTCCGGGAACCAAGCCGATACTCTATGCCATGGAAGCACAGCCAATCCTTATAGAGGAGATTCAGATAGCATAGGCTACAGACCCACAACTGGTGCATATTAGGGAGGAAATATTAGTTAGGAAGGTGCCTGGGGGTTGTGACCCATGAAGATGGCACCATAAGGTTCCACAACCAGGCGTGAGTCCCCGCAGTGGGAGAACTTAAGAAGAAGATTCTGGATGAGGGTCACAACACCCCATACTCTGTACACCCAGGAGGAAATAGGTTATATAAGGATCTGAAGCAGACATTCTGGTGGAGCAACATGAAGCAGGAGGTAGCCGACTAAGTGGCGAAATGTTTGACCTGTCAATGAGTAAAGATTGAACACCAGCGACCGGTGGGACTACTGCAACTGTTGGATATTCTTGAGTGGAAGTGGGATTCGGTGTCCATAGATTTTGTGGTAGGCTTGCCTTTGACTCAGAGGAAGAATAACACAATCTGGGTAATAGTGGATAGGCTCACTAAAACTATACATTTCATAGCCATGAGGAATACCCGGACTTTGGACCAGCTGGCTTGGGCATATCTTGAGGAAATAGTTGGACTATACTGCTTGCCCAGCTCTATATTGTCGGACCAAGACACTAGGTTTCTGTCCGGTTTTTGGAAGAAGTTACAAGAAACTTTTAGGACCTTGTTACGATTCAGTACTGCTTTCCATCTGGCTACGGATGCGCAAACTGAGCGCACCATTCAGACATTGGAAGACATGCTGAGAGTGTGCGCCCTGAACTTCAAGAAAGCATGGGACAAATAGCTATCACTAATTGAGTTCTCCTACACCAACAGTTACCACACAAGTATTGGGATAGCCCTGTATGAGCCACTGTATAGAAGGAGGTGCAGAACTCCACTTTGCTGGCAAGAAATTGACGAGACCCTAACCATTGGGCCGGAGTTAATCCAAGCTACCACTAACAAGATTCAGATCATTCAGGAACGAATGAGAATTGCGCAGAGCCTCCAGAAGAGTTACACCGACTGAAGGTGCAGACCCATAGAATTTCAAGTGGGAGATCAAGTATTTCTTAAGGCATCCCGAACATGCTGTATTGTAAGATTCGTTATGGCAGGAAAGCTTAGCCCGAGGTACATCGAGTCGTACCCAGTTATGCAAAGAGTTGGGGGAAGTAGCGTAGCGATTAGAACTACCACTGGAGCTTCCGAGAGTGCATAATGTGTTTCATGTGTCACAGTTGTGGAAGTACATCCCAGATCCCTCCCACGTGATCGAGCCTAACCCTTCACAGCTTCAAGAAGGCTGATCGTATGAGGAACAACCTGTGCAAATCCTAGACTGGGGGGAGAAACAACTTCGTAGAAAAATGGTGCCTTTAGTGAAGGTCCTCTGGGCAACCACAAAATGTCAGAAGAAACCTGGGAACCAGAGCAGGAGATGCAAGACAAATACCCTTACTTGTTTTTATCAGGTGCATATAAGTTTCGGGGATGAAACTTTCTTAAGTGGGGTAGTATATAAAATTCCAGAAATTCATTTTTATGATGACGAAATTTGTCGTAATTCATTTAAGTTTCAGGACGAAACTTTCTTAGGTGTGGTAGTATGTAAAACCCGAAAATTCAATTGTGGGTCGAGTTACTTATGATATGGACCGACGTCAAACTTATGGTCTAAGTGAAGCCGAGGTTGAAAAAGAAGAGATTTTCTTTTCTTTACTTTTATTTTGTGTAAAATTTATTTACCTTTCACTCCAACTTTTATTTTGAAATTAAGTACCTTTCCCTTCCAAATTACCCTAACCCTAGTCTCCCTCTCCCACTCAAACTCTCCCCCCTCCTCGAAACCCTAACCGCCAGCCACACCCCCCACGACCCCCTTACTCTTCTCTTCGTGCTATCTCTCTCTTCCCTTCACCATCCCTCCCTCTCTCGCTATCTCTCTCTCTTCGTTCTCTCTCTCTCTCTCTCTCACCTCTCTCTTTCTCTCACTCATATCTCCTTACCGCCGCCCAACACCCGTCGTGTGCCGCCCAGCACCGCACCCGCACCACCATGCACTGCTACATGATCCCTCTTATGGTTTGATGAGTGATGATGCATGGGTTCTAAACCTTACCTCCGTGCACCCTATGCATCAAAGATTAGAGTTTCATCTTTTCTTTTTATGATCTTAGCAACTCCATGAACAAATTATTATCTTTATAACATGAGATTTGAAATTTCAGCCTTGGATTTTGGAGTACGAAGGGACTCCATCACCTCTTTTCAAAAACCGATTTAAGGTAAGTGTTTGGTGACATTCTCTTGTTTTCATTTGAATAAAGTTTCGATCTTTGGCTTGACCTGGGGATAATTAGGGGCTTAGAAATCGATAGTGTAGGTGTGGGTAGTCAGGTAACCTGAAGTAGTGGAAATTCGGACTAAAAGAACTCCATTTGAAAGAAGATAATATGGGCAGAACACCACTGACTAGAGACCCGAATGTACCCCGTGTTTAAAATTCAACCCAGGATGGAATAGTGGTCCAAAACTCATGAAGTCCTTACGACAGATAGCTCAGAATGTGCTTATTATTTTGAATTTTGAATTAAGGAAATCGAAGTTGTGTTGGGTGAGTTATGGGCGATTTATCAAGGGCTGCCCGGATCTGGGCGGCCAGTGACAGTGTGGAATCTGTGAGAAAATTGACCTAGTGTTGGATAAATTTTGGGGAAAGACTAAGCATAAGAATTGTAGGGGACGATTGACCTTTCCAGAATGGGCAAGAACTTTAGGTTTCGACGTTGGGAACTCGAGATACGGGCTCTGGAAGTTGAGCCCAGATTGTGACCGAAGCTGGAATCGAGGTTAGCTACGATTCGAAATACTAAAGTGATATACAAATCATAGAAAAATTATTCCAGGCTAAGGATAGGGTGGTGATCCGTTTTGTACAATTTAGGGGATAAAGTACGGGTACTGTTGGAATTCAGATGTGGATCTCTAGGCCGAGTTAAGGGAAACCGAGCCCGTAAGTTACGGATCATGCCCTAACCCTTCCCAAAGTTAGTTCGCGAAATGCGATTTGTGAGCATGTGTAAACGCTATTTGAACATATTTGTTGTTGATGTTGGGGGGATTTCCGAAGCGAATGTGAAATGAAATATTTTACGTGGCATGTGTTGAAATGTTTTTGGTAAATCAGTGAGTGCATGGGTTATTGGGTTGATTATGTTGCAAAAATAACGAGGAAATGTTTTGGGACCAGAACACATCGGGTTGGGATGTGTACGTTGGTTAAAAATCAAGATTAAGTATAGATGTGTAAATACATGGCTGAATGGGTAAGACTGAAAAGTGTGTTTGGTGTTATTGAAGGCCATTAGCCTTCCCCGGGGAAAGTGCATGAATGTGAGCGGTCATGTGCCCTTTGGGACTAACGTGGGTGAGGTTAGTGGTAACCATCCATACTAACGGTAGGCCAGGGTATGGTTATGCGGTAACCGTCCAGGTTAACGGTAGGCTAGGCTAAGGTTAAGCGGTTGCGTTAAACCCAAGTGCAGGCCATGAGACCCAGTTGGGTCGCTCGCCCTTGTGAACCTGAAAATGAATAAAAGAAACTTAGATTACTGTGTGCTTCTACTGAGAATGTATGGATGTGCTCTACTTGTGACCCCCACCCCTAAAACGATTTGAAAATGAATTGGTGTACATGTTTTGACTGTTAGGGGTGATTGTTATTGAGTTTATCTCATTATTGTAAAGTGTTTTGTCTCCGGGTGAAGTACGTGAGCATGGGGATGGGAATCCAAAAAAGAGCAAGGCTTCATCACTTTATGTTTAGTTGAATTTATCAGTTTCCTTTGGACTTGTTAAGAAGTGTGTTTCAATTAGACATTGTTACAATTGTAGTCAGAACTTGAATTGATGTTATGTTTTGAGAAGGTAATTGCATTAATGTTTTTGATACTTAGCCTGGTATTTCCGAGAAGAAAATATGGCAGTAACACCTTGCTTAGGTTTTTCCGCTGCCACGTAGGCTAATATTAGTAAAAGGGAAGGAATTAGAAATTTGGGGTGTTACAAAGCTGAACGCAAAAAGAGATATATTACTATTCAATCATTCGTCATCTCTCTCACTAAGCCACAATGCAAAATTGATTGCATCCCTTCGGAAGATGATTGCACAAAGCTTTTCTTCACTAAAGTAAAGCAGAGAAAACTAGCAAGGTATGTCTACTCACTGCAAGATCATCATGGTGTGAAGAAGGAAGGGTTTTATGAAGTGGCTATAATTCTATCAGAGTTTTATACCCGCTTACCCGGTAAGCAACTTATTCAAAAAAGCAGAATTGATGAAGCAAGCATCAATGATGGCCCTGTCCTTGTCCTCACAATTAAGCATCAACTCAAATTATGTGCTCAATTCATAGACTAGGAAATCAAGGATGCAATGTTTTCTATTCCAAATGTGAAGTCACCATATCTTGATGACTATAACAGTGGTTTTTACAAGACATCCTGGACCATTATAGGCCCTTTGGTATGTGATGCAGTTAGGGAGTTCCTTGCAAAAGCCCAGATGCCAAGGTATTTTAGAGCTACAAAGCTGGTGGTCCTTCCAAAGGTAACTAATCCTCAGTAAGCCTTAGACTTTAGACCAATTTCATCCTATAATGTATTTTACAAGTGTGTAGCTAAGCTTTTGAGTAACATAATCAAAGAAGTATTGCCTTATTTGATCCATCCAAGCCAGGGAGCTTTTGTTAACAAAGAGAATTTCTTCACAATGTCTTGATCTGTAAAGACCTTGCTAGAGGCTATGGCAGACAACACATCTCGCCCAGATGTATAATGAAAATTGATCTACACCAGGCTTTTGATTCTGTGTATTGGGAATTCCTACAAGATCTTCTCCATCATCTCAAATTCCCTCAAACCTTTATAGCTTGGGTTCTAGCCTGCATATCCTCGGTATCCTATGCAATCCAACTCAATGGTCAACATTTTGGCTCTTTTGAAGGAGGAAGAGGTTTGAAACAAGGAGACCCCCTTTGTCCTTTACTTTTTGCTCTTACAATAAACTACTTGTCAAGACTCTTGTAGTAAACATGCAATCATCCAGATTTGCAGTACCATCCACCCTATAGGAAACTCAATCTCACTCATCTCATTTTTGCTGATGACGTGATCCTCTTCTACAGAGCAGACCCTACGTCATTAAGTTGTATGATAAAATCCTTGACTGAGTTTCACAATAGCACTGGACTCAAAGCAAACATAGTTAAATCACAAATTGTTTTTTGAGGATGTAATCCCCAATTGCAACATAGATGCCTCCGAATTACAGGCCTCAAGAAAGTGGGTGGCTAAGGCGTCCAAAACCTCTACGCTTGGAACCAAGCAAGTATTGTAAAGCTGGTATGGGCTATAACAAGTAAAAAGGATACACTATGGGTGAAATGGGTTCATGACAAGTAGCTGAAGAGCAATAGGTGGTGGGACTATTCCCCAGCTCAGGATAGCAATTGGTATTGGAAAAAACTATGTAAGGTGAAAGATAGATTCAAATAGGGGAGCACTAATCAGCTGAGTTGGAACTGGAAAGGATAGCAGCACTACACAGTGAACAAGGTTATTTGTGGCCACTTGACAGGCAAGAAAAGAAAGATCGGCATAGGATAGTGTGGGCTCGAACCATAATTCCTAAGCATTGCCTTCATCACATGGGTCTTCTTACATCAAAGAACCCCTATCAAGGTAGGGCTTTCAAAGCACCAAACTCAGCTTAGCTTGACTTGTGAACTATGCAATTCAGTGGATGAAGATGCAAACTACTTGTTCTTTGGATGTGTATATGCTAAAGAGGTCTAGGCCAGTCTACAACAACGGTGGAAAATCAGGCTCAAGACCACTAACACAAAGGACTGTGTGAAGTCTCTAATGAAAATAAAGGGCACCAAGGCTTAGAAGAACATCACGTATGTCATTTTCACAGCAGCTATTTACCATATTTTGTAACACCCCCAAATTTCTAATTTTTTCTTTATTACTATTATTAATCTATGTGGCAGCAGAAAACCTAGGTGGGGTGTTACCACCTTATTTCCTTCTTGGAATTACCAGGCTGAGTATCAATTAAAACTCTATTACAACAATATCCTCAATCCATAACATCAGTTCGAGTCTTTTAACAATATAACAAAGTACAACCTGAATCACAATTCTTAACACAAGTCTAAATATAAACTAAGTGAACTCTACAAAATTTTATTTCGCAGCCTTGCAGTAATTTGAACTCTCATCCCCATGCTCGTGTACTTCATTTGAAAACAAAACATTTTACAAAAATGAGATTAACTCAATAACAATCACCCGTAATAGTCAAAACACGCACAGAAATTCATTTTTAAAACATTTTAGGGTTAGGGAAGACAAACAGACCACACTCATACATTCTTAGCAGATGCACAGAGCCATACCAGTCTCTTTTATAAATTTTCAGGATCTTAAGGATTAGCGACCCCACTGGATCTCATGGATTGCGCTTGGGTTTCACGTAACCGCTTAACCATAACCTGGCCTACCGTCCACTTGGACGGTTACCGCTAACCATAACATGGCCTACTGTCAACTTGAATAGTTACTGCTAACCATAACCTGGCCTACTATCAATTCAAACGATTATTGCTAACCATATCTTGGCCTACCATCAATTCAAACGGTTACCAATAACCATATCATGGCCTACCGTCAATTCGGACGATTACCGATAGCCATATCATGGCCTACCGTCAATTCGGATGATTATCCCTAACCATAGCTTTCCAGTCTTACCTATTTAGCCAGTTACTTACACATTCATAGTTAGTCTTAATCTTTAACGAACATACACAATCCAATCCAACCCATTTCAGTCCCAAACAGTTCCACATTATTTTCTCAACATAATCAGTCCGGTAACCCATGCACTCACTGACTTAGCAAAACAATTCAACACATGCCACATAAAATATTTCATCTCACATTGACTTGGGAAAAATCTCCTGAATATCAACACCAAATACATTCAACCAGCCCATATACATGCTCATAAATCACACCTCGTGAAATAACTTTCCACAATATAAATGTTTTTCTTAACAATAGGGTCAGTTCAAATGCCCAATGCACACTAACATACTAAGATAGCCCAGCACACACCACACACTATTTCATTCCACATTCAATCGAAAAAAATTCATAATTCCACGTTAAACAACGGCATACAAGGACAACCCTTACCATTTTCATTAAACACATTTTCAAATGACTTCAAGGAAGGCTTAAGCCATAATTGTTACCTGGAATCCGTACAATTACAGGCTCGATTTCTTAATTGGGCCTAATAATCAGCACCTGGACCAAAACAGCGTCTGCACTTAGTATAAGTCTTACGAACCACATCTACAACCCATTCTCTGCTTATAATAATTTTTCTACAATTTTTAGACACCCTTAGGAATTTCCAAACATAGCTAACCCAAATCCAGATTCCGTTAGAATCTAGGCTCAACTTCCAGAGCCCATGTCTTTAGTTCCCAATGTTGAAACTCTATGTTCTTAACCATTCTAGAAAGGTCTGTCTGTCCTCTACAATTCTTAGCTTTCCCTAATCTACCTAAAACTAGGTCATTTTCCTTAATTACCATACACTGTCACCGGCTACCTAGATCTAGGCAGCCCTCGGTAATTCAGTCATAACTCACCCTATACTACTCTGATTTCCATGATTCAGAAACCAGATTACTCAACACATTCCGAGCTAAGTACTATAAAATTTTCATGATTTTTGGGTTACTGCACTATCATGGGTCGAATTTTTAAAAACAGTTACAGTTAGACTCAAATCAGAGGTGTTCTGTCCACTTTGTCCTCATTCAAACGGCTTCTTTTGGTTCGGTTTTTCTACCATGACGGGTCTCCCATCTGCCTACGTCCATACTAATGATTCCTAAGTCCCCTAACTAACCCAAATTAAGCCAAAGGTCAAAACTTTATCCAACGAAAACAAAAACTTCACTAAAGCTTACCTTGAGTCGGTTTTTGAAAAGAAGATGATTCCCTTCCTACTCTAAAATCCAAGGCAAACCACGAGGGGGAGAGTGGGGTAGTGATGGGCGGCGCACGGTGGGGTGCTGGGCGGCGGTGAGCGGACGTGAGTATGGGAGAGAGGGCGGAGAGAGAGAAGAGAGAGAGTGGCGTGAAAGATAGAGGAGGACGGGAGAGGGAAAAAATTTTAGAAGAGGCTAGGGTTTCTCTTCCCCTTCCCCCTTGCCCCTTACTCCCCACGGCTCCCCATAATTTCCCTCCCCTTTTTCCTTTTTTTGTTAAAAAGGACAAGAATAGGGATATTAGGCCTCGAACCCACAACCTCTAGGAACTTTTGTGGTTGCTTGACCACTCTACCACAAACCATTCCACTGATCTACCAACGCACCCAAAGAGTAAACACTATAAGCTCAAGCATACTAGATCAGCCGAAATCATATCAAATAAAAAATATAACCATATAAATATGAATATATATATATATATATATATATATATATATAAGTAAATAAATAAAATGGAAAAAAATATCCGAGGTTCCACATTCTACCCCCTTTAAAGGAAGTTACGCCATTGAAACTTTAATAATTTACGACACACACAATACTTATGACAATGAATTTGTGGGATTTTACATCCTAACCCCCTTAAGGAAGTTTTGTCCCCGAAACTTCATACACACCTGGTTATAAGGACAACTGCGGATCCACATACACTCCCTCGTTAGACACTACATACCCTAAAAATGCCGCTTGACCCAACCAAAACTTACACTTTTTTAACTTGGCATGCAACTCATTCTTCCTCAGCACCTTTAGAGCAATCCTCAAATGGTGGGTATGTTCTTCTGGAGTCCTTGAGTAAATTAGTATATCATCTATAAACACCACTACAAAATGATCCAGGTAAGGCTTGAAGACCTTATTCATGAGGTCTATGAATGCCTTTGGGGAATTTGTAAGCCCAAAAGGCATCACCACAAATTCATAATGTCCATATCTGGTGTAGAAGGCAGTCTTAGGTGTGTCTTCGTCCCTGATCCGGAGTTGGTGATACTCCGAATGAAGGTCTATCATAGATAATGTCCCCACACCTCTAAGTTGCTGAAAGAGATTGTCTATCCTGGCAAAGGGTAACGGTCATTGACTGTTATCTTCTTTAACTCCCTATAATCTATGCACAGCCCCAGGTTTCCATCCTTCTTCTTTTTCTCAAACAATAACAGGCCTCTGCATGGAGACGTACTAGGCTGAATATAAACTTTTCTAATAATTTGTGAAGTCGAGTCTTTAAATCCTTAAGCTCCACTGGTGCCATTCGATAAGGCGCTTTAGAGATAGGGGTTGCTCTGGGTATTAGGTCAATGCAAAATTCTAACTCCCTATGAGGTGGCATAACGTGGATCTCCTCTGGGAACACATCCGGGAATTCTCGTACTACTAGAATGTTCTAAAGGGATGGCTCAGTAGCCTCAATTTCCACTACATTACATAGGAATCCCTCACATCCTCGTCCTAACAGCTAGTGCGCTTTCATTGCGGTGATCAGTTTCACTCTACTCTTTGAGACCTTCCCTTTGTGAACTACTTTCTTCCCATTGGGCCCCCTTAGGGTGATTCTTTATTTTGGGCAATCTAATTGAGCTTGATACTTCTCTAACCAGTCCAAACCCCAAAATGACATTGAAATCAGTCAACTCAAACTTATATAGGTCTGCTAGAAAGTCATGTTCATACATTCAAATGGGGCAGTCCTCATACAATTCTTCACACTTAATAATCTTTCCATCAGGGAGAGCCACAAACAGTAGAGGGGCTCTATAGTTGGAACTAGCCATGTTTTCTCAACCAATTTGACAGGAATAAAGCAATGTATTAGTTGAATAAAAAAGACATATATCGGTTGAGTTTCGAACAAGCCCAGGTTAGTTACCTCCCTAATAGTTCGCGACACACGTGCTACTATAGCTTTTTAAGGCATCTTATGCCACATTATTATACCCAACAGACATACAATTTCCTTCACAATCACATTTACTTGCCTCGCTTATGTGGCCCAGTCACCTCGTCACATGTCCTATGCACATCTCATTGATAACATGTTCGCATAGCTCAAATAATTCACAATTCACAACCAATAATAACGAATATCTGCATCCATGTAACTCAAGGAAGTTCAAAGGCATTGATTTAAAATAATAAGCATTCCACAGTAATACTTTTCATTACATAAGTTTTTAACAAACTTTATTAGCTCATAATGGCTTGACAAAAGAATAGCAAGATAAATTAAACAGCACAGTCTAGGAAGCAAAACTTCCAATCAGCTATTAACATCTACTGGCTAGGGGCGTCCATTGGGCAGGTACCCTACCACATCTGCCCCGCTTTCACCTAGTAACCTCAAGCTCGTGTTGCTCCTCAACTGGGTCCTCCTCTAGGTCTTCCTCTATCAGTTGCTCCTCCTCTAGGTCCTCGTCTTCTAGGGGCTCTTTCTCGGGTTCCTTATCTTCTAGGGGCTCTTTCTTAGGCTCCTCCTCAGGTTCTTCCTTAGGGTCTTCCTCTTCTACAAGTTCTTCCTCACCTTCACTAGGATCTCCCTCAAGGTTCTCCCCTTTCATAGGTTCTCCCTCATCCTCAGTGGGTTCCGCCTCAAATATCTCATCATCAGGGGGTGGGGTATCCTCCCGGCTAGCAGTGCGTAGAGGGGGTTGGTCACAGGGGCCGTCCTCTCGTAAGTGATTCCTCAACACCTCCCCTACAGACGAACTTCCTGACCTCTGGGGTGCAACTCGTCAACCATGTATCACCACTTTGGGTCTCCCTTAAGGGTTAAAAGAAGGAAGAAGGTTTGGTTCTCCTCAAACCTTAGGCAGCTATTAGATACAACCTCCAAATACCTAATTGTCATCCTCCCAACTCGCAGGACGTGTTCCCACAAAGCCAGACTAGGCTTCTTAGCTAACCACTCGTGAAGGCAATTGCCCCTCACACACTGACAGTGCTAGGTACCCTCCATCCCTATACAGAGTAATTACACAAAAGACATGTATCCACACAATAACATCCATTTATTTAATACTATATGCACATGCATGCAACCCTGCCCCTTACTACACTCACTCTTCGAGCAGTCCTTAGGTCTATAAGTGTTAGTTCTTAGTTACTTACAATATTTTAGGCGAGCCTTCAGGTCAGTCAACCTGAGCTTTAATACCACTTCGTGTCACCCCCAAATTTCTAATTTCTTCTTTATTACTATTATTAATCTATGTGGCACCGAAAAACCTAAGTGGGGTGTTACCGTCGTATTTTTTTCTTGGAATTACCAGGCTGAGTATCAATTAAAACTCTAGTACAACTATATCCTCAATCCATAACATCAGTTTGAGTCTTTCATCAATATAACAAAGTCCAACCTGAATCACAATTCTTAAACAAGTCTAAATATAAACTAAGTGAACTCTACAAAATTTTATTTCACGGCCTTGCATTAATTCGAACTCCTATCCCTATGCTCGTGCACTTCACTTGAAAAAAAAATTATTTTACAAAATGAGATAAACTCAATAATAATCACCCCTAACAATCAAAACACACACGCAAATTCATTTTTAAAACATTTTAGGGGTAGGGAAGACAAACAATCCACACTTATGCATTCTTAATAGCTGCACACAACCATACCAGTCTCTTTTATAAATTTTCAAGTTCTTAAGGGTGAGCGACCCCACTGGGTCTCATGGTCTGTGCTTGGGTTTAACGCAACCGCTTAACCATAACCTGACCTACCATCCACTTGGATGGTTATCGGTAACCATAACATAGCCTACCGTCAACTGGGATGGTTATCGCTAACCATAACCTAGCCTACCGTCAATTCGAATGGTTAACGATAACCATATCATGGTCGACCGTCAATTCAGACGGCTACCGATAACCATATCATGGCCTACCGTTAATTCGGACGATTACCGCTTACCATAACTTTCCAGTCTTACCAATTTAGCCAGTTACTTACACATTCAGAGTTAACCTTAATTTTTAACCAACACATACAACCCAATCCAACCCATTCTGGTCCCAAACAACTCCGCATTATTTTTGCAACATAATCAGTCTAGTAACCCATGCACTTACTGGCTTAGCAAAACAATTCAACACATGCCACACAAAATATTTCATGTCACATTGACTAGGGAAAAATTCCCCAACCATCAACACCAAAAACATTCAACCAGCCTATATACATGCTCATAAATCACACCTCGCGAAATAACTTTCCATAATATAAATATTTTTCTTTACAACACAATCAGTTCAAATGCCCAACGCACATTGACACAGCAAGATAGCCCAACACACACCACACACTATTTCATTCCATGTTCAACCGGAAAAAAATAATTCATAATTCCACGTGAAATAAAGACATTCAAGGACAGCCTTTATTGTTTTCATCAAACACATTTTCATACGACTTCGAGGTAGGTTTAGGGCATTATTGTTACCTGAAATCTGTATAATAACAGGCTCGGTTTCTTAATTAGGCCTAATAATCAGCACTTGTTCTAAAACAGCGTCCACACTTAGTCTAAATCTTATGAACCACATCTATAGCCCATTCTTTGCTTATAATAATTTTTCTACAATTTTTAGACACCCTTAGGAATTTCCAAACATAACTACACCCGAATCCAGTTTTGTTCAAAATCTAGGCTCAACTTCCAAAGCCTATATCTCTAGTTCCCAATGTTAAACCTCCAAGTTCTTACGCATTTCAATTAGATCAGTCTGTCCTCTACAATTCCTATGTTTGATGCTTTCCCCTAATCTGCCCAGAACTAGGTCATTTTCCTCAATTACCATACACTATCACTGGCTGTCTAAATTTGGGCAACCCTCCATAGTTCGGTCATGACTCCCTCTATACTACTCCAATTTTCTTGATTCAAAAACTAGACTACTCGGCACATTCTAACCTAATTACCATAAAACATTCACGATTTTTAGGTTACTGAACTATCATGGGTTGAATTTTTAAAAACTGTTAAATTCATACTCAAACCATAGGCGTTTTGTCCATTTTGTCCTTATTCAAACGACTTCTTTTTGTTCAGTTTTTCTACCATGAAAGGTCGCTCATCTACCTACGTCCATACTAATGATTCCTAAGTCCCCTAACTAACCCAAATCAAGCCAAAGGTCAAAACTTTAACCAACGAAAACATAAACGTCACACAAGCTTACCTTGAGTCGGTTTTTAAAAAGAAGATGATTCCTTTCCTACTCCAAAATCCAAGCAACTCAAGAGGGGGAGAGCAGAGCGGTGTTGGGCGGCACATGACAGGGTGCTGGGCACCAGTGACGAGACGTGAGTGGGGGAGAGAAAGGGGAAGAGAGAGAGAGAGAGAAGAAACAGAGTGGCGTGAGAGATAGAGGAGGAAGAGAGAGGGAAAAAAATTTAAAAGAGGATAGGGTTTCTCTTCCCCTTACGCTCCCCGGCTCCCTATAATTTCCCTCCCCTTTTTCTTTTCTTTTTTTTAAAAAAAACTAGAAAACAATAGGGATACCAAGCCTTGAACCCATAATCACTAGAACCTTTATGGTTGCCTAACCACTCTACCACAAACCATTCCACTAATCTACCAACGCACTCAAAGAGTAAACACTACGAGCTCAAGCATACTAGGTCGACCGAAATCATATCAAATAAAAAAAATTAACCATATAAATATGAATATATATATATATATACAAGTAAATAAATAAAATATTCGGGGTTTCACATATTTGGAGTACAAGGAACTCTCAATGCTTTAAACAACAACATACCTCAGCACAGAACATAGTTAAGATTATACAGGACCATGTCAGACATAGAATTCTATTTCTTAATACAATTTCAGGGATGTATAGAAAGTATATTGATGCAATTTTGGCATGATTAGTGATTGTAGGCTGAGGGAACATGACCCAAAGCAAAGTGCTCTCCAGGGTTTTATATATCAGTTTGTGGTAATGAAGAATCCCCACCTTCTTATCAAATATATATATATATATATATATATATA
>JACYFF010010365.1:65823986-65836099 GCA_017589665.1 Selenicereus undatus | reverse complement strand
ATACATACATATATATATATATGTATATATATATATATATGTATATAGCTCATAACCGTGGCCCAATTCGCATGAAGCCCAGCCCTGTTTTCCTCTCTCCTCCCTCCCATCCTCTCTCTTCCCTCTCCTCTCCTTAGCTCCATAGGCCGGCCCAAGTGCCAAACCCTCCTTATTATTTGTCCACACTTAGGCCTGGTTTGCTGTTTGATATGCAAGGCCTAGTGACAGCGTGCCTTATTCTCACTTAATCCTCACGCCTAAGTCAGGTGATGCCGGTAGCCCCCTTCCCCGTTCTTTCTTCTTCCTTCTCCGTTTCCAGAAACTAAAGAACAAAGCTCGAAAAAACAGGGCACTCGAGCGTCCATGGCTCTTCATCTTCCTCTGCCATGGCCATTACTCACTCACTCTCTCTGCTTTTTTAATCACCGTCATTAATGCAATGGTTACAAGGTGCTGCAGGGGCGAGAGCATGCATTTTAATGGAGGTCGAAAAACAGAGCTTTTAAGGGAGGTTGAAGACATTGGGAGCAGGAGTTCGAGTAGCAGATTAGCAATAGATTAGGAGTAGTGGAGAAGAGTAGATTAGGTTTATTTCCCAGTAATTATCAAAATTCTCAAAATTCTCAGACATTGATTTAAATTCTCAGATTTAGAGCTGTGGGTTCGAATGCTTTTCAATTTGTGTGCCTGTGTTCAGTGTTCGTATTCCTCTACCTCGTTGCCAAATCTTCTTAAGAAATCAAATAATTTCGATTAAGTGTTGGTGGCCCAAATTATTTGCAGTTCGGCACTTTGTTCTTATTTTACCATTAGGCCTTTGCAAGTTACAGCTCACATTACATGAATTAATCTTTTTTTATTTAGACTATCAATTTGTGGAATATCTTAACATTCGAGTTGTTTAATTTAGATTGAAGTTTTAATTAAGCCTAGAATTTTTGGTAATCCAATTTCACAACCATCCCTGAGGACGATACCCGTAAGTGTTACAACGACAAAACCGTACCCTTGCGGAATTTACAACAAGTTTTTGGCACCGTTGCCAGAGATGGCGATGTGAAATTTAGTTGTCTAGTAGTTTAGTTATTAGAGTCATTCAAGTCAGTTTCGTTTTAATTTTAGAGTTGTGATTTTTAGTTTTAGTTTAGTCGTTATTTTGTTTTAATAATTTGCTTTGTTTTTTTTTTAATTTAGTTAGTATTTTGATCTCGATTTTTGTTTTTTTTTAGATTAGTTTCATTTTAATTTTTAGAGTTTATTGGTTGCTAAAAAAACAATGCTAATTAGTTTGGTTTGTGTGCAACAAAGAAAAACAAGGAAGACGGATCCAGAAATTAGAACATAGCAGATTTTTTACCAATTTTACATTCTATTTGAATTTTCTAGTCTGGTGTGATTTGTATTGTGTTGATATTTTTCCTAGATTCAGCATAATTTTTAGAGATTGTGTGCATTTTTCTGGAATGTTTGGGACTGTCTGGATTGTTTTGTCAATTTTGGACCTAATAATTTGTTTGCATTTTTTTGCACTGTTTGGGGACAGAAAAAATTCAAGAAAAATTATGATTATGTCCTTTGTGATTGTGTGGAATTTACTGTATATTTAGTTTTTATTTTAGGATTTTTAGTTTCTGTTTTAATTTTATTTTTAGAATTAGGTTGTTTAGGTGCAGTCTTATTTCTTATTTTCTTTTAGTTTCTTTGTGTTTGTGCTTTTGTCTTAGTTTTGCTTATGTTATGTTTGTATAGTGTTTTTAGTTTTGATTCACTTTTTTGTTTTTTTTTGTGGCTTAAAAGAAAGAAAAGAGAAAAAAAAATAGAAAAATCTAAAATCTAAAAAAATTAGAAAAAGAAAAAGACCAAAAATAGAATCTTTGGTGAGGGTGTGGGATTTCTATGACTGGTTGCTTGAGCTAGAAGAAATGGCAGAAGAAAGAACTTTGAGTGAGATTTTCTATCCTCCTAGGACTGCTTTGCCATCATGTTTCACTTTACCTGACCTTGGACCCAATGTGATCTTTGAATTAAGACCTCACTATACTCATATGCTCCCTAAATTTACAGGTTTAGAGGATGCTTATTTATTTTTGAGGGAATTCGAAGAAGTTTGTTCTATGATGCATTTTCCTAATATTTCATTTAATGTTATGCGAATGAAATTGATTCCTTTTGCTTTGAAACATTCTGCTAAACATTGGATGTATGGCTTGGCTGCTAATTCTGTAACTTCTTGGAATAATTTTGTGAGATTGTTCTTAAAAAAATATTTTTCTAATGCCAAGATTGTTAAGCTAAGGAATGAAATCAATCAATTTATGAAATTAGATAGGGAATCATTTTGGAAATATTTTAATAGATTTAAGAATTTGTTGGCCCAGTGTCCCCATCATGGTTTAGACCAAGCACATTTATGCTAGATTGTATATGAAGGACTTGACCAACAGACTAGGACCATGGTCGAGTCTATGTGTCAGGGTGGCTTTCTTTCTAAGAGAGCTACAGCTGGTTGGGAATTCGTAGAGGACTTAGCTAAGAAAACCATGCAGTGGGAAATCACTCGTGGTGAGAGCTTGAGTTTTAGATTTGCAAGGAGTGGGATGCATTCTGTCACTAATGTAAGTCACTTAGAGTCTAAGATTGCTGTTTTAGAAAACATGTTGAAGGGATTATCTTCTCAAGTGACCCAGCTATCCCAGACTTCTTCAGTGTCTTGTTCTAATTGCCAGGCCTTAGATCATTCTTTGAGTGCTTGTCCCTATTTTGCTCACCAGTTAGCAATCGGGCAAGAGCAAGCGAGTATGGCCTTCCAAAGACCCAAGAACGACCCTTTCTCCCCTTACTACAACCCAAGGTGGAGAAATCACCCTAAATTTTCTTGGAGTAATGGACCAAATGTTGTGGTTCCTAACTCCCGGCCCATCTCTCACCCTTCTAGTTCTTTTCAAAGACCGGCTTTTCCAAGTGTGCCTAATGCACCTAGACCTTCACCTTCGTAGCTCAAATTCAACCTCCTCCTAGTTACACCGATATAGATAAAATGGAGAGGAAAATTAATAATAATGTGGAAAGAATGATTAATGCTAACATGGAAAGAATGATGGGAATTATGAAAGAACAGTTTTCCTAGTTAGCATCATCCCCTAGGGAGCCATGTACCTTTCCAAGTCAACCTGAGGTGAACTCGATTGGGTCACGCCTCCTCTTCTTCTGGTAACCTTAGTGAGCCTATGAGGAAAGTGAATGTAGTGATATATCTTCGTTCTGGTCAAGAGATTGATAGCCAAGTGAAAAGCCCTAATGAGCCCTATAGGTATCCTCACCAATTCTTCCAAAATTCTTCTTCTACTTCTTCTTCTTCGCCTCTAGAAACTAGTTCATCCAATGAGCCAGGGGATGCTACTGATGGTGTCCCCAATGATTCTAATACTCACCCTCCTCCTAAGTCACCGTCTAAGAAAAAGGAGATTAAAGAGAAAGATTCCTCTTATTGAGTTGACCCATCGCCTTCTAAGGGTTCTTCTTCTCCGTTTCTTCTTCTTCTTCTAAGAAGTCCATATGTCTTTACCTCCTTTTTGTTAAGTCATAATTCATGCATGTTTTTAATAATTAATTTGATTATATTATATATATTATTTTATCTAATTTACTTTATTTTATTTAATCTTTAGGTTAAGCATTAACAAAGAAAGAGGAGAAGAGAAGACATCGAAGTTCGGGTTTTATTTACTGAAGGATTTTATAAGCAAATTTATCAAGTCAGTCCAAAAAAATAATGAATTATGAAAAATATTATTTCATAATGATTTATTTAGGCTACGGTGACAAGGTCACTACTCATAATTAAAGAGGAATTAGAAGACTTGGAGAAGAAGGCAGCCTACAAGAAAAGAGAACCCTAGCAATATTATGCTATTAAAAACCCAACCCATTGTGAATCATGAGGATACACATGCTTCACACTCAAGGCATCCTCCCACCTCTTCATCTCACACACTCCTTCTTTATTCATCATCATCACCACCAACACCCATCATCATCATCCTTGATTGTCGCCACCACAAATCTTCAAGGCACACATCATCATTATCATCAACTCAGCATCACCAATTTTCTTAGCAACATGAAGTAATATTGTTTTTTTCAATTTTTTATTTCATTTCATAAGTTTAGTTGTTATTATGAAACATGAATTATTTGGGTAATTCATGTACTTTAATTTATAATATGTGTGAGTAATTTCCTTGTACTTAGTGTAGTGTATTTGAAACCATGTTAAATTAATTTTTGAAACAAGCTTTATACTTTATTGTCTAGTTAATTTTTACTCCATATTTCTATAATGATTAGTATTTATCTTTTATGATTTTCGTGTTAGATTAATGAAAATGTGTGCTAGTTAGTTTAATATAATTCATATGATAGTTTAAAAGGCTTTAGTACGTAAAAACTATAGTCTTTTAGGCACAAGTATCACCCTAATTGATAATGGATGACTCAAACCCATCTCTTTTAATTAGATAATTATGGTAGATCTTTGTTAAAACAATTTGCTGGTAAATTGTTTACAAGGCGTTAGATGATATTTTTCTAATGCTTAATGCTCTAGTTTGATTAAATTCTTGCGCTTGTGTTAGGATTATCAAAACTAGTCGGGTTTATATTATGGCTTGACTTAAATAAACTATAATATAAGAAAAAACGAGGAAGATCCACTAGTGGGTGTCTTCTACAGTCTAACTCATGGATAAGTCAATTGGTGTGTTGATGATAAATATTAATTTGCATGGTGGATATAGATTATGCTAAGTATTTTTCATAAATTTGGCATTTTTGATAATTATTTGTTGCTTTTTAGTTAATTTCTTTAGTTTGTCAATTTTAGTTCTTAAATTTATAAGCTTTAATATAAACTTTATTTACCCCCCTCCCAAGAGTAGTCTTTTAGGAGTGTCTTAGTGATTTTAGATTAGTTATATTTTGGTTTTTAGTGTGATTAAAATTTTTAGATTTATCTTCCATTTTTAGATTAGAAAATAGGCTAAAAATAGCCCATTTTGTTTTTTTTCATGTTTGATTCCATTTTAGGGTTTATATAGTATCCTAATCTGCCTCTATTTAATTTCGGCATATTTCAAAATTATTTGATAAATTTTCATAATTATTTCGTGAATTGGATATGTGCAGGTTTTTATTTTAATAAATCTAAAAATTATTTTACGTTTTTAATTTTTATTCAACGTTTTTAGGGTTTTATTAAGTCTAGAAAATTATACTTTAAAATTTGGGTAATTTTTTTATTTATTTTCATATTTGTATTAGTGCAATTTATTATTTCTCTTATTTCAAACTTTATTTTCTGTTTTAATTTGCTATGGTTAATTTTTTGTTAAATTTTTTGAATTTAATTACATATAATTTTGGAGATAGAAAGTTATAAGGTTGTAGAATATGAATTTAGACTACGTTCTATGATTTTTAATATTAATTTTCTACTTGTTATTTTCTGTTTTAATTTTCAAGCTAATATTGTGTGATTATTTCTGTTTTTTATTTTTCTAGAATATTTAGGATGGCCATTTACTGTTTTTATTTCCAGAATTAAATTTAGAATACGTAAGGCAATATTAAGTAATTTTTCTAGATTTTTACTTATTTAATTTGATTTGTTTTAGTAATATAAAGAGAAAGTAAAATAAATTAGAGTAGTAAATATAATTAGACTTAAACTAGCTTACTATCAAAATCTTTCATCGTTGGACCGATCCCTACTTTCCTATGATATAAATCTCGTTTACAAATCAAAGTAGGGTTTAATTTGTAATTCTACGATAAGCTCTACACTTTTTCCCATAAACTTAAGAAGAAAGATCAAGCTCATGTTGAGAAGATGAGAGAGACCTTCTCTCAAGTCAAGATCAACATTCCTTTGCTCAATGCTATTCAGCATATGCCTCCATATGCCAGGTTCTTGAAAGATCTGTGCAGGACCAAGAGAGCTACTAATGTCCCTATGAAGGCTTTCTTAGCCTCTAGTGCTAGTTCTATTCTTTTCTCACCAAATCCTTGTGAAGTATAAGAATCCTAGTTGCCCTACTATCTTTATAGTCATAGGGGACCAGCTTATTCATAGAACTTTGCTTGATTTATGGGCCAATGTCAACTTGATACCCTTCACTGAATATGAGAGGCTAGGGTTAGGTAAGCTAAAACCTACCAGGATGATTAGTCTATTGGCTGATAGATCAACTAGGCTTCCCAGGGGTATAGTTGAGGATGTGCTAATCAGAGTGGGTGAATTCAGTTACCCAGTGGACTTCGTTGAGATTAAGACTGAGATGGTGTCCAATTTAGCTGGTTAAGTCCCTGTGATTCTAGGACGTCCTTTCTTAACCACTGCCAATGCCCTTATTAATCGAAGGAATGGTATGATGAGACTATCTTTCGGCAACATGACCTTAAAGTTGAACGTCTTTAACTTGCAAAGACAACCTTCCAGTTTTGATGATATGGAGTTCTCTACTCTTCACTGGGTAGAGGATTGTATGCTTGATGATGCTTTTGATGATGTATTTGCTGCTGAGTATGAGTCATTTCTTGCGGATAATGAGCTTGAATACGATGTGTTTAAGTTTGATGACTTGTGCTCTACTACTGACTGTTTGCTCACTACCGCTTATGATTCTATTTATGAAGCTGTTTCCCCTCGTGCTCTTGAATTGAAACCTCTTCCTGATTCTCTCAAGTATGCATTTCTAGGACTCGATGAATCTTTACCTATCATCATTACTTCGGACCTAGACCGGGACCAAGAGGACAAATTGATTTCCTTACTTAGAGAAACCAAGGAAGCTTTAGGTTGGACTTTAGGGGATATTAAGGGTATTAGTCCTTCTGTTGTGAAACATAGAATTCATTTAGAGGACAATGCTAAGCCCTACCGTGATCGTCAAAGGCGTTTGAACCCTACTATCCAGGAAGTAGTTAGGAAGGAAGTGTTGAAGTTGTTAGACCATGGGATTATCTATCCCATTTCTGATAGTGAGTGGGTTAGCCCCATTTAAGTTGTTTCTAAGAAGACCTGGATTACCGTGATTAGGAATAACAAGAACGAGTTAGTCCTAACTCGAGTGTAATCTAGGTGGCGTGTGTGTATAGACTATAGAAAATTGAATGTCGCCACTAGAAAAGACCACTTTCCCCTTCCTTTTTTGGACCAGATGTTAGAGAGGTTGGCTAGACATTCCTTCTATTGCTTTTTAGATGGATACTCCGGCTATGCCCAGATCTCTATTATTCCTGAGGATCAGGAGAAGACTACTTTCACCTGTCCATTTGGGACTTATGCCTTTAGACGTATGCCATTTGGACCGTGCAATGCCCTTGCTACCTTTCAGAGATGTATGATTTTTATTTTCTCATATCTAGTTGAGCAGTGCATGGAAATTTTCATGGATGACTTCTCTGTGCTTGGGTCTTCTTTTGGTGATTGTTCGTCTAATCTGAGCAAAGTGTTGGAAAGGTGTAGGGAGAAAAACCTGACTTTGAATAGGAGAAGTGTCATTTCATGGTTAAAAAGGGGATAGTTTTAGGCCACATTATTTCTAAAGATTGAATTGAGGTAGATAAGGCTAAGACTGATCTGATTATTAATCTTCCCCCTTTTACTTGTGTGAAAGAGATGAGGTCTTTCCTTGGACATGTTGGCTTCTATCGTGGCTTCATTAAGGATTTTAGTAAGATTGTGAAGCCCTTAGCTTGCTAGCTAAGGATGTAGCATTTCACTTTTCTGATGAGTGTCTTCAGGCATTTTTTAAGCTTAAGGAGGCCTTAACCTCTGCTCTTGTTCTTCATCCTCCCATCTATGGAGAACCTTTTGAACTGATGTGTGACGCTTCTGATTATGCTATTGGAGTTGTTTTAGGACAACGTGTTGATATGAAGCCCCATGTGATTTACTATGCTAGTCACACTTTGAATGATGCCCAGCTGAACTACATTGTTACTGAGAATGAATTTTTGGTTGTGATCTTTGGTTTTGAGAAGTTTAGACCTTATCTAATTGGGTCTCATGTGATTGTCTATACTGACCACTCTACTCTTAAGCACATTCTTTCTAAGAAGGATGCTAAGCCTAGACTTGTTAGATGGATATTGCTTTACAAGAATTTGGCTATGAAATAAGGGATAAAAAAGGTTCTGAGAACCTTATAGCTGACTATCTGTCTAGATTCTGTATGATAGAGAGAGTGAGTCCAGTGTTTCTGAGTGCTTCCCCGATAAGCAATTGTTTGTTGTCTACCCTAATCCTTGGTATGCTGACATTGTGAATTACTTAGTTACTGGTAGGATCCCAGAGGATTGGACTAAGAATGACAGAGATAGGCTCTTCCACCTTGTGAAGTTCTTTGTTTGGGATGATCCTTATTTGTTTAAGTACTACTCTTATCAAATGTTTAGGAGGTGTATTCCCGACAATGAGGTGAGGAGTGTCCTTTCTTTTTGTCATGACCAGGCATGTGGGGGGCATTTTAGTGGTAAGAAAACTGCAGCCAAAGTTCTTCAATGTGGTTTCTACTGGCCTACTCTGTTTAGGGATGCTTTTAGGTACTGTAAGAGTTACCCTAGGTTCCAGCAGTTCGGTAGAGTAAGCAGGAGAGATATCATGCTACTGAACCCCATCATTGTGGTTGAGGTTTTTGATGTGTGGGGTTTTTATTTTATGGACAATTTCCATCTTCCTTTAGGAATGAGTACATTTTGCTAGCTATGGAGTATGTTTTTAAATGGGTTGAGGCCATCCCATGTAGGACTAATGACGCTAAGGTGGTTGTGAAGTTCCTTAGGGAGTACATCTTTGCTAGATTTGGCATGCCTCATGCTATCATTAGTGATTAGGGCAACCATTTTAATAATAGATCTTTTGATGCCTTACTGAAGAGGCATTCGATTGTCCATAGGCTTGCTACCCCCTATCATACCCAAACCAGTGGCCAGGTTGAGGTGTCGAATCAGCAGATCAAACAAATTCTAGAAAAGACAGTGAGCCATAATAGGAAAGATTGGGTTGACAAGCTCGTAGATGCTCTTTGGGCCTACAGGACGACTTTCAAAACTCCCTTAGGTATGTCACCTTATAGGGTTGTTTATGGTAAGCTTTGTCATCTTCCTGTGGAGATAGAGCATAGAGCTTGGTGGGGCATTAAAAAGCTTAATTATGACATAACTGAGGTTGGTAAGGAGAGACGACTGCAAGTGAATGAGCTTGATGAGATTAGAGCTAAGGCTTATGAGAGTGCTTGATCTTACAAAGAGAGGATGAAGTTGTTTCATGATAAGTATATCCTTAGGAAAAAGTTTGCCCTAGGAATGAAAGCGCTCTTATATGACTTTAAGCTCCATTTGTTTCCAGGGAAACTAAGGTCCCGATGGACTGGTCCTTATATTGTGTCACATGTTTTTCCCTATGGTGCAGTTGAAATACAAGACCTTCAGAATGGTACCACCTTTAAGGTGAATAGCCAAAGATTGAAGCAATTTCTGGAGGTGCCTAGTAAAGAAGATGTGGAGTGTCTGATTCTTCACGAGCCAAGTTCTGTTCAATGATGGTGTTGAGATAGCTCAGTTGTACTTAGCACCTGATCTGGTTTGCTAAGAATTTCTTCTTCTCTCTTTCTCTCCCTTTTTTTTTCCCCTTTTTCTTTCCTTTTTGTATAGTTGGCTATTTTTCTTTTTCTCTCTTGTATATATGTATACATGTATAGTTGTTTTTTAGTCATGTCCTTTCTGTTTTTGAGTCTTGTTTTTTGTGTTTTCTTTTTAGGTTTTATTTTGTGGTTTTGTGTTTCTTTACTCTCAATGAGGACATTATGAGATTTAGGTGTGAGGGTGGGGAAAATTTGAAAAAAGTTTGAAAAAACTTGAAAAAAAATTCAAAAAACTTTGAAAATCCGAAAAAGATTTTTGTTTTGTTTTTGGGAAGCTTCATGCTATTCTGATTAACTTAAATCCCCTTTGCTTTGACTTTTAGCTTGTATGTAAGTGTGATGTGCATGATATGTCTCCGTCGTCAGTGTGTTATTCTAAGCCCTAATTCTAACCCTAATTGTTCATAATCGATGTGTAATCCAATCCCTATTTTATCCCATCATCATTATCTTAAGGTCTTAGTTTTCCATAATTGGCTCTCCCACTTGTCTTCAACATGATTACTTTGGTTTTTGTTTGCATTCCAAAAGAAGAAAAAATTGACAATGAAAAATAAATATGAAAATGAAAAAGAACGAAAGAAAAGGAATGAAATAAAATTTGGAATGACAAGTATCTCTTTGAGGCATGTGCTACTGGGTGTTACCCTTTGAGGCAATACTGCTGCTGGGAAAGCTTGCTTCCTATGTTAATAAGTCAATAATGTAGTTTGTGTCAGTCAAGTGGGATTGAGTTTGATTCTGGTAAACCTAAACCCTAGAATGATGATGCACTTGCACACGAGAACTTGAATGGATTCAAAGTTTTGATGTACAGTTGGGTGAAAAGTTAGTGCTTTGATGTCATCCATGGGGTACAGAGCCTTGATGAGTACATTCTGTTTATATGCAGGCCAATATCTTTATTACATGGGTGATTTAGTTGATTACAATGTGCATATACTCTTTTCCTAGTTTTGTACATATTAATTTTTGAGAAGAAAAAAACAAAAAAAGATTTTCGAGTTTCTGTTTATGTTGTCTTTTATAGATTTTGTGGGTATACCTTTTGCAAACCCTCACAAGACCTTACTCGTCCACTAGGGGTAACCTAGGGGTTTAAAGGGCTTGTTGCACATGCTAAGTGCAACCGTGACTTCTATGAAAGTGAGTTAGGATTTTATTTTCTTTTTCAAGGATTTTTTGTTTTGTTTTACTCAAGGACGAGCAAAACATAGGTTTGGAGGTATTTGTTAAACCATAAATTATGATATTTTATCCCTTTTTGTTTTGTAATAATTGCTCGAAATAAATTGGTTAATTAGATTTTTAATAATGTTTTTGTTTATTTTGTAGGAATTGAAAATAACTTGAGAAAATGCTCGAGGGAAGTATTGGAACAAGCAAGTAATGATGAAAAAGGAAGAGAAGGAATAGCCCATAACCGTGGCCCAATTCGCTTCAAGGCCAGCCCGGTTTTCCTCTCTCCTCCGCCCCATCCTCTCTCTTCCTTCTCCTCTCCTTGGCTCCGAGGGCTAGCCAAAATGCCAGAACCTCTGCATTATTTTGCCACACTCAGGCCTGGTCTGCTACTGGATATGCAAGGCCTAGTCACAGCATGCCTTATTCTCACTAAATCCTCATGCCTAAGTCAGGTGATGCCGGTAGCCCCCTTCCCTGTCCTTTCTTCTTCCTTCTACATTTCTAGAAATAGAAGAATAGAGCTCGAAAAAATAGGGCACTCGAGCGTCTGTGGCTCTTCATCTTCCTCTGCCATGGCCGTTACTTCGTCACTCTCTTTCCTTTTTCAATCACCATCGTTAATGCAACGATTATAAGGTGCTGAAGGGGCGAGAGCTTGCGTTTTAATGGAGCCGAAAAACAGAGATTTTAAGGGAGGTCGAAGACATTGTAAGTAGGAGTTCGAGTAGCAGATTAGTAGTAGATTAGAAGTAGTGGAGAAGAGTAGATTAGGTTTATTTCCCAGTAATTATCAAAATTCTCAAATTTAAAGTAGTGGGTTCGAAAGCTTTTCAATTTGTGTGCCTGTGTTCAATGTTCCTATTCCTCTACCTCGTTGCTGAATCTTCTGAAGAAAAAAAATAATTTTGGTTAAGTGTTGGTGGCCCAAATTATTTGCAGTTTGCTGCTTTATCCTTATTTTGCCTTTAGGCCTTTGCAAGTTAAAGCTCACATTACATGAATTAATATTTTTTTATTTAGACTATCAATTTGTGGAATATCTTAACATTGGAGTTGTTTAATTTAGATTAAACTTTTAATTAAGTCTAGAATTTTTGGTAACCCAATTTCACGACCATCCCTGAGGACGATACCCGTAAGTGTTACAACATCAAAACCGTATGCTTGCGGAATTTACAACTATATATATATATATATATATATATATATATATATATATATATATAT
>JACYFF010010365.1:65784989-65823976 GCA_017589665.1 Selenicereus undatus | reverse complement strand
TATATATATATATATATATATATATATATATATATATATATATATATGCACTTGTAAAATATGATTCGCTAGCAAACATAGTTGCACTAACCCACCTATGAACATTGTTTGGGAGGAAAAATAATAATAAAACCACTTAATTTAGAACGGATCTCCAACAAGCTTATTGAACATTTATGGTCCAAGGAATGTGATTATAAAACACAGAGCTTCTATATTTCATCACTTTTTTACTTGATAGGCTTATGTCAATTTGACTTCATATGAGTCCAAGGCAATAAGTTGCTTAACTAAATTAGACCTCAAATGTTAAAGCCTCGAAGGTCAAATCAATTCCAAATATTCGTTGGCATTATTTAGTGGACATTATAATGAAAAGGTAATAGTTTATTAACTAACTATTCCTAATAGTTTATAACAACATGCTGTTGTTAAGAAAGAAAAAAAAATAAAGAGTGCTCTTTAAGATGGTAGGCTCAATGATTGTGGAGGATAATTGTTTATCTATTATTGAAAGGATGCCCTTTTTGCTGCAATCCATCATCTTGATCTTATGTCTATACAGTCAGTTGCTACCACCCAAAATGAGTTATGGATTGGAAAGAGACCTAATATGCGAGTCTTTGGCTCTTAGGGGTCTACAACCTATGTACACAACCCCTCTTATGGAAGCACCAAAGGGGAAAGGAAGATTGTCTTTATGGGATACTGTAACTTTGAAAGGTTGGTACTTAATGTGTGGCAAGATAGGGGGATTGCAATTGAAATTTAAGCATACATCAATCACATTTAAAGAATGGATTTCTAAAGAATGGGGTAGGTTAAGGCTTATCTCTATTAGTTCTCAAAGCTAAATTAGATCCCTAGCTTCATTCAAGTGGAAGGATTTTAATTGATTATGAATAATTCTATCATTAAGATTCACCTTCATCACCAAGAGCAAATGAAACGGATCATATTCTCATTCCAAGTGGGAGCGAGAAGATTGGTCTTGGCTTGAGTAGGAGTAAAATCAATCCAAAGAGGAATGATGTGAGATTACATGAATCTATACTAAGACATAAGAGTTGTAAGGCCTCCCTCTATATTGTTTGGGCAGTGAGGAAAATGAACTTTTCACGACATTCTTGTAAAAGGGAAGTGACCTAAGATGCTTTTTTAGCCTTTATAAGGTTAAATGGGTTGAGACAATGGAGAATAACATAGAGTTAATAAAGGTTAACAAAGTGCGAGTGCTAGCTGACCTTCCAGAAGGACATAAAGTTATTTGAGAATAAAGGTTCTTAAATACCAAGGTTGATGTCACAGTTGACACTAGGTTCAACTTGTCGCAAAAGGGCACACACAACACGATAGGATTAGTGAGAAAGTTTTTCCGCTCATATTTTGTGCTTTGCCATAATTCTCGTTTATCTAATTTATTTGGACCTAAAATTATATTATATCGATGAACAAATGCCAATCTCAAATGAGACTTGTGTGAAGAAACTTGAATGAAATAACTTAAGGGTTCCATTCCAAAAAGTCACAAACATGAGTTTTGTAGACATGCAAGGTCATTTTCTACCCTTAGAGCTTCTTCAACTCACTAAGATATTTGTTTTTCAGAGTGTGGCCATCTCTAGTGGTTTTACTATGATTAATGATGATGTATGTCTCAAGAGAAGAAGCAACCCAAGCTAACACACATTAAGAGACAACCAAAACTCAAAGATATAACACGGCCAAGAGGTGGCACGGTCGTGTCTAAGGGCACGGGGTGGCCGTGCCAAAGTGCTGTCCACCGTAGGCTCAAAATCCAAACTAAGCACAATTTGAAGTGTTTGGGTGTTTGCTTTGAAGCCAAGCCTTTTGGTGAAGTATGAGCTATAGGAATGGATGTAAATGGAGATAAATGGAGTAGAGGAATGAGGGGATATGAAGGATATGCTAAGTGAAAGAGATTAACTTAAGAATTCAAGCTAATAACCTCACTTAGAAACCGTGTAACTCAAACTAGAATAGGATAGACTAAACTCTAGGATTGGATACAGAATCACCACCAACCTTTGAGCTTAGGGCCCTTAATCTTGATTAAGATACAGAAACACCACTTAATCAAGGTTAAGACTCACTTGGACACCACCTTAATTGGCCTAATTAAGGATAAGCAAGCAAGAGTTTGAAGAAGTGAAAGCAAAAGCTCTCAAAACTGATTTTCTCATTCAAAGGGTTACAAACTAGCTATGGCCGTGGGGTGCCTTTAGTATGCAGAAAAGAATGACCAAACTAGCAAGCATACAAGCAAGCAAGCACCTCCCCCTTTCCTTACTAGTGAGGAAAGGTGTTAAGAACTAATTACAACCGGTTACAAGCTAAGCTAAATACAATCATGCTTAACTAAACTAATACATCCAAATCATGAATTAAAACAATGCCTAAGTTGATTATACATTAATTAGCCTTCACTTAAGCCTTAATACAACCAGCAAATGGAGCTAGAGAGCATGTGCACAGTCGAAAAGTTGAGTCCCTTTGCGGCTAGCCAATGAGAATGAAGAGACAAGATATTTGCTTCCTTTTCTCTCATTGGTTGAACTTCCCCATGCAGCAACCAATCCTAGGAAACCTTGGGACGTGTACCAAGCTTTGGAAAGTGTGCCAATCAACTTGCAATCTAGAGATGGTCGGCTGAAGATAGAGAAGCATTCGGGTTTGGTTGAACTGGGTTCAACCCGTGGGCAGGTCGGTTTTGGGGCAAAAATTAAGCATAGCAAAAGTGATCATGATTTGGGTTTGAAGCATGGAGGGTAACTTTAGGATGTGTATAACCCCCCCCCCCACCAGGAAATCAAGGTTATGATGTGTTTAAGTGGGGTAACCAATCTCACACATTAAACCGTGCAAATTGGAGGGCAATTTGGCCACTTTGAGAAAACTCCTTGATCTTCCATCCTCTTGTGTGCATGATTTGAAATCAATGCTTGGACTTGATTGTAGACTTCTTGAGGATTTCAAAAATGTAAAAATTCATGACTTAAGCCATGATTAGGCTTGAGTAATGACATGGACAAAACCGGGCAATTTCTGGTTTGCTAGCCCGTGAACACTTTTTTACTCTTCTTGAACATTTTGAACAAATGCTTGTATTTTGGAGCTCGAATTGGACCTTGAATGACATGTTGGACCTTCTTCCTTGTCATTGGGGGTGGGGACTCCATCATCCTTCCCTTGTTGAGAAGATTTGATCCTCAAATCAGCAAGGTAATCATCGGCATGGTAAGCTTGCAAATCAGGTACATTGAATGTGGCTGAAACTCCACAGTCACCTGGCAAATCAACTTTGCAAGCATTGTCATTAATACATTCAAGTACCTCAAATGGACCATTAGCTCGTGGCATTAGCTTGTTCTTCCTCTTGGATGGGAACCTCTCTTTTCTAAGATGAAGCCATACAAGATCTCCTAGTTGAAATACCACTTGCTTCTTGTGTTTGTTGGCGTGAGCTTGATAGGCTTCATTAGTCTTCTCAATCTTACTCCTTACCAACTCATGAACCTTCTTGATTTGTTCTACCCTTGCAGCTGCATCTGGATGTGGCTTCTGATCAAAAGACCGTGCAATAAGATCAATTGGACTAAGGGGATCAATTCCATAGACCACCTTGAATGGAGAAAGACCAGTTGCCTTGCTTGGTGTCCTGTTGTAAGCAAACTCTGCATGTGGTAAAAGCAAATCCCAAGCTTTGGCATGAGGCTTAATCAAAGCTCTTAGGAGAGTTCCTAAGGTTCGATTAGTAACCTCAGTCTGCCCATCAGTTTGTGGATGACAAGTAGTACTATATTTCAGCTTAATACCTAACTTCTTCCACAAAGTAAACCAAAAATGACTCAAAAAATTGGTATCCCTATCAGAAACAATAGACCTAGGAATACCATGTAACCTTGTCACCGCTTTGAAGTATAACTCAACAATATGTGTAGCATCATTAGTCTTGTTGCATGGTATGAAGTGAGACATCTTAGAAAACCTATCAACCACAACAAAGATAGAATCCTTGTTTCTTTGGGTCTTAGGAAGTCCAAGAATGAAATCCATAATTACATCAACCTATGGAGAGATGGGAATAGGCAATGGATTCTATAAGCCTTGAGGTAGTGAATGACTCTTTGCAACTTGACACGTTCCACACCTCTTTAGGATATCCTGTACATCACGTTCCATACCTAGCCAATAATAATGTTCCCTTAGCATAATAACAGTCTTGTTCTCACCATAATGTCCAACTAAGGAGCCTCTATGAACTTCTCTGATTAGCAACTCCCTTGTACTACATCTTGGAACACATAGCCGAGTACCTTTGAATAGAAAACCTTCCTGGATATGAAAGTCTCCTTTGGGGTGTTTAGAACGAGCAACATATAATGCCCGAAAGTCTTCATCATTGGCATACAAGACCTGTAGATGCTCGAAACCAAGCACACAAGCATCTAACTGAAATAATAAGAGATACCTCCTGGATAGAGCATCTGCACCTTGATTGAGTTTACCTGACTTGTGCTTGATAGTGAAATGATATGATTGCATAAACTCAACCCACTTGGCATGCCGGGAGTTTAACTTGTGTTGGCCTTGTATGTACTTCAATGCTTCATGGTCAGAATGTAAGATAAACTCACTTGCAATAAGATAATGATTCCAATGCTCTAAACATCTCACAATAGCATAAAACTCTTTGTCATAGGTAGAGTATTTTCTTGTAGAGTCACACAGCTTCTCACTAAAGAAGGCTAGAGGTTTACCTTCTTGAGTAAGGACTCCACCAATGCCTACACCAGAGGCATCACATTCAACTTCAAAGACTTTACTAAAGCATGACAATGACAAAACCGATGCTTGAGTAAGTCTAGTCTTGATTTCCTCAAAGGAAGATTGAGCTTTAAGATTCCATATAAAGGATGTACCTTTGATAACTTCAGTCATAGGAGCCATAATAGTGCTGAAACTTTGAATAAATCTCCTGTAGAAAGAAGTTAAACCATGGAAAGCTCTAACATCATGAATACTCTTAGGTATAGGCCAAGAACGAATGGCTTCTACCTTACCTTCATCTACCTTTATACCATCTTCAGTCACAATGTAACCAACAAATGTAACTTCAAGAGTGAAGAAAGCCCACTTTTTAAGGTTACCAAACAACTTTTCACATTCTAAGACAAGCATAACTTGAGTTAAGTGATCTTGATGTTCATGCTCATTCTTAGAATACACCAAAATATCATCAAAGTAGACTACCACAAACTTGCCAATATAAGGTCTAAACACTTGGTTCATTAACCTCATAAAAGTGCTAGGTGCATTAGAAAGACCGAAAGGCATTACCAACCATTCATAGAGTCCACCTTTTGTCTTGAAAGCTGTCTTTCATTCATCACCTTCTCTAATTCTGATTTGGTAGTAACCACTTCGAAGATCAATCTTTGAAAACACTCTAGAGCCATGCAACTCATCTAGCATATCTTCAAGTCTTGGTATGGGATACCTTTACTTGATAGTAATCTTGTTAATGGCCCTACTATCAACACACATTTGCATTCCACCATCTTTCTTTGGCACCAAAAGAGCCGGAACGGCACATGAACTCAAAGACTCTCGAATCAAGCCCTTTTCCTACAATTCTGCAACTTGCCTTCGAATCTCATTAGTATCCTTTGGATTCATCCTGTATGCAGGCTTGTTAGGTAGGATGGAACCAGGGATAAGATCAATGTGGTGTTGAATGTCTCTTTTTGGAGGTAAACCCGTGGGGATCTCCTCAGGGAATAAATGACATAAATTTTCAATGAGTGCTTTGGCAATGGGATGAGTGGGCATCATATTTTCAGGTTCTTCTTGGATGCTTAAAATCCACTCTCTAAAGGCCTTAAACTCATGTTGAGAGGCCTTTAAATCTGACTCACTCACGGCTAATAAACAATCACCGTGTTTGGGCTTATTTTGTGGGGGAATTTCAAGGAGCTTGGATGGGGATAAAGGGGCTAAGGTGATTTTCTTGCCATCCTTGGTAAATGAGTAAGTGTTTAGGTAGCCATTATGCATAACCCTACGGTCATACAACCATGGTCTTCCCAAAAGAATATGACATGCATCCATAGGAATAACATCACACCATAACTCATCTTTATAGTTCTTTCCAATGGAAAATGAAACCAAACAACGAGAGTTCACCGGAATTTCCTTGCTTTGATTTAGCCACTGGATGTTGTAAGGATGTGGATGAGTCATTGTTTGCAGCGCTAGTTTCTCAATCATACTTAGAGAAACAACATTAGAACAACTACCACCATCAATGATCAAAGAGCATATTTTACCTTGGGTGGTACATCTAGTACGGAATATGTTCTCTCTTTGCTCATCTTTAACTCCTTTCTGATTGCTTAGAACTCTCCTTAGGACTAAGAGTTCACCTTCATCAGCTTCTTCAACAATATCTTCTTGAGTTTCTTCAAGTTCTAGCTCACTTTCAATTTCGTTCTCCTCCTCTTCAAAGTCTTCCTTTACGGCTCTCCATTCAGCTAGGGTGATAACCTTTCTGTTTGGACATTCAAAAGCAATATGACCAAGCCCTTGACATTTAAAACACCTTCTATTGCTCATTGGGTTAGGGTTAGGATGAAATGGGGGTGCTGGAGCCTTTTGAGGTGTCGTGGTTCTTTGTGGATTAAAGGGAAAGGGATTTTGTGGTTTAGGAGGTGGGTTGGAACTCCCCCTGTTAAAAGGTTGGTTCCGAATGAAAGGCTTTGTGTTTTGAGGTTTTTGGGGCTGTTTAGCCTTCTTTTGTTGTTCCACTTTGTGAGCTAATACACAAACATCATCAAAAGAAGCATAGGCTTGCAATTCCACTGCATTAGAATACCTAGGATCAAGACCACCCAAGTATCTAACTATTGTTTGCTCTTTAGGTTCTTGAATGTCACATTTAATCATCAATTTCTCAAACTCAGGGGTATATTCTTCAACATTCATGCTACCTTGAGTGAGATTATGAAATAAAGAATAACAATCTTGGACATAAGTAGGTGGGAGAAACCGTGCCTTAAGCTTAGTCTTCAACTTTTCCCAAGTTCGAATTCTAGATTTTCTTTCTCTAAGCCTCTTAGCATTCAAGTTTGTCCACCATAAGGATGCATACTTTCTGAGTCTTAATGCCACCAATTTAACCTTCTTATCATTAGGTATATCCTTATGCTCAAAGACTCTTTTAACAGTATGTAACCAATCAATAAACTCTTCAGGATCAAGCTTACCTTCAAATTCAGGAACTTCAACTCTGAAATCATTGTTGTTAGCTTGAAACCGTTGCTCTCCTCTAACCATTCTAGGCTCTTCTTCATCACTTGATGAATCAACATCACAACTATAGACTTGCTCACGTGCTCTTGGTTCAGATTGAAGGGTGTCTTCATTCAACTTTTGCTTTTGCTTCAAGAATGAACCTAATTGCTTTCGTAAGTAGTCATTTTGTGCTTGAGCTTCTTGGTTTCTTTGAGAGTGTTCTCGAATTTTGCTAGCCAGGAACTCATTTTGTTTCATCAAGGCTTCAAACCTTTCTTCCAAAAACATGCTTGAATAAGTCATGCTTGAATAGGGTTGCTAGAACAAACGGTAAAACCGAGTTTGTGTGGAAGGGAATAGATGAATGAATTGTGGAAGTGGAAGGGTATGCAAGGCCAAGGAGAAACCTTTGCTCTGATACCAAATATGATGTATGTCTCAAGGGAAGAAGCAACCCAAGCTAACACACATCAGGAGACAACCAAAACTCAAAGATATAACACGGCCAAGAGGTGGCACGGTCGTGTCTAAGGGCACGGGGTGGCCGTGCCAAAGTGCTGTCCACCGTAGGCTCAAAATCCAAACTAAGCACAGTTTGAAGTGTTTGGGTGTTTGCTTTGAAGCCAAGCCTTTTGGTGAAGTATGAGCCGTAGGAATGGATGTAAATGGAGGTAACTGGAGTGGAGGAATGAGGGGATATGAAGGATATGCTAAGTGAAAGAGATTAACTTAAGAATTCAAGCTAATAACCTCACTTAGAAACCGTGTAACTCAAACTAGAATAGGATAGACTAAACTCTAGGATTGGATACTGAATCACCACCAACCTTTGAGCTTAGGGCCCTTAATCTTGATTAAGACACAGAAACACCACTTAATCAAGGTTAAGACTCACTTGGACACCACCTTAATTGGCCTAATTAAGGATAAGCAAGCAAGAGTTTGAAGAAGTGAAAGCAAAAGCTCTCAAAACTAATTTTCTCATTCAAAGGGTTATGAACTAGCTATGGCCGTGGGGTGCCTTTAGTATGCAGAAAAGAATGACCAAACTAGCAAGCATACAAGCAAGCAAGCACCTCCCCCTTTCCTTACCAGTGAGGAAAGGTGTTAAGAACTAATTACAACCGGTTACAAGCTAAGCTAAATACAATCATGCTTAACTAAACTAATACATCCAAATCATGAAATAAAACAATGTCTAAGTTGATTATACATTACTTAGCCTTCACTCAAGCCTTAATACAACCAGCAAATGGAGCTAGAAAGCATGTGCACAGCCGAAAAGTTGAGTCCCTTTGCGACTAGCTTATGAGAATGAAGAGACAAGATATTTGCTTCCTTTTCCCTCATTGGTTGAACTTCCCCATGCAGCAACCAATCCTAGGCAACCTTGTTACATGTGCCAAGCTTTGGAAAATGTGCTAATCAACTTGCAATCTAGTGATGGTCGGCTGAAGATAAAGAAGCATTCGGGTTTGGTTGAACCGGGTTCAACCCGTGGGCAGGCCGGTTTTGGGGCAAAAATTAAGCATAGCAAAAGTGATCATGATTTCGGTTTTAAGCATGGGGGGTAACTTTAGGATGTGTATAACCCCCCCCCCTGCCAAGAAATCAAGGTTATGATGTGTTTAAGTGAGGTAACCAATAGGGCAATTTGGTCAGTTTGGGAAAACTCCTTGATCTTCCATCCTCTTGTGTGCTTGATTTGAAATCAATGCTTGGACTTGATTGTAGACTTCTTAAGGATTCCAAAAATGCAGAAATTCATGACTTAAGCCATGATTAGGCTTGAGTAATGACATGGACAAAACCGGGCAATTTCTGGTTTGCTAGCCCATGAACACTTCTTTGCTCTTCTTGAACATTTTGAACCAATGCTTGTATTTTGCAGGTCGAATTGGACCTTAAATGACATGTTGAACCTTCTTCCTTGTCAATGGTGGTGGGGACTCCATTAGATGAGTATCAATATGTTTATACCAAAAGGTCCAGAGGCAAAATTTTGTAGCTAAGCAATTATATGTGCATAACTTACTAATAGCTAGAAATAATATACGGTTGCTAATGTAAGGTAAAATGTCTTCTCATCATCTAACTTTGAGATGATTAATAACGGTAAAGTAGTGTATGCTCTTGAAATAAAGTTTTTAAGAGAATATTTAAGGAGGTTATTCTCTTTCGTAAAGAGAATCACATGAAAAGGCCCTTAAGAAGCCTGGTGTGTACAACTATGACCTTATTGGTACTTATATCGGCAAAGGTGAGGCTTTATAATCAAACATATCCATACTCTACTAGAAAGGACTAATGAGCAAAATTGTTTGCCAGTATGAGTGGGAGTCTGTTGTATGATATGCTACATATTAGACTTGACATCTTTAAATAGATGTCAATCGGCCCCAATACTGGCATAGTAGCAAGTAGTTAAGCTTGAGGTAGATAAAGGATGCCTATAATTGTGCACTATGATACATAGGCAACAAACTTGCCTCAAATGGGGTCCTTCACTATTGACTGTAGGAGGTTTAGATAAGAAATGAACCTCTGGATATGCCTTTTTATTGAGCAATGGTGCTAAAGTAGCAAGAACTGGTCATATGTCATGTTGGCTGACACTAATAATATTAGGGTTGATAGCCCTCAGCTGCTAAGAAGCGGTAACCCTAGTCAACCCCAACCTATATAAGGAGGGTTATGGAGTTGACTAAGTACACATCAAATAGAGCAACCTCCAATTCTCCTATCCCTCTCTCCCATGACCTCTCTACCATCTAATGGGATTAGGGGTTCAGGGCATGACTTGTCAAGACGACTCTAGTAGTCGTCTAGTAGTATTCAAATTATGTGGGCTATTCCCAATAGTCTATTCCACATCGCTAAGGTATATCATTAATTTCCTACAGTAGTATCATAGTCAAACTACTTATTTTAGCCCCAATCGATTTGTTCATATTTAACCTACGTGATTAATTTGATTAGTTCATGTACCCTAGATTGCTGACATGTTTTCATGTACCCTAGATTGTTGAAATGTTCAACTGATGCTATTTAATAATAGGATGACTCTGTGATCATACCACCTTCATAGAATTGAATTTTTAGTCAATTGATTTATGAAAGTCTATACCCTTCTTATTCAGTGCCTTTATGAAAGTCCACGCCTTTCTATGCGAGTATGTGTGCATTATTCAGTGCCAAAATCATAAGCTAAAACCTCAACCCTGACTGTTTGACCAACTAATGCAATCATATTTTTTTTTTGCTTAGCACGCTTTGTGATTATAGTTCATAATTTATAGTAAGGGTATTTGAAAGCTCTTTTTTTCGCATAAGCTCAGAACCCTAAATAGATTCCCTCGCAGAACACCCAAAACCCTAAATGTACAATTTTAGACCATAAAACCTAACCCTAAGTCTCTGTCCTAACCTAAAGAACTCGAGATCATAACCTGTGACCTTAATGGCTAGGGGGAACTTGCCAAACTACCATGTCTGCAGTTGACTTATGGTGACAAGCCTCAGCTTCACCACCTCAAAACCTCAGTCGCCACCCATTACTTTGAGGTGGTGGTCGTAGATCTGAAGGAGCCATGTTGGCCTCTATCGGCATCACAACCCAAGTGCAATAAGAAAACAAGGGAAAAAGGTATAAGAGACTCTAATCTAGATTATACCCATTAGACCGCATAAGGGGGCGTATATGAGTCACACACCGTCGACAAAGGAGAGATTGACTCTTCTCCCAACCACCATGTTAACCACCGATCTACGCAAATTCGACAAAGAAAACACAAACTCCACCAGATTGGAGGCGCGTGTGAGTCACGTGCCACCATGTAAGAGGTGCGTTCAGTGGACAACCGGTGTTTTCTAGCTCGGTTACAACTAATCTACATGTTGGCGGGTTTTTTTGGTTTCGGCGGTAGGGGTGCTCCTCAACTGGGTTTTTGTGGCCCAGGTATGCCGCCCTCGATAGGGTTAACAGTGTTATACCTGGATGGAGGAGACGAAGGGCTAGAGCTTCACAGTTCTCGGGCCAAGAGAGAAAGAATAGGCAGTGAGGGTGAAAGGGATGGATGGAGAAGGGTTAGGGTTAGAGAGAGTTATTTAATTGTTTTTAGGAAGGCGAGCAGAATGACGAGTATAGGGTTACTTGTTTTGGGTCTGAGGTTTATAAAGGCGAGATTTTTCCGTGTTTGGGCCTATAAATTTGGGCTCTTCTGAGGACTAGACCCTCTTTGCTTCCTCTGACGACATCTTTTTCATGATAATTTATGAATTTGTCTCATATTCTTCTTTACATGTACATAAGTTCTATAATTATGTGAACATGTTCCAAGATCGAGTTATTAATTTACGTGGTTAAATTCTTGTAACAAGTAATTATAAATTTGTTTCATATTATAAGTTTCACATTGTTATATACAATAGTGTGAATTTTTGGGCTTGACATATAATTATGTATTTTATGCCCTAAATAGAGATATTATATGAATTAGTTTTATATAACTTCATGTAAATTTGTTTTAGATGATCAAATTAAATATCTTTGTGATATTCACCACATGAATATGTTAATTAGTTAACAAAAGATTCTATGGAATTATATGATAGTTAAATTAAAGAAGACTTCTAATTCGCATCCATATGGGTTGATTATGAGCTTAGTGAGATTTTGGAACGTATGATGTGAATGATAGGTTTTCTTAATTATTTAATTATTAAACGATATACGTAACAAATTATATTAAGTTTTCAGATATGGTAGCTAAAAATTTGATAGATAGTATGTCTTTTATCGAAAAACTACATGACTCAAATTACAATGTTTGGCATCCAAAAGTCCAATTCATCATGAATGATGGTGGCATGCTAGATCTCTTGACAACTTCTATGCCTTCCCCGGCAGACAACGATGAACAAGGTAAAGATATTACTGCCAGTGAGCAGTATAAGAAAAACCTAAAGGCATGCCATGTCTGGTTCAAAAGGGATCGTCCTGCATGTTACACAATGTTGTCTTTCATGCATCACGATCTCCTGCGAGAATTTGAACATTATCCCACTACTAAGGACATGTGGCCTAGCTTAAGATCAGGTTTGGGTAAACATCTGCCACAAGGTTGCATACCTTGTAATCAAATTGGATAAAATATACTATTGACTCTGGTCGTAGTATCTCTAAACATCATCGAAGCATGAGTGGTATGGTTCGACATCTTAAAGCTGTTGGGTGAGATGTCTTTGAGGAGGAACAGGTACTGAATGTGATTAGGGCTCAACCTAATGAGAATGAATAATGGATGAGCTTTAAAATCATTATGGCACATAATGAGAAAACATCATAGGAGCTTTAAAATCATTCTAGCACATAATGAGACCATTCAAACCTTTGAGGGAATTTTAAAACACCTGGATGGAGGAAGAGTGCATAAAAGCATATGCACCTTTTAATGTGGCATTCGTTACCAAAATGAGGGGGCCCAAGGGCAACAGGCCTTATCATGGCAAAAAAAAACCATGAAGCGTCCTCGCACCCCTCAGAACTCTCAATCTAAAGGTGTTTTTTCCAAGAAGTATAAGGCTAAGGGTACTGGAGCTAAAGATATGACACGTGTAAAGTATTATAACTGTGCAAAGAAGGAGCACTATGCTTGGGATTGTCCTAAGCCAGCGAAGGTACTTCTTTCCACCAAAACTTCTCAATTGTATCTTTGTTCCCATGCATTTGTTGCTAACGCTCTTCTTCAATGGATTATAAACACAGGACCAATAAAACACGTAGTTCAAGATAAACTGGATTCATGGAGTTCTGTCGTTACCCAGTAGGTTCATGGACTATCACATTAGGGAACGGCAATGAGGAAGATGTCCTTGATTTAGAAACATACTGGCTCTAACTTCGTGGAGGACATAAACTGCTTCTTCATGATGCTCTCTATGCACCTAGGGTGCGATGTCCTTAGTTTCTTATTTTTTATAAGATTAGGTTTTACTTTTGGATTTCGTGCTAATGGTTTAGATTTGTTCCATCATGGCAATTTCTTTGGCCAAGCAGCATCGAAAGGAGATTTCATTGTTTTGGATTTGGATGATTCTTATAATAGCATTACTTCGGCTTTTGTCTCATATTTTAACTCTGATTCTGTATTTGTTAAGTCGCATGCTTGATTTTACCATGTTGGCCATGACAGATAAGTAGACAAGCTAAAGAGTGCTTTTAGATTGACTCAATATGGTTAAGTTGCTCAGGTGTGAGCCATGTCTAGCTGGAAAAGCAGATATAAAGTCTTTTGGTAAAGCTTTGAGAACATCAAGTCCATTAGAATTAATCCATTGAGACAACTGCGAACCCACGAGCATGAAAGCACGTCATACAGCTATCTATTTCATTACTCTTATAGATTATTATTCATGATATGTGTATGTGTACCTACTATCTTACCGGTATGAGGTATGTGATGTGTTCAAATGCTTTGTAGTAGAAGTAGAGACCCAATTAGGACGAAAAGTTAAAGCTTTTCATACCGATTAAGGTCGTGAATATCTCTCTAACATGTTTAAAGGTTTTTGTGAAGAAAAAGGTATTCGAAGACAGCTGATGATCCCAGGCACCCTGGAATAGAATGGTGTTGCGAAATGTAAGTTAGATTGCTTAACATAGTCAGCGCAATAATGACACATGCTAACCTCCCAATCAGTTTTTGGGGGATATGTTGTTTATAGCAACCTACATCCTTAATCATATGCCAAGCAAGAGTATATCTTCTACACCATATGAGTTCTGGTTTAGTAAAAAGTCATCCTTTGACTACTTACGCCCATAGGTTTGGCTGGCTATGTGCATAATCCAACCCTCAAACATGAAAAACTTGGTTTAGGAGCTATAAGCCCATGGGTTCAGCTGGCTATTTGCATAATCCAACCCTCAAACATGGAAAACTTGGTCCAAGAGCTATCCAGATGGTGTTCATTAGATATCCCACACATTCTAAAGGATATGTGATATTTAGTAGACACCTTAGTGGTTATAGGACAAAATAGATTCTTGTAATATCGACGTTCTTGAGGATGAGTTCCCAACTACTAGTGAAATAAAGGATGTCAAACTATATCAATTACAGTAAGACATTCAACGATCTTTTAGTGACAGCGGGAATTTGAGTTCTAACCAAGTCACCAAACATGGTATACCTCCCCTATCCAAAAGGAATAGAGGAGACTTGTCTACTTTTATCATCAATCTCCAATTCCTTAAGAGATCCAACCTAAGAATGAGGTTTTTCATCAATCTCCTATTCCTGAACATGTAGTTAGTCCACACTTTTAAGATCCCACACCTCCAAGGGATAGTGCGAGTGATTCTCCACAAGCTAAGGGTCCTATACCTTTTAAAGAAATGGAAAGGAATTCCTCACTTAGGCAGACAAATAATAAAGGTCCAAGGATTCAAAGGAGTGAGTGTGGAAGAATTCCTTGACAATATTTCCAAATTGAAGAGGAAATATTCCTATGCACTCTATTGAAAGTTGAGGAACCTACCTCTTTACAAGGGGCAATTGATTCACGAAATCACAAAGAGTAGATGGATGCCATGAGGGAAGAGATGGACTCAATGGAAAGAAACAAGGTTTTGAAACTCATTGATCTTCCACCCTGATGTAAGTCTAATAGAAACAAGTGGTTTTTCAAGATAAAATATGAGAAAAATGGCTCGATCTGTAAGTTCAAGGCCTATCTAGTGGCAAAAGGCTTTACCGAAATTAAGGGTATAGACTATGACGAGAGATTTCCTCTTGTAGTGAGATTTACCTTTATTCGCCTACTCCTATCCCTAGTTACCTATTTGGACCTAGAGTTGTTTCAAATGAATGTAAAGACCGTTTTCCTTGATGGTAACCTTGAGAAAGAAATCTATATCGAACAACCCATTGGTTTTGTATCAACAGGACAAGAGAATAAGGTGTGTTGTCTTAAAGGTCCATATATGGTCTTAAATAATCTTCCAGATCTTGGTACTTTCCATGAAGTCATAACTTCATTTAACCCCATTCTATGTCTAAAGACTAATCGGGGGGATTATGTTTCTTACCCTATACGTTGGTAACATACTACTAGCTAGGAACAACTTGGAGATTATCGAAGCTATTAAGAAGTGGTTGTCCTTTGTCTTTGAGATGAAGGACATGAGTAAAGCTAGGTATGTCCTAAGTGTGGAAATAATTAGAAACCATCCTAACAAGATCTTAGACATGTGCCAAGCAGTATGTATCAAAAGGTCTTATAATGATTTCAGATGCATTACCCTAAACCCGTAGACACTCCAATTGAGAAGGGTCTACGCTTGAGTCTTGATCAATGTCCTAAAATAGATAATGAAAAGGAGGCAATGAACAATGTCCCTTATGCTAGTTTCGTAGAAGCTTAATGTATGTCATGTTATGTACACAGCCTAACATTTGATTTGTAGTTGGTTTGGTAAGTTGTTACCAGAGCAACCCAGGACTTGCTCATTGGCAAGCCGCCAAGAGGATCATGTGCTACCTTCATGGCACAACCGACTTAGTCCTTTACTATCAAGGTGGAGACCTTAAGTTGAGAGGATAACAGATGCCGATTGGGGGTGGTGAGCCGAATTAGTCCAGGTCAACCTCAGGTTATGTCTGGGTTGGGGAGTCATATCATGGTGTAGTAAGAAGCAAGAATGTATAGCTCTGTCGAGTATAGAGGCACAGTATGTCGTATATAGCCCAGCAGCCCATGAGACAATGTGACTTAGGAGTTTCCTTCAAGATCTTAATCTCTCTCTTAGAGTTGAAGATCCTGTTAAGACGCTATACGGCAACATAGCTTCCATCCACTTCGCCAAGGATCTGAAGTTCTATCGGCAGACCAAGCACAAAAAAAAGGCGTTATCAATTAGAAAATGTCATAAAGACAAAGGAAGTTGTCATCAAGTATATACCCACCAAAAAGATGGTTGCTAATTCGTTAACTAAGCTGATTCCTAAAGATGCTTTCAAGCTCATATGTTGAGTTTAAGACTTCTTAGGGTTTAGTTTTTGGATGAATCTTGTTATGTAATAGATACTTTCTTCTCGTAACAAGTATTATGTAATAAAGATTGAAGTTTCTTTTCCTAAATGGTTTGTGATTTATTATCATTTGTTGGATATGTTGAAATGTCACAGGCTTCTGATTGGCCTAGTCACACAGGCAATCGCTCTGGCGCCTGAGTAGTGGGCGGGATGAGACTGAATCATATTATCACTAGGTGTGCAATATTGATTACCCATGCTAGAAGTGTATGAATAAGAATGAATACAGACGCCTTAGGGAGTCTCATATAAGACTTGAGGGAGTTGAATATGAAATATGATTTCATATTGAAGCCTTAAAAGTCAAATCTTAAGAGTCAAGATTAACATTTAGTGTGTTGATCTGCTGGCTCAGGTTAGATTTTTGGGTGAAAATCTAGACTCGTGATTCATATAGCACATATAGTGATGACCCTAATTAAGTGAGAGCTATATCATGACACACATCTCATATTGTGTGTGCTTAAATGACTAACACGTCCGCAAATGCACGGGTGTTGTAGTTTAGATTAAAAGATCGTCCTCTAGGACTACAGTAATCTATCGAGTTAACATCCTACTAAAATTGATAAGTAATCAATCTTTTCAATGAGTTGATTTAAATACACTAATTGTCTAATTTGAAATTCAATCAAAGTAAAGCACCTAGTAATTCGATTCGCCAAGTAAAGACTTATATCATAGAATTAAGCATGCACTTTTCATGAATTGAATGATTCAACGAATTGCAACCGAGTTAAATTTAATCCTTTATTTCAGAATAAATTAAATTGCCCAAGCAAATTCAACTAACACTTTCTCAAGTGTCTTTGATTTAGTCTAATTTCAAGATTCATGAATGCTAAGTCTCCTCTTAACAAGCAATTCTATCTCGTGTTTCGCTAGGTCAAGTTCTATCAAGATGATCTAGTAGCGAGTTTCACTTTTCAGTACTTCACTCAACTACCTAACACAAGAAAGCAAAATTGGCCAAACTTTACTCACAACATTTCAATCTCAATAAATCATTTCAATCATAAACAAGCACAACATTGTAAAGTTTAAGGATCCAACTACGATACTATGACTAATAAATCCCTAGATTAAATAAAACTACTCATTCATATTTCAAATTCCACTAAAACAAGAGCTTAAGAATAAGTTCAAAAGGGAAGGAAAACTTTACAAGAATCGCAACCCTTCAATTAAGCAACAATCTTCTAGCCTACAAGAGCAAAGCTTCTCCCTTCACTTCCCCTTTTGCTCCCAAAAAAAATAAACTAAACTAAACTCTAACTAAAAGAGAGATAGATGTGAGAGTAGACCTGGCAAAACTGACCCGAGACCCGAAACCCGAACCGAATGACCCGGACCCATACCCGACCCGACACCCGAAATATGCTCACTCGAAAGTGGACCCGAAACCCGAATTGACCCGACCCGAACCACACCCGACCCGAAATTCTCAACAAAGTTGCTTGTTTTGGCATGACAAGCGTGTTTCACCAAAAATTGCTTGACCCGAAATCGACCCGACCCGAACCATACCCGACCCAAACCGAAACGACCCGAAATGTCACTTAACCCGAAAATGACCCGACCCGAACTTGACCTGACCCGTACCCGAACCGAATGACCCATTTGCCAATTCTATGTGAGAGTAGTGGTGAGATGGTGATGGGTGTTGAATTCTTTTTTCTTCAGCCAAAAACAACTCCTTATAAGCACCAAACGGAGCATCCTCAACCGCACAATGAAGGAAGATGAAGAGTTGGCAGTTACAGGTTCACCACGGTCCGTGGGGGACACCATGGTCAGACCGTGGTTCTGGCTAGTTTCGAAATCTTCTGCTCTTTTCTTGCTCCACGGGCATGGGACTTGGGGTACCCCCATGCTAGGCTCATAAGCACTCAAATGAGCGTCAATTGTTAGGTCAAATGGTCTAAAATTCTGCAAAAGTCACCAAAGAACCATACCTAAGCATAAAATGAGAATAGGAGTATAAATTATGACATTAAGCCCATAAGTTCTCCAAAAAGTACTACAAAACGTCCCAAAAATAATGTATATAAAAGCACTTATAAAACTCCCCCACGCTTAAATCGCTGCTTGTCCCTAAGCAGCAATAAGACCAAAAATTATTTACAACCTCCTCAGGATAGACATTGGTAGCAGCTCAATAGCAAAGCTGATCCAAAGCTAGCCCAAAAGTGCCAAAAAATAATTAACAAACAGGCTAGGAAATGAAGTTTCGAAATCATTGATAGACCACATTGTCAAGTTTGAATCAACCTCGCCTAAAATCATCAAATACAACTACATCAACATATGAAACAATTGGAGCTAGTAATGACGGTAGAACCTCACTATACTCTTGTGACGCTGATCACACATGTGTTTGAAAATGTAGGAAGATTCCCTCAATTCCCATTCCAAAGACTTAAATCTGCCATAAGCTTGATAAGACTCTCTAATTCGTCATCATTAGTATGCAACACACATTGGACAATTATGAGGAGTTTATGAGGTCGTAACAGGGTCATGGGTAAAGGTAAGAGGGGAATGAATATTTTGGAAATGTGGAGCTAGAAGTCATAGACTAAGAGCTAAATGCTTCCAATACACTTATGAAACACTCTCCTCCAACCAATACATTGCAATAACAAAATACATCCCCTTTCATAACCAAATGAAGAGAAAAAGAGTTGAAAGTCATATATACTTTTTACAATCCAAGCAAGGCCAACACTTACTTTTTTTCTTTTTTTTTGTTCTCTTTTTTTTTGGTTGCTTTTTTCTTCTTTTTTTTCTTCCATATTTTTTTAAATCTCGCAAAAGAGTTAGCTAAAGGAATACATATCAAACTTGAATTTCAACTCTTCTTTAATCTTTGTACAATCAGACAAGGGATTTCTTATACAAACACAAAACTACAAAATCCCTTCACCAATTGACACACCAAATCCACCAAAAAGATCTCAATGCACCTTAGTAACTCCCAATCAAACTCGATTTACGAGAATGAAATGCTGCTCTAGTCTTGGCTTAAGGGTTAGACAATTGTTTGGCCAAAGGCTATGTTTAGAGGTTCAAATCAACAAAAACTGATATAAGCTCAAAGGGGCTAGCAAAGGATATATTATGCATAAGGGTGGTTGTTTGGTCTTTTGGGTTAACAAGTCAAAGAATGCCTTATTCATGTTTCCTAAATGCATATGCTAAGTGTGATCTTGAATGGAAGTCAAAGCAAGTTCTAGAGAAATGATGTTAAGGAACAGTTGCTCATGAATTGACAAGAGACTAAATTGATAATTTAGTCGTTAAAAGCTCAAAACCTCACAGGACATCTACCAAGGTCATACCTAGCTCATTAGGATACATATGCCAACATTCATGTAAAGAATCATGGGTAATCAATTCGCACCCAACATATGGTCAAAACATGAAGCTCATTTTCGCAAACTTGTTTACAAACATTTTTATTCACAATTGGGCAAATCAAAGGATCAATCTAAACCAAAAAAGTCTACCTAGTCTACAAAGATCATCATTTGGAGGATTTTTTTCTTTTATTTTTTTTATTTTTGGCCATTTTTTTTGTTTTTTTCAATGAATGCATGCTCCTAATAACAATACCAAGAAAATACAAAAAAAAAACTATGAAAAAAAAACTATAAAAAGGAACCAAAAGTGAAAAGAAACCTAAGTGTACCTCTAACATGCTCTAGCTACATAACATCAAAACCTAAAATGCAACTCTAAATGCAAGCATAAGCAATATATACAATGCACACACAAGCACACACCAAACCAAGTCAGGCATCAAATGCCATCAATTAATTGACTAACTCCCCTATGCTTGAACAAAACATTGTCCTCAATATAAGTATAGAGGTAGAAAAGGAAAGGGGAGTCACAAGAAGAATTTAGAAGAGAGGTGGGGAAGAGGGGTTGGAAGGTTGACCATAAGAGATATGTCAATCTTTCCAGGTCTCTAAATATGCCCTAAAGTCTTGAAAACATTGGGCTTGGGTAACAAGCATCCCACGGAGCTCGTCGTGCCGTTCTTGGACAAAGCCACAAAGAGCGGCGTTCTCAGACGCAACATAGGCTCGAAGGGACATTTGCTCCTCTTGAATGGACCTAATGGTGGCTTGGACTTCTTCATAGTCAGTGGACGGTTGTTGGGTGGAGGAACTAGGTCCGGCTTGACAAGTAAATAGAGGTGGACGAAGTGCGGGTTAAACAACCTCATCATCGCCAGGCACCCATTGAAGCCCAATAAAGTAAGGTGGTCCGATCAACATCGGGAAGCGGCAGACGTCGATCCCCATGATAAATCTAGCACAAATGTCCAGCCTCTACTTTGCAAAAATTTGTTAGCTCAAAAGTGGTTTGATCTCAAACCCAGAAACTCAATCCTCAGGATTGGGCTCAACACCTAAAAATCTAGCAATGGTTGTGATTACACCCCCAATGACTATCCTATCCTTAGTGCTAACAGCCGCACTATATAATTGTCAGGCCAAGAACACCCCACGATCAACTTCGACACCATCTAGCATACAAGACATGAGGTGTAACTCAGACAATCTCGGGACACTCAAACTATCATCCCAAGCAAAGAAACAATAACCGAGAATACGTTGAGCCGCCCGAATGCAAGGGTTTCTAATATGGGTACATTTGGAAGAATTAGTATTATACTTAAAACTCCCCAAAAGCTCACCTCAAAATGCATTCAAGTTGAATTCACTGGGACCTTGATGGTTTGGTAAGTCCATGCTAGGTGGAAAACCAAATATGCTATTAAAGGTACCTAAATTCAGCTCATAAAATTGCCCTTGCAAATAAAATGAAATATATCCCGCTTGACATTGAGGACCTTAAGTGACCTCAACATAAAAATTACTCAAAAATTCTAGAGTGAGGTCCCGATATGTATGCTCTCTCATTTTAATAAAACGGCTTATACCCCCCATGCAAATAACCACCGTATATCATCCAACATTCCCAAACGTCCCAACAATTCCTCATCAAAATAATGAGTTGCCACAATAATTTGTTCATTCAAGCAAGTATATTAGTAACATGTTCGGGGTTAGTCAAACCAAGGGGATGAGGAACGTTACCTCGGGTCCCTACATTGGTTGAAGTGCGGGAGGTTCGTGGAGGTCGCGATGGTGCTCGGCTAGATGTCCCCACCTCCTTGATGCTCCTTTGTCTTTTAGTAGAGGCCATGGATGTAAAATGTAAGAAAATTGAAAGAAAAACCTCATAAAGGAGGTGGGAGAAAAGAAAATGAAGAATTTAAGTGAAACATGAGGAAGAATTAGAGAGAGAAGAAGATGGTTATGGAGGACGGGTGAAAGTAAGATGAACTTGGAGAAGAAATGGTGGAAAGAGATGAAATTTGTTGGAGAAAGAGAAAGATTAAGAGAAAAGGGAAGATTTTGAGTGAAAATGGACTAAAAATGGGAAGAAATGAGGGAGAAATTGAAGGTTTAACAATGGAGGGTTTAGAGAGAGAAAGAGGAAGAGTTGAGATAGAAGATGAATGTGGGGGAAATGGACGGTCACTGTGGTCAAAACCCTTGATCGCGACCCGTAGCAGTCCACCACGGAGCATGGACGACACCACGGTCGGATAGTGGTGGCTGCTAGATACCGAGTTCTCCGTTTTGCTGCATGGGCATGATACGGGCCATATTAGAAAATATGGACCGTCCATGCCCAGCATCTTTCTTCCTTTTGTTTTTGTGTTTTTTTTTTCCTCCTTTTTTTCCCTTTTTTTTTGTCTTTTTGCTTTTTTTTTTCTCCATCTCTCTTTTGTTTTCATTTATGAAAAAACTACCTAAAAATGGAATCAAAGCTATAAAACGGCTTAGGTTTCCTCCCAAGAAGCGCTCTTTTAAGTTCAAGAGCTTGGCCATGCTTCTATGTGTGCTCGGGATTGGTAAGCTTATGGACATTATTTTTGTTGCGAACTACAAAATTGAAATCTTCCAACTAAAGGTACTACATCAGATACTCAAGTTAGAGGTCTTTCTTCATCATCAAATGACGCTATAATGAATTATCAATGTACAAGACATACCGATAGCGTGGTCCATTAGACTGGCCACTATCAAAAGGTTCAATCCTCATATCAAAGTCTAAATCGACTCCTTTCATATGAGGTAAAAAGAGAGCCACTTGGGCAAACCTGCAATAATCACTCATAGGATATTCATTATAAGCATAGGCCTCAACCTTGGGTATGCTAGGTGGCGTAGGAACAGCAAACTCCACCTTAACATACCCTTGGTCGGGATCCTTAGTAGAAATCCAATCAAAATCGGAAGGGTCTTGACAATCTAAACCATCCTCCATGTTAATCTCATGAGAAAGGGGGAATACATCTGATAGAGAAGAATTAGGGGAAACCACTTTCTCATCCATAAGACAGAACATAGCATAACACCCTTCTACTTCAAATGTTATCCGCCACTCTTTTACATCAATATTACAACCTGAAGCAGCCAAGAAGGGCCTACCAAGAATAATTTGGGCATCATTGGTCTTAGTCATACCGGTAATGATAAAGTCTTCCAACACCCAAATATCTCCTATTTTGACTAGCACATCCTCTAATTTACCTAAAGGTCGTGTTTCAGAACCATCTGCTAATTAGAGTAAAAAGAGTGCGGGTCGTAACGGTCCTAAACGAAGCCTATGAAACAAAGAGTAGGGCATCAAACTGACACTTACACTAAGGTCACATAAGGCTCTTTCAATTTCCATTTTTCCACGACACGTGGGATAGAAAAGCCACTTGGGTCAGGAAGCTTAGGTGGAAAGACTGTGGGGATCTCTAAGCTATCATTTTCTATGAAATTCATAGGCTTGCCTCCATCATTTCTCTCCTTACTCTTAACCATGATTATTTCTCTGCCCTCCTCAATTGTTATGTCCTCAGGGTCTCTAGGGTCCTCGGCCCCTTCCTTCAACGTAACACAATTACAATACTCATGGGGGTTAGATTCGGGTTTACTTTGTAGTCTACCCAGAGGTGTAGATGAAGAGCTAGCTTGTTAGGCAATTTGGGCTTCCAACATATTGGTATGAGTAGTAAGCACGTCAACTTTAGAGGCTAATTGCTTTATATACTCATCTTGCTTTTGTTGCGCCAGAAGCATAGTCTCCATCATAGCCTCTAGGTTGGACTTTTGGGGAACCTGTTGGAGAAAGGGAGGTCTTTGAAATCCGGGGGTTGCCTAGCATTCATTTGGGGTATTATGGAAGGGTTAAGCCTACGTGAGAAATTTGGATAGTTCCTCCAACCTGGATTATAAGTATTTGAATAAGGGTCATTGATCGATCTCATGTTGAAATTATTGTTATAATTAACTTGGTGGCTAGTGTTTTGGGCAAAAGGACTCCCAACTGGGCAATTCTCAATCAAATGGTCAATGGAACCACATATTTCACATGAGGGGGGAGGGGCACTAGAATTCACAGCATTCACATTCAATCGTTCCAACCTTTGAGTCATAACATCTACTTTAGTATTAAGCAAAGTAAGTGCATCAACTTCAAACTTACCTCTAACCCTCTTGGGTTGGCCTCGTTAGTTAGACCACTAAAAATTGTTGAGCACCATCTCCTTAATCAAATTGTAGGCCTCATCCTCAGTCTTATTCATCAAGGTTCCCCCTGCTGCCACATCAATAGTAAACCTTACATGTTGGGTCACTCAATTTTAGAAAACTTGAACAATCATCCATCGTTGAAGGCCACGGTGAGGGCACAACCGCAAAAAGTCTTTGCACCGCTCTCAAGCCTCATAGAGTGTCTCATTATCCCTTTGGGTAAAGTTGGTGATTTGGTTCTTCGAACTTGCAGTTTTGCTTAGTGGGAAGAATTTGGCTAGGAAGTCTCCAGTAAGCTCATCCCATGTGGTGATGCATCCGGGAGGTAAAGAATGAAGCCATGCTCTCGTCTTGTTCTTAAGTGAAAAGGGAAATAGTCGCAGTCGAATGGCATCAATGGAGACTTCATTGAGCTTCAATATGTCACACACCTCTAAAAAGACCGAGAGGCATAAGTTCAGGTCTTCCAACGAGATGCCCCCAAATTGTGATTATTGCACCATGAAAATAAGAGCCAGCTTGAGCTCAAAATCATTTGCCTCTACGTTAGGACGAGTAATGCTTGAGGTGATGCCTTGGACTCCTAGGATAACAAAATCCCTAAGAGTCATTCTTTGCTCACCTCCTCCTCCCGCCATAATTGGTAAGGTGCCTCTAGCCTTGCTCCTTTGTTCCTCAGTCTTTGCACCATGGAAATAAGAGTCGGCTCAAGCTGAAAATTATTTGCCTCCACATTAGGACGAGCAATGTTTGAGGTGATGCCTTGGGCTCCTGGGATAACAAAATCCCTAAGCGTCCTTCTTTGCTCACCTCCTCCTCCCGCCATAATTGGTAAGGTCCCTCTACCCTTGCACCTTTGTTCCTCAAGTCTTTGGTTCTTCCTCCTTGAACGGAAAGTCCTCTCAATCCCAGGATCGGGTTTGTATAGAAATGGACTTTGTATGCAAGGGGGGAAATTCCTATAAGCACAATCACCAACACTGCTAAATGCAATCAAAAAGAAAAGAAAAATAAAGTAAAGCACTCAATCAATTTCGTAAGATTCACTCAATAGTTAACAATTTGGTCCCCGACAACGGCACCAAAAACTTGACACGTCCGCAAGCGCATGGGTGTTGTACTTTAGATTAAAAGATTTTCCTCTGGGACCACAGTAATCTATCGAGTTAACGTCCTATTGAAATTGCTAAACAAACAATCTTTTCAATGTGTTGATTTAAATATACTAATTATCTCATTTGAAATTCAATCAAAGTAAAGCACCTAGGAATTTGATTCTCCAAGTAAAGAGTTGTATCATAGAATTAAGCATGCACTTTTCACGAATTGAACGATTCAAGGAATTGCAATCAAGTTAAATTTAATCCTTTCTTTCAAAATAAATTAAATTGCCCAAACGAATTCAACTAACACTCTCTCAAGTGTCTTTGATTTAGTCTAGGTTGAAGATTCATGAATGCTAAGTCTCCTCTTAACAAGCAATTTATCTCGAGTTTCGCCAAGTTAAGTTCTATCAAGGTGATCTAGTAGTGAGTTTCACTTTTCAGTAATTCACTTTTCAGTAATTCACTCAACTACCTAACATAAGCAACCAAAATTGGCCAAACTTTACTCACAACATTTCAATCTCAAAATAGAAGTAAATCATTCCAATCATGAAATAAGCACAAGATTGTAAAGACTAAGGATCTAACTACAATACCATGGCTTACAAATTCTTGTATTAAATAAAACTACTCACTCATATTTCAAATTCAACTAAAACAAGAGTTCAAGAATAAGTTCAAAGGGAATGAAAACTTTACAACAATGGCAGCCCTTCAATTGTGCAACAATCTTCAAGCCTCCAAGAGCAAAGCTTCTCCCTTCAATTCTCCTTTTGCTCCCAAAAATAAACTAAACTAAACTCTAACTAAAAGAGAGATGGATGTGAGATTAGTGGTGAGATGGTGATGGATCCTAAAATCTTCTTTCTTCAGCTAAAAAGCACGCCTTATAAGCACCAAATGGAGCATTCTTATCCTCACAACGAAGGAAGATGAAGAGGTTAGCAATTACAGGCTCACCACGGTCTGTGGGGGACACCACAGTTAGACTGTTGTTCTGGCTGGTTCCGAAATCTTCTGTTCTTCTCTTGCTCCACGGGCATGGGACTAGGGGTACCCTCGTTGCACTCAAATGAGGGCCAATTACTATGTCAAATGGTCTAAAATCCTGCAAAAGTCACCAAAGAACCATACCCAATCATAAAACAAGAATAGGAGTATAAATTATGACATTAAGCCCGTAAATTCCCGAAAAGGTGCTACAAAACGTCCCAAAAATAAAGTATGTAAAAGCACTTATCAACAACCCATACATGGAGTAACAATTGACTTCGCTATCGCTTGTCACTATGTGACATTATGAATTATGACTCTTTGACTTAAAGCTATGTTATGAAGTTAAAACTTGATGTTACTACTTTAATTTGTTTCTTAAGGGCCACAATGTATACAATTCAATGAGAAAACGTTAGGGAAGCAGTTGAGCGGAGATGTAATATCACGATTGTTTAAGAAAAAATCTATCCATCTTCACCATATCAACTCGGGCAATTATATTGAGTATATAGTTATATGATATATCATATAAAATAAAAGGATTAGCAATGCTACTTGTGATGTTCAAGATGATTTAGAGTATTGTATTTCGTGAAAGTGTTATGTGAGTCAGATGGTGAGTTAATATAACACTATTGGTTACTTTCTGGTGGCACGTCTTATTCATAGTATGAAGCATGAAGAGTTGTGATTTGTGAAAAGCATATGATTTGCGGCCTACGTGGCCAAGTCGGAGCTATTGGCCGACCCTAATAATATTAGGGTTGACGGCCATGTCAAGCGCTAAGAAGCGGTAACCCTAGTTGACCCAACCTGTATAAGAGGGGCTAGGAGGTCGACTAATTACCCATCAAATAGAGAAACCTCCAACTCTTCGCTCACTCTCTCTCTCTCACGACCTCCTTACCATCTAATTAGATTCGGGTTTAGGGCATGACTTTCCCAGACGACTTTAGTAATCGTTTAGTAGAATTCAGATTATGAGGGTTATTGCCGACATTCTATTCTGCATTGCTAAGGTATGTCCTTAATTTCCTGCTTGTCTCCTTGCCCATAAGACATGATGTGTTCATGGGTTTCTACTTAAAAGTGCAAGAGTCCGTTTGGTTGAAGAGGTAGTTGCATTATTTGCTTGATGAACCAAATATTACTGTCCAGTATTGGTTTACTGTGAGAAGGTGTGATCATATGTACTAAGAACCTTAAGTATCATTATAACTTGTAAGACCAAACATATTGGATATTACATTGAACTTTGTGAATGGCATAGTAACACACAAAGAGAGTGACATAAAATAACTTTCCTATGAATGACATGGTTATGGAGGCATTGATCAAGCCCTAGTAAGATGATGTGCTTAAGGGACCTCACTGATCATAATTGGCATGCATTAGCGTGTTGCTTAGTAATCTTTTCCCAACAATCACAAATGATTGTCTAATGTTATAAAATTAAACAAGTGGTTTTTATACACTTGTTATTATAATGTTATCCATAGATACTTGTTGTGCATTCTTGAACTCAATGATATGTCAGGTAGACATAAGATTAGCCTTTTCACACCGATAATTGCCTCCATTGACTAGAGTATCAATGGGAGATGAGACAAGATTTTAAATGAAATTATCATAAGGACAATTTGAGAACCTATTAACTTAAAATAATAAATGTCGCCTTGATAATGACAGAAGGTCATTACAACATATCGGTAAAAGTAAGCTTTACATAGTTTACCTTAAAGATACTAGACGTGAGTTCAAATTGATGAGTAGTTTTAGGAACTCAATTTATATACTAAGGTATCCAAATATCATATGTACAACATTATAGTCAGAAGATCGAAAAGGACATATACTCCATAGGAAAGGAGAAAATGCTATAACACATGTTTCATACCCTAAGTGCAAGAGGCGACCAATCAGGTTAATACAAATAAGATCTCAACTTATATTTATGTGAGACACCTTCAGGTTATGGCCTTATATGTGTCCCCTTATGACTCCAATCAATAGCTTGAGACTTGATTCAATGTTTGTTATCTTATTGCATTGCCAAAAGACTATGAATGATTAAGTCTAGTAGAACATGTCTAAAAAAACAAGTTAGATTTGATCGAGAGACTTGTAAGAAGAGGATGATCATTTAGGGAATCCCATTATTTTCCCTATTCACTGGTGCACCAGCAATGATATATGGGTCATAATTGTGAATATGAAATATGATGGGTTGATGAGATCAAAGTAAGACATTTGATGAGATTGAAAGGGTACTTGCATAATTCCAATTACTCATGCGTAGTTCTTAATGAGACATTATATATTCCTAAAAGTGGATAGCATAAATATTTTACAAGCATGCTAATAGTACGATCTATGCACTCAGTATGAGGATTTTGCATAAATAAAAAGAAAATAAGTTCTTTTCTCTTTTAGGCTTTTTTATCAAAAGTTTTTGTTCTTTTAGGTTAAAAAGCACTCTCTTATGTGTGAGTGGGGGATATTGGACCTATGGCATGATACACCCATAAGGGGTTCAAGTTCAATCTAATATAAAAAGCAAATCAGTGTAAGAGGCAAAGACACACAAGAAACAACCATTCTCTAGACTTAGAATTTTTACACAAACCCTAAAACTCTTAGGTTGTGAGAATGTAGAGCTTCTGCACTTAGTAAGATTCTTATTCGACTAGTGATTCAAAGTCAGGTGCGATCGTCTTCTACTGTGGAATTAAGGTAAATCTGTTACACATAATTTAATATGCTAAGTCTCTTGGTTCGAAGGAAAATATAAGAATTACTCACCTTAATCCTTGCTACATACTTTTGTTTTCATTGTATCTCTCATGTGGATGCTCCAAATTAAACAAAACTCTGTTCTTTCTTTCGATTATTCCACTCTTTCTTTCTTTCTTTTCTTCCCTTAGCTAGGCATGGCATAACTCATATTTATAAACAATTTACACCAATCAAATATTGACGACAATCCAATCATAAGCAAGATAACTTGCCTAAGTAATTTCATGCTTATTCAATAAATTTACCACAAAAATATTATGCTTCGCCAAATAATTTTGCATGTGATTAAATGAGAACCACAACTTTTTTTGGGTTGACTTGACCTTGACCTTGACTTTCACTTTAACTTTCATGATACCTAAACTCAATTCTAATTGTTCTCAAAGTTTCATTCAGGCCAACTATTCACCATAAACCACAGATCATACGCTTAGATTTAATTCAAAAGTGAATAGCTAAAAATTCAAGGTGTTGCAGGCAACGTGCTCATGCACACTTATCACACTAGGGGTTAGGAATGTGTGCAACCTGACTAGGGGACCTTGGGCAATGGTTGGACCAGAAGCCTTAAAAGGCACCCCGAGAGGAATGCTACTTGGGTCTCTAATAGTTGGTCAAAGGGCAACACAATGACATGGTCATTCATTAAGAAGACTCGAATACAGAGGGTACCGATTCCTTACAAGAAAAAAAAAAGGCTTAGGCGACAAGCGTATTCATATCCTAAGCCATATTTTTGTATCCCTAAAATCTAGGTGACAAAACATTTTTGTAGCAAAGTCGTAGCCCCATCTTTGTGGCTTTGGATCAGGCGACAAGTTCTAAACAAATGTCACCTCTTTCAGTACATTCGAGCTATAAGTTTTTTGTAGTTTGGGCTACAAGTCTTGCTGTTGCCCAAGTTTAACTTCTAGGCTACGAATATTTTTCTTGTCACCCCAATCATGTTTGGGCTACAAACATAATTGTCGCCAATATTTGACTTGGGGTTACGATCACTTTTGTGGCCAAAATCCTATTATTTTGGCTACAAGAACTTATTGTAGCGTAAGCAAACCTTTGAGCTACAAATATGTTCCCCGCTCACCTCTATTTTTGGCTACAAATTTATTCTCATTGCTTAAATATGCCTATAGGCTACACACTTATTTGTAGCCTAATGCTTTAAATTACATATTTTTCTCATTTGGCTTTATAATTGTTGTTATTTATGTTAATGCTTTGTGAAATAATTATGTTGTTGGGAGAATCTAATATATCAAGCAACCTCTATAACATAACACATAAACATAACCAATTCATAGAAATGTAAAATTCATCACATTAAATATGATTAACAATACTTAGCAATGTAGGAAAACTATAATTCGATGGAAATTATAGTATGATTACTGAACATCCGAAATTAAGTTATATCTACAAACACTCTTCACTTCCATCATTGGCAAAGAAAGACTACTTGAATATTTCCCTTGATAAAATGAGAGCTCCTTATATGGAACCTAAGATTTTAAAGGGAAAAGCGCCATGTTAGTACTATGTCAAGGCAAGTGAAGACCAAGTGAAGGTGAGGGAAGATAAATAAATTGTATGGATAACACCATGTCACCAACATAGTATACTAATTTGAAGCAATTGAACACGTCATCAAGAGAAGTCTAACCAAAACTATTCTTGCAATCAATTAAATTAACACGTCCACCACAAGCTCCAACAATCATATGGCCTTGCCCTATTGGGATTTGATGCGTGTGGGAGAGTCCATAATCACAAGACAGATTAAGCTATCAATAACCATCAATCAACAATTCTTGAATCAAGCTAGGCCTAGAATAACCAAAGGAAAAATAAGAAAAATTTTATGGATTTTTTAATGTGGTAAAATAGCTAAATAAAAGAGATATGACTAAGATAAAGGATCAAGCCACCACTTAGCCTAACAATCCATCAATTAATTCTCTAAAGCACAGCATCAAGAATTAATCTAAAGGATTGACTCAATCACCATCCAAATACAAAAGTATTTGAAATAAAGAGAGATTGTCTTTGTGGAAGAGAAAAGCATTCTAGCTTTAATTCATTAATTCTCTCAAATCAAGTCTATCTTCCAAGTTAATATAAGAGGCTAATTCATAGCCACAAGAATTAGTGCCCGCTTTCCTAAGCTACAAAATTAAGCTAATGGAAATTAAGCAACTATAGGGTTAATGGGGGCCAATATGATTCAATCATCTACTCTAGTCAATCATATTATAACAACGATTTAAGCATATAAGAATTGATGCTAGAAGCTTCTAAGCTAGTGATGAGTTGTCTAAATTCTTTCTTATCTCCAAGCTTGATATTTGGACCTTGACCTTGACCTTTGACCAAACTTTGACCCATATTGACCATTGTTGATCAAAGTGTTACTTGATCGGGGCTTGTTGGACTAAAATTAACCCAATTTATCTACTTGATTTGGGTTATGATGGTAGATTCTTCATTTTCTTTTCTCCCTTTCATTAAGGCTTGGGCCACACAAACTAGATATAATAGAATAAACAACTTTTTTTATCCTAAACTCATTTATTGTAAAGTTACAAACCAAACTTGCCCTTGATGCTATATGCATCAAAACTCCCCTTCTTCAAAATGATTTGTCCTCAAATCCTTGTGCTTGAAACTCAAGGGTACCAATCTTGATAACTTGTTACACCCATTGAGTCTTAGGAAACTCAATATGCTAAGAGTACCCACCTTCTTGAGCGTGTATGAATTATTGAAGGATTAAGGAGATACTACAATGGGATGAAAGACATTTCCAACATTTATAAGCCTATTGAAAATTTCAATATACTCATCACAACTCATCAAAACAAGGGATTCCCTTATCATTCACAAGTTTGACTTGTAGAGGCTCACTTTAAAGGGGTAAGGAGTCGAATGATCTTTGTGCCAACAAGGGTGAGAGTTTTACATTTAGCTTGGAAGGGGAAATGATTTCTTTGTGGAGCTCTAAATTTTGTGGGATGTTAGGTTGAGGAGGATTTAGGAGATTTGGGGTAAGAGTTTGGACATGGAAGGTGGGTCTCTCATAAAAGACAATCTTGGGGCTAATTTCAATAGTCACCCAAAAGATAGATAACAAGCATCCATGGAAAACATATCATATATTGTCTCATTTCTCAAATTGCTCATTTTAAATGAAAGTAGAGCTTTCGTAGTGATGTTTACCTCAATTCCCAAATTGGAACAACGGAGAGCATAAGAGTGGGTTTAGGAAGCAATGGGTGGCACAACCTCTAAGGTGGACTTTGACTCAACTTCTTTCTCTTCAAGATCTCAAGTGATCTCATTTTTTTCTTGGCCTCTTCATGATCCATGCTAGGCTCTCCTTGTTCTTGAACCTTAATCTTCTCTTGAGTTACAATAGATTCCTCTTTCAAGGGTTCTTCTCCAGTGGGTTGAATTTCACATTCATGTGTGACTTGAGCCTACTCCAAGTCCTAATTCTGGACTTGCCTTAAAGAGCTCTTTCGCTCTTGAGGCATTTAAACTAATAGTAGTCATAACCTTGAAGTTTTCGGGTAGCTATCAAGAAACTCTCTTCATGGGAATATCTTTTAGTCTTAAAACATTCTTCAAGTGTTTGAACCCATCTCAGATAGATGGTAGGATCCAAACTATTATCATTAAAGTAAGGAGACTCTTTTATAGTCTTCTTTGTTTCAGCCATTTTCTTATTGTGTGCCCTTATTTGAGCTTGGAGTTCAAGGATAACTTTATCTTCCATGGTATGGTGAAGCCAAAAGGGGAGAGAAAAAGAGGAAAAATATAGAAAACAGGGGAAGCATGGTGGTGTTGAGGGCACGAGTAGAAAATGGTAGTCAGGATTATGGCACGAATGTGCTGGCATGGAGTGGTCATGCCATGTTTTTGGATCAAAATTCCAAAGTGCGGGATTTTGGCACGGGTGTGCTAAGTGGCATGGGATGCCAGTGCCAAATTTCTGTTTTGTGTTTTTAACAGTTCTTGGCTTTTGTTGGAAAATTTAGGGTTGCGTTTGGATTGGGAATTGTATTTGGGCTATCTTTGAGGTTCTTTTATGGACTAAGAAGTGTTGATTAAGAGTGGTAAGTGATAAAATTTTGGGGAGATCAAGTGTGAGTTTTTGGATGTAGGAGGAGAAGGGTTTTCATTGAGAAATCAACCAAAAGCAGGACCTTCCGGCTCTGATACCAATTTGATGCATGAGGGAGGGCTCTTAATCACAAGAGTGCATACACTTCAACAACTATCAATTAACAAGGCCTTTAACCAAACTAGGCCTTAAATAACCAAAGGAAAACTAATAAAAAAAATTTGTGGATTTCTGAATGTGAGAGAATCGCTAATAAAAAGGGACATGACTAAGGTAAAGGTTCAAGCCATCACTTAGCCTAATAATCCACCAATTAATTCTCTAAAGCAAAGCAACAAGAATTAATCTAAGGGATTGACTCAATCACCATCCAAATATTCATTTGAAATAAAGAGATACTAGTGTGCACCTTGTACTTTGCACGGGTATGTATGAAATTTTATGATCTTATCATTTTTCTTTAAAGAGTTTGCGGTCCTATCATTAATTATAATTGGAAGCACTAATTTCTTTAACTAATTTATACTAAAAAATATCCATATAAACTATTTTATTTTTTGACATATTCTTTAAATTGACAACTAGGTTTTGAGTTAATATGAGAATAACTCTAATATTGGATATTTTTAGAAAAAAAAAAGGAACAAAAAGAGCGAAAAAAGGGTGAAGTGGCTAGTGTCAAACAATGTATATATATGATAATTATACATGTAAGTTTAAAGCATGTAAATGCATTTATTATATAATAGGGAATTCAAAATTGAAGGTTTTATCTTTGAAGGATTGCATATAATTTAATATATATATATATATATATATATATATATATATATATATATAATGTATTTATTTGTATTTATTTGCTAAAAAGATATAAGGATCATTTTGAAGATAAGATAAGTTTGGGTCTCAATTCCTAAATGCTACACTTTAGTTAGCAGTCCTTATACAGACATTTGTAAAATAAATCTCATAATTAAATATAAGTGTCTAGTGATCTCATTATATTTGTAAAATAAACATCATTATTTAAAGGTTCTCTTCCTTAAAAAAGAAAAATAGAAAATATAAGGAACATCAAATCATGTACAATAAATATTTTTACGTACTTTAAAGTTCCAGATTTAATCACTAAATATGTGTACCATTTGACACTACCCCATGCACCTTTTTTCCCCTCTTTGTATAGTTGAAAAAATCTAATATAAATTTTGTTCTCCTGACTCTTTATATTTCATATGAGCAAGGGAAGGTTTTTTTTTTTGCGTCTGTTTAATTTTATGTGGTCTTGGGGCTAGGGAGATGTCTCTTCAAATTCGGATAATTATAGGTGTCTCCATTATCATAATTAAAATTACATTTTATATTTGTAATCTTCTTTTATTTTAAATTCGTAACTATTAAAACAATTAAAGGAAGAAAAAATCATTTAATATTAATACATAAATGTAGTTAATAAAATTGATGATGGTTAAATTCATTGAATAAAGAATAATCATAAAGAAGCAGTAGAAAATTGACACTTGTCAAAACACCAATATTCCACTCAACCTATTCAATTTTATATTATATATATGATATTTTCTATGTGGGAGAGAAAAACATTCTAGCTTTCATTCATTAATTCTCAAATCAAGTCTCTCTCTTAAAAGAATACGAAGAGGCTAATTTATAGCCCAAAATTAGTGTTTCCTTCCCAAGTTACAAAATTAAGCCAATAGAAATTAAGCACATAAGGGGTTAGCGTGGATTAATAGAATTCAAACATCCACTCTAGTGAATAACATTTTGACAACAATTTAAACATATTGAAACTAGAAACTTCTAAACTAGTGATGAGTTATCAAAGTTCTTTCTTATCTCCAAGCTTGATATTTGGACCTTGACCTTCACATTTGACCAAAGTGTGACACGTATTGACCATTGTAACCAAAGTTTGACTTTCTTGACTGGGGCTTGTTGGACCAAAATCGACCCAATTGTCTACTTGATTTGGGTCATGACGATTGATTCTTCATTTTGATACTCTTTTTTCCCCTTCATTGAGGCTTAGGCCACAGACTAGATAGAATAGAATAAACAACTTATGTCACCCTAAACTCACTTATTACAAAGTTGCAAATCAAACTTGCCCTTGATGCTATATGCATCAGGATTGCAGCCAAAATGATACAATTCTAATTGCATCTTTTAAAAAGATCAATAGAGACGAAGGCAAAATTTATAATTACAAATTCAATTCCCTAATTAACGATTTTGATTCAACACTCGACATTTCAAATCGCGAACTAGATATTTTGACATCAAACATGAAAAGCTCAACAAAGAGAACTTTAGCAAGTGTCACTAATATAAGCAATAATTCACATTTCCAGTAGATCCAACAAACACAAATCCCCAATATCAATAATAAATTTAACTAAAATTTAAATAAAAGTTGGACTTCATATTTTCTAAATCCAAAAGTTCTTTGTCCCGCATAATTAATGAAAGACATAATCCCAAACTAAACTAATTAAAACCCATGTACTCTTTAACTGACAGCTGCACCGTTGAACATCGTACAAATCTTGAATAGAACTCTAAATTAGTGAAGATGAACTGTACAACTACGATAAATCTCTCTTCCAATTAACAAATTTCAGAAGCAAATGGTAGTAATAATTAATCGAGTTTGACATCAAAAATAAATATTTCAAATATTAAAACCCCTATAGAGAGAAAAAGAGGTTAACATGTGTATTTGGTCAACAATCCATCTTATATGGCTGGTTTAACGGTGTCAAATCCATCATCTATGCCTAAATACCCGACACACCAGCCATAACCACCTAATAATTCAATTTCATCATCAACCCCAGTCTCATTGCAGCCATTGACGCAACTCCTATGCCATTGTTCGCTATCCCATGTAGATACATGCCCAATTTATTTAAAAATTTTAAAACCCAAAGTTAACCCTAACCTAGATCTAGACCTATACATTTTAAATTCGAACACACTATAAAAATTAAGGAAAGGAGGCGGACATAGGAGAGAATATAGGTTACAGGGGCACTAAGGAAGTCAAAGAAGGGAGCAATTTTATCTCCGCTAAATGTAGGAGTATGAACGGACACAAGTACGGACTCTGACAGTGAGAAAAGTAGCCTTAGAAAGCACCAGCTAAATAAAGGAGGATGAGGCAACAGAGGTGGAGAAGACGGTGGTTGCATGTAAATGTCCGCCGAGGGCTGCCTTTACTTTGTTTGCTCATTGTTCCTCTTAGTCAATCTTTCCCTCTTTCGCAATGAAGGAAGCAAAGGTTAGGAATGAATTCATTGGCTGCAGAAGACGTAAGCAAGTAAGGGATGAGGTTAAGCGCACCACAGGACACCTATACCACGACCAGGGAAGAGCACATGGATACAGTTTTGATATCTTTTATTAACAGCCACCGATTTTACTAAATGACTAAGATCTCCTACGTCTCATTATATATACAAATATCTATATATACATATACACACACATACCTGTGTATATATGTAGGGTTTAAATAGAATTTTTTCAAGTTGTTGGTTCAAGGATGATTTATGGGTTCTGAATACCAGGGACACATATACGTAACACAAATTTTCAAGTACTCAAAGATTGTGTATCCAAATTTTCCAAGTTAGTTTTAATTTACAACTTGGTCTCCCTGAAATTTCATGTACTTGAACCAATAGGCATTTCAAAATGGATATTATACTCAATAACACACCTACTAGCAAGTCTATTTGAGTATATTAACTCAATTTCCCTCACATGTTTATAATATTAATGTGAACGTACAATCAAATTTTAATTGGAAATTCAAAAGATTAAAAACAAAAATGTGGCATAATTTTACAAGTTTAAGTCTTAAAATAAGAACCATAATAAATGGTAAATTAATGGCAGTGGTGGCTCTAGGTTTGGAACTAAGCATAATGGATAAATGCATGACTTAGGGTATGTTTGGTGGGGGTGAAAATCATTTTCCTGGAAAATAATTTTCTCATTTTACGTTGTTTGGCAAAACAAAAAGGGTAAATTTGCTTTCAGGAGAAAATCCTTTTCCCTAGAATGAAAGAAAATATTTTCACTTTGAATAGAGCGTAAATTGATTTCACGTTTATTTGGCGCTAACACAGCTTCACATTCTTTCTCTCTTCCGTGTCTATTTCCTCGACATATGGTTCACAGATTAAGGCAATGGCATATAGTTCGAAGATTAAGGCAACATACTAAAGATTAGCGAAAGTGTATCATCCCGATGCCGATGAATCTAACAACCATGATTTCATCGAAACCCAAACACGCTGCAATTTATCTTCAGGGTTAAGAAGATAGAGAAACTCACTAGGTTTTTCCTCTTCTTTGTTTGGATTCCTACTCGAATGTGAAAATCGATAAGCATTACTAGCATCAAATTATTGACGAATAGGTAAGATCAAAAAAATTAACGAGTGTACATATTGTCACAACTTTGATCTGGATGACACCACTATTGTAACATAATTCCCCAAAGAACAAAATATAAGTTCTCATTTTTCTAAATACTTTACACTTTTTTTTTTACTAATGTGCCTCTTTTTAGCTTTTTTGTTCATTTTTTGCTAATCAAACTCATTTTCCAGAAACTTCATTTGTCCGTTTACCAAACAACTGAAAATATGAGTTAAAAATCATTTTACATAAAAAAACATTTTACATAGAAAATGGTTTTCTAGAAAAATGATTTTCAACCCTACCAAACACACCCAGTGATGAAATAGATTCCAACTTATATTAATTGGTACAATTTAGTTTTTTACATTGGATCATAGGTCTTTGCACATATATATAATTTTCTGCTTTTATGAGCGTAACAAGCTTATGAAGATGAGCTAGTCAAGCTACTTATCATTGCTGGATCCATGGCTTGGCTTTGTTGAGTTCAGTTATATGACAAACTTAAACTTAGTTTCCTTTAGCTTTCTTTCGAAATGGGTTTTGCCCTTCCCAATGACACAACTTCTCTATGATCCTTCATGAGCGTAGTTGGAAATGGGTTGAGTAGAGCTTGAACTCCCTAAGCTTGAGGCTTGACTCTTGCCTTGCCAAGCTTGAACTTATGAAGCTCAAGCTCCGCATGCTATTGCTCGCATGCTTAGTTCAGCTCTTGGCTTGATCTCCACTAACTTTGTTTCTTTTATGTTTTTTTTCTGCAAAGGATGTTCTTGCTCTAATTTACTCTTAAAACTTATATTTTAGCATTGTAGAACATCCAAGTATAAGCTAGTAGTTAAAATAAAATTGAGCACAGCTGACCCGACACAATTACTGACATGAAACTAACTCGAAGTTAAGTGGATTTTGGTATAAATTTTTAACTCGTTTAATTAAATGGGTTAGGTTCAGGTCAAGCTTCTTGGTATGAAAAGGTACCTATTTAACCAGTTTAATTAAATGGATTAAACAAGTCAACTCATATTTCCATGTGTCATTTATTCATTTACCTTTTTATTAAATAATTAAAAATACAAAAATTTTAAAATTGTGGATCATAATTAGTCTAGGGAGTTTTAGAGAGTAATTGTTTAATGTGATATGTAAATTTTTAAAATCATGTAATTACGTATTAGCTGAAAATGTTAAATGCATAAATGGGGAATTAGGCGACTGAATTCGCATGTTTATCTTAAACAAGTTAAGTGGGTTAACCGATTTAAAAATTAAATAGATACAGATCAAGGTTTTTCAACTCATTTAATAAACGGATTAGGTTAGGTCAAAGAATTCTCAACCCATTTAAATTCGACATGAACACAAACTCGACCCGACCTAACCTATTATCTAACTCTAGATTAAGACATCTTAAAAAAAAGCTTAGACTACAATAATAATAATAATAATAATAATAATAATAATAATAATAATAATAATAATAATAATAATA
>JACYFF010010365.1:65706065-65743644 GCA_017589665.1 Selenicereus undatus | reverse complement strand
TGTGTGTGTGTGTGTGTGTGTGTGTGTGTATATCTACGTATATTTCTTATAGTGGCACTGGGGAAGGCGATATTGAGAATGATTATTATGGTGTACTGAAACGATCTCATAAACTAGGCAACCTTATTGACATCCACCGTACAAGAAGGTACCGAGAGTACGACCCATTTGTCTTTCCAAACACCGCATCACAAGTATACTTCATGCCACATGCAGATCGCTCAAGGGATAGGGCCAATTGGCTTGTTATCATACCAACCAAACCAAGGACGAGACTGGATCAGCAGTACACTCTGCCTAGTGCGTACCAACAAACGGACATGACGACTATCGTCGAACCTGCGAATGTCGCCATCCCTGCATCATTAGTGGATGAAAGTGCACCACCAGAAAAGGTTAATGATGAAATAGGGTTTTTATTTATTCAGGGTAATGACGAGATAGATGAGGTAGAGAATGATGAGGATGATGAGGAGTGGGAGTGGAATGATGGTAATGAAACAGATGAAGCTGAAGAAAATTAGCATTTATATGATGACGATGACGATGACATTGATAAGGATGAGGATGTAGATGATTGAGTGGTTATGAATTCTTATGTATTTAAGTATTTTGCATGTCAAACAATTGGTTGTGACTTTACTTATATTGTATGAATGAGCTTTGCAAAATATGTGTAACCTACGTACCTATTATGATGTATAAGGAAAACAATTTACATGTGCAATCATTATATATTTGTACTTGGCGTTGTTGTCACCTATTTTAGGTATGGATTCAAGTTCTCGTCGAGCAAAGTCCTCCCCTCGAGGTAGAGGACGAGGGCATAGGAGCTCTGCCATAGATCCGACTGCAATGGACATTGATCCATCTTCCCCTCAAGTACCTCATGTACCAGTTCAACCAGGAGCGATAATGGCTGCTTACATACCAAGTATTTCAGGACCACTGCCTCCCCCATTTGGGGCTTTCCATCATCAGACCTCATACATTCACAACCAAAGCACTATGTACGGCCAATTTGCCTACAACATTCTTCCAAACCCCCATGTTGTTCACACTGTGCAACCCACTCCCCAACCCACTCACCCTAACACGAACCAGTCCCAAGAGAACATTGGAAGTGGTGAAAGTGAAGCACAATCCAGTCATGGGAGCACTCAAGCTAAGACTTGGATTGAGCCAGATGGTAACAGGTAAGTTTTTATTTGTTATATCTTATGAAGTACTACATGAATTTTGCATAACAAGTAATGAATTTTATGTGTTATGTTCAATTAGGTTTCTCCCCAATGATGGTGCTGTTATTAGGATTTCGCTCATATTTCAAAGCAAATTTGACGGAGCTTGGCTTACTTAGAGCAAAGTGCCCAAACCAGTACGAGATTTGTGGTTTGGAGAGTTCAAGGCAACTACAGTGACTTCGTATTAACAGTTTCTGTGAACGTGATATATTAGTATTGAATTATTTGATGTGTTGTTTGTTTTCATGATTGCAGAAGTGGTTTACTTGGGATCCGATCCATGAGGACCGTATAAGAAGCAATTTTGAAAACTGAGGAATGCACGCTTGAGAGACTTCTTTGGCAAAGCAAAGAAGCATAACAAGAAGCCTGTTTGACTCGGTGATGCTCAATGGGAGGGACTCCAACAGCACTGGACGAATGAACATTACAAGAAATTGCATGAAACAGCCCAGAAGAACTGACTGGGGACTCCAGAAAGTGGTGGCCCATCTCTCCACACCTGTGGCTCGATCCCTATACATGAGTATAGGCGGCGTCTGGTAAATGAATTAATGTTTGTTGTGTATTCGTTTAAGTTTAATACTGTATTTTGTGTTGTGCTTGACATCATTCTTTCTGACACGTACATAGAGGGAACAGCTTGGGACGGAGCCCACCATTGTTGAATTATTCAATCGCACTCACAAACTCCATGGCAAAGATGATGCCCCTTAGGTTGACAAGAAATCACAACAAACATATGTAAGCAATTAGCTATTCTCAATCTTCATTGGTAGTTCAACATAAACTTGTATACTTTATTTTAAGTACGTAATTGTAGTATGCATGATTTCGTGTGCGTGTTGCAATATTGTATGAATCCTTTGAACGTGATTTTCAAAATGTTATCAACTCTCAAGGAACCAGGGATGACACTTCTGAATATCCAAACCCGCCATTTTCAAACCCAAATGAGTTGTGGGTGAAGACGTTCAAGAACAAGAAGGGTCGTATTTAGGGGTGAGCAAGACCGGGTACCCGGTCCAATTTCTTGGAACCGGTCCCGATCCCGGTTGGACCGGGTCCAATAATTTTGGAACCGGTCCCGGTCCCGGTTGAACCGGTTCCAAAATTTCTGGACCCGGTCCCAGAACCGGTCGGGACCGGTTCCATAACCGGGTACCCGGTGCCCTTTTTTTGACTTTTTAATTTTATTTTAAAATTAAATTTTATCAAAATTCAAGTCATTAAGTACACCACCATCCCAATAACTACTAAGCACTAAAGACGTTAGTACTTCTATTTCTAAGCAAACATCACAAAAAAGCAAGAAAAAGGCTCCAACATTAACTAATAACTATGCATGCAAAAGGCCATTGGGTAATTAGACCGGGTAATCGGGTACCAGGACCGGTACCGATTCCAAAACTTCCAGGAACCAGACCCGGAATCGGTTGCCACCGGATCCTGAATTTTGGAACCAGTCCCGGTCCCGGTTGGACCGGGTCCGGATCCGGACCCGCCGGGTCCAAACCGGTTCCGGGTCTGGGTCCGGGTACCTAGTTTTTTTGCTCAGCCCTAGTCGTATTTATGGCATTGGGGACGAGGTTGTCAACATGAGGGAATCCGGTTACGTCAGTCCCACTCAAAGATCCGATAAAGTTTTTCATATTAAAGTTTCAACGACCATGGTTATACATTGAATTTACTTGCAATACTAATGCGTACTTCACTGAAATACATGTCAGCAGGTACCGGTTCTATGCCATCGCAACAAGAGTTTAATGAGTTAAGGGGTGTAGTAACCAACTTGGGGGGTGAGCTAACTTCACAAGCTGAAAGCTACCGATTGGTTATGGAGAAATGTAAGCAACTGGAGGAATCCAACAGATTGCTCACCCAAAGCAACCAACAACTGGGCCAACAAATCATGAGCATCAATCAGCGCCTCTAAGCTTTCTTTCAAATGCAACAAGCGTTTTGATCAGGATCTTAGCCACCATTTACTCATCACTCGCAACATAATGAGGAAGAGGAAGAGAAGACCTTGGTGATTGAGTTGGTTGCAGGTTTCCTTCAGCTGGTGCCTCTTATGCTTGATTCATTACGAAGTACATCTCTTGTTGCTTGCTTCCCCTCCCCTTTCTGCTTATTTCACTCCCCTCACCCTGGTGCTTATTTCGCTCCCCTCTCATTTGGCGCTTGCTTCTCCCTCTTCTGCAAACATATATATAACTTCATTCTCAATTACTGGCAATTAACTTCTGGTTTGTTTAGATTTGTGGTTTGTGATATGTACAGACTTTGTTTGGAACTTATAGTTTGTGATATGTAGAAGTTTGTTTGGAACTTCTAGTTTGTGAATTGAAAACCCTTGGTTCGAAGTATTGTGTTGGATGTGAAATTCCACCTTTGTGTGCCTTGAAATTGTTGAGAACGCTTCGAATGAAGCCATATTCGAAGTCATTGGATGTTGATTGAGTACGAAGATGTTGTAAATTTCTTGCAGGGATTCGTTTGTATAAAAGGATATGATAAAAAACAAGCAATTTTATTTTACAAAAAAAGAAACCTAGCGACGGAATGGCGACGGATGATGAAGAAATTTTTTTTTTTACTAGGGTGGGTGATGGAATTGATAATTCGTCGCCATCAGCAATAGAATTTTCGTCGCCCAGTCTGTCTCTAATGGCGACAGATTCTCAATTCCGTCCCCCCCCGCCCCGCCAGTTTCCCCCGCAAAAAAAAGTACGTCACAATTTCTGTTGCTGAATCCGTCACCGGGTACTCAGCGACGAGCGAAAATCCGACAGCCGTATTCCATCGCCAATTTCGTCGTTGATGTTAAAATTCCGTTGCTGGTTAACCGATTTCCGTCGCTGATTCCATCTTTATTTCGTCTTTTTCTTATAGTGTTAGGATTTTGTGTAATCTTACTGGTGGTTCAAAGGGCAAAAGCGTGGCTTCTAATTATGGGAATGGTGTTGGTGGTGTATCTATCTATGTTATGATCGATAAGGAGAAACGTGTAGATGGGGATGAATGCGTTGTTGAAGTGAAGGGATGTGAAGAATCAGAGCTGATTGGTAAAAGGGTTGGTTCTCTAGATGCTGCATTTGAGGTATACAACGAGTATGCTTTCCGTAAGGGGTTTTCCATTAGGTGTGACAAGTTGCGAAGGAGAGAGGGTTCACAAGAGGTTCGTTCAAGGAAGTTTTGTTGCAACAAATAAGGTGTTAAAAGGTGTCTGGGGAAAATAGACAAGACATTTACAAAACGGAGCCGGAGGTATAATTGTAAAGCTAGGGCTATATTTTACATTGAACCAAATGGGGAATGGGTTTGTAAGAAGCATGAAATGGTTCATAATCATGAACTGCTTTTGAAAGATGAGGTGCATACCTTGAGGTCACATAAAAAAGTCGAGAAAGCTCATGTGAACTTTTTCCAAAAAATGAGGAGAAATGGTATGAAAGTTTCGCATGCGTATCAGTTTACACCATCACTTAGTTTTAGTGAGAGATATGTACAACAGTGTTGCAAATGAAGTCAAGAGGACTTTAGATGGGGGCGATGCTAATCATTTGATGTGTGTTTTAGAAGTTAGGTGTGGTAATAAAGAAGATTTTTTTTGTAAGTTTAAATTGGACGAGGAAGATTGTTTGATGTGCTTCTTTTAGAGAGATTCACAAATGAAATGTGATTATTTGTTGTTTGGTGATCTCCGTGTATTTGACACGACATATAAGACCAATCGTTATGAGATGATATGTGCACCTTTTATTTGTATGAATCATCATGCGAAGAATGTTATGGTGGGATGTGGGTTTTTGATAAATGAGAAGATTAAGAGTTTTGTGTGGTTATTTGACACATTTTTGGAAGCTATGGGCAATGTGCAACCGAAAACTATGATGATGGACCAAGCATTTTTTATGGCAAATGCTATTGAAAAGGTGTTCCCCTTGGCAAAGCATAGGTTGTGTACTTGGCACATCTTGGAGAATTCAAAAAAGAATCATCATGCGAAGAATGTTATGGTGGGATGTAGGTTTTTTATGAATGAGAAGATTGAGAGTTTTGTGTGGTTCTTTGAAACATTTTTGGAAGCTATGGGCAATGTGCAACCGAAAACTATGATGACAGACCAAGCATTTTTTATGGCAAATGCTATTGAAAAGGCGTTCCCCTTGGCAAAGCATAAGTTGTGTACTTGGCACATCTTAGAGAATTCAAAAAAGAATATTGGTCATCTTATAGTATTGGGTAGATTTGTTGATAAGTTTGACCATGTTTCGATGAGATGTGATACAGAAGTAGAGTTTAACTTTTGTTGGCAGAGGTAAGCCCTATCTCTATTTGCTGTTTTTTAATGTGCTCACCAAATTATTGCTTTATGTTCATTATTTTTTAGTGTCTGCTCACCCAGGTTATATGTTTTTCCTCACTAGACTATACCTTCTGCTCACCATGGTTACATTTTTCTGTTCACTAATTTATTATTTTTGGGTAACTGGTTTTGTGTGTTAGGCTGGTTGAAGAGTATAATTGTGCTGAAATGCTTGGTTGGTTAGATTGTTTCGGTTGAAAGAAAAATGGTGTCCAACCTATTGCAAGGATGTTTTCTCTGGTGACATTTTATCGTCACAAAGAAGTGAGTCGACAAATACTTTTTTGTCAAAGAGAGTCAATGCCACTTGTGGTTTGTTTGATTTTTATAATATATTCTGTGATGTTGTTACTGAGTGGAGGATTAAGAGAAGGATGAGAATGTGAAAATAAGGATGAATTTCCCGAGATGTACTTGCCACATGTTACCATTTTGCAGCATGCTTTAAAGATCTATACGAATAACTTGTACAAAGTGTTTGAAAACGAATATATTAAACGAGAAGGTGCTGTCAAGATCTTCTTAGCTCAAATGAGACACCCCTATGGTACAGAGCATACATATGTTGTGTATGAGAATTGCCTTTCGAAGAAGTTTGGGTTTGTGGTTAGGTTTAATCTACCATACCATAATATTGTTTGTGATTGTAAAAAGTACAGTGAGAGTGGTGTTCTTTGCTGCCACTACTTGTGTATTTTCAATGTTCATTGTGTGCCTAAAGTCCTTGATTAATATATTTTGAAACGATGGACTACGCTAGCAAGACCCCCACGGGTTGTAGAAGAAGTTGTAAGCAGTAATGCATCTGGTGTTCCCGATTTCATATGGAGGGTTTAGATACATAGGCAGTTTGAGGCGTTGCTTCTTGTAAGTGAATCAAATAGTCAAGCAAGAAAGCTATGTGAAGAAGCCTTTGCCAAGCTGAAGGGTGATGTTGGTGTTGTTGTGGGTTCTGTTTATGTTTCTGACACTAAAAATGATCAACACTCTAGTGGTGGTAACAAAATCATTGGTAACTCTAAAGGTTTAAGGAAGAAAGGTGAAAGGAATGTAAGGAGGAAGAGTACGTTGGAAAATATATCAAACATTGTTAGATCAAGGAAGGTAAGGTTTTCGTCAAGAAATGGAGGAGATATATCTCAACATCAGGTAACATTTCATTGATAATCTGATTGAATAAGCTATATTTCTTATAGTAATATCGTTTTAGAATTTTTTGAGTTTGCTGCTAATACCAATAAAATTAATATGTGTTTTTAGCTCACTAAATGTTTTGATATGCTCACTAATATATGGGTTCCACTCACTAGAAGTTTGTATTGGCTCACTACGTTTTCAGTTCTCACACTGTTACTCTTACACGTTGCACTCACTATATTTATACGTTGGCTCACTAAGTACATATATATGCCCACTACAAACACATTTTTGCTATGGTGGTTTAGATTGTTGCCGTAGGTTCATTTAATGCATTAGTCGCGTCTAATCTAGCGGTAGACTTTAATGAAATGTATAGGGTTTTTAGCTTGATTTTTGATGAAAGGTTGAGGCAAGCAAATGGGGATACGATTCCTAACAATCAGTTGAATCCTGTTTCTGAAGCTGCTAGCATTCAAGGGTAATACGCTCATTATTGTAGTGTGTCTGCTCACTTAAAATATTTATTGGCTCACTAATATAACGTTTCTGCTCACTACATTTTGGACATTTGGTTCACTAAAGTTATGTATATGGTTTGTTATTTTTTGATACAAGTTACGTGGGAATAAAGCATGAAATTTTGCTATGGTGATAGAGGGCATTGGCTTCTACCATTAACGATTTTTTTCCGCAGCTGGGCATTCAATAGTATGACTTGAACAAATACTTTAAATTAAATTTGTATCTTGAGTAATAGAGCTCGAATGTGTATTCTTTTTCATTATGATGTTTTAGTGTTTTTGTGTTTTAGAATTGTTTTTTTATTTGAAGTTTAAGTAAATAATGCTAAATAATTTTAAAGGTTATCATTGGGTGAATACTTTTGACACGCATAATATATTGCTCATTGCTGAAGATTCATAGCTCACTAGTTTTATATGTTAGCTCACTAGTTTCTACAAAACTATTGTAATATGTTTGATGACTTCACATTATAAAAGTATAGCATTGTATGACAATGACATGTTGAACACTTTAATATTTGACTTAACATTATAAAGAAAATATCATTGTAGTTTAATTTTGCATTCATTTATAGAATTGAGCATAGTAAAAGATATAGCTCACTGGATTTCGCTATGAGCTCACTGCATTTGTCTTCTAGCTCACTAGAATTTGACATAGTGATCGATAAAAATATCCAATAGTGAATGTTGTTTACTAGTACTTCACCATGATTAAAGGTAAGCTTATTAATATTCTAACTTAAAATTAGTCTAACTAAAAATTAGATTGTAAACATAAGTTTGTAAAATTCCTCTAACTTAAAGTAAGACTGATTAGTCATGCTGTTGGCACTTGAGGCTGGGCTAATTTTGCATTCAGTTCTACTTGTTGTTTATTATGGAACTCTTTTGCAAACCTCTTCACCCTATTTTTATATATGTTGTGTTCATTGTTGATGATTTCATAATAGTACCGTGCTCGCATTACATCAAGCAAATTTTTGTCCTACAAACAAAACACACACAAAAAAAGAACCATTAATAGGTGTTGTATTTATTTTGAACATATTTTTATAGAGAACATATTTTTGGTAAACTTACTTCATTTTTCTTGAAGCCACAATCCCATTTATCTGCTTCTCCAAAATAAGACTCCATGTGCAAAAAATTCCACAGTCTGTGACATTATCTATTGTCATCCATTGCATTCTCATTCGCACTGGTTTCATGTTCGTCACAATTTCATGTTTGGGGTGACCAACACTCTCTTGAAGAAATCTTTCAAAAGATCTTGTCTATGTATAATAAATAACTTTTTTAAGCTCACTGGAATTGGGTAATAGCTCACCAAATATGTGTCTTTGCTCACTAAGAATGTGTGTTGGCTCACTAAATATGTGTGTTAGCTCACTACATATACATATGAGCTCACCAAATACATGTATTAGCTCACCAATATTATGTGTTAGCTCACTACACATACTTATTAGCTCACCAAATACATGAGATAGCTCACCAATGTTATGTGTTAGCTCAGCAATAATATGTGTTAGCTTATCAAATTTGTAAGCTCACCAGATTTTTGTGTTGTATTGTAAAGTAAATGATTCAGTAAGTATTTGAACATACCACTAACAGATGAGTTTCTGCATATGTTATTTTGTATGGAGCAATTATGTGCATGTTGTCGATGATACCAAGTCTTTCCTCCTTCAAATCAAAGCAGAAGACGAAGAAGTGCTTCTTGTGACATTCCGGGAAGAACACCTTGAAATTGGAGAATGATTAATATTATATAATGTGATGTTTTAATATACAATTAAAATATATTAGATTATTGCTTACCAAATGCAATAGTTTTCCTGAGATCTATTTATCACATCTCTGGAATTCTTTTTAAAGAATTGTTTCAAAATCAATGTACATTCCCTCCCCTAATTTTGCTGGATTTATCGAGGGGTCCAAAGTTGACTGCATTTTTACAGTAGTATAATTAGGTGTTTGATTATGTGTATTTGCGTAAATTTAAAATAAATATATAATTACCATTGCATCAACTGGTGCAAAAAATCTTCTTGGAGATCCTTCACTTCTCTTTCTCTCCAAGCTGTTGAGGATAGCAGCCCAGACATTGATCACATGGGCATCAATGTATTCTCGTGGACGCATGGTTGACATGTGATGAAGAAATAAATGTTACCTCTGACTCTGATGGCTCATCATTTTCTGATAAGATCTTTTGATGTTCTTCTTTTTGTGGCTAAGGTTCCTTTTGTAGAGGTGGTTCAGCATGCACTTCCTTTGTTATTTGTATTGGGGGCTCCACTCTCCCCTTTCCAACGCCTTTTGGCCCTTCTTTTGCAGCAAGTTGATTGGCCTTTCTCTCTTCTCTGACTCTTTCCCTTAACGTTTCTATTGTCCAGCCCTTGATTGTTGGGAATTGCCTTTGAACAGTCCTTCTTGTTAGAAGAACCCTGTCAGGATATAACATCTGCAAGAGAAATGTTCTTTGTAATTAGTCTGTATAGCTCAGCAAAAATGAATCCATGCTCACTAAAATATATCCCATGCTCACAAAAAATGTATACTAGCTTGCTAACATTAAGTAATGTTGTCTAAAAATAATTCTTATTAGGCTCACTAAATTTGTGAATAGAGATCAATGTAACAGACAATTGTAATATATGAACAACTAACTTACAATTCAGCAAAGCTGAAGTGTTGCTCACTGAAAGGCTTGTTTCGCTTACTAGGTTATTGTCTGCTCACTAAAAATAGTGCTCTACTCACTAAACATTTTCGTATGCTCACTAAAATATATTATAGCTCATTAACATTATGTAATGTTGTGTAACAATGACTCCTATATGTATGTAGGGTATGTGATGCGTGCTCACTAAAATGGTCATTGTAGAACAATGTAATAGACAATTTTCACACATGATGAAGTTTTCCATAGCTCACCAAAAGTTTTGGTGTGCTCACTAAAATACACCTTTTGCTCACTACAATGTATGTTGCGCTCACTAAAGTACATGTCATGCTCACCACGATATATGTTAAGCTCACCAAAAGCTTTGGTGTGGTCACTAAAATACATCTTCTGCTCACTAACGTAAATGGCATGCTCACCATGATATATGTTTAGCTCACTAATTGTATATGTTCAGCTCACTAAATTTGACATTGTGCTCACTGAAAACATGATATTCTGATAGAGTATAAAGAACTTACCAACAAGAAGCGAATAGGGTCATCGAAGTTTAAAGCCCTGTTTTTTACAGGTTCACATAATCTATCAATGGTGTAGTGACACCAATCAATTGTTGTTTTATCTTCAACATGAGCAACATTCTTGGCAAAATAGGATGCGCAATGTACGTTCTTTGAACCATTGAAGAAGCATGATACCATGCACATCACAATGTTTCTCTTAAAACTTTCCTCTGCGTCAGTCTAGCTGAGTATGTATTGTGGCATTTGGCTTAGCTTAGGGGTCCCATCTTCCAAATTCCAATCTTTTCTCCATGCATCAAGGACTTCATTGTATTTGACATCTTTTGGCTTTTTCCCATAAAACTCCTCAACTTTCCTTCCACCAATGGGGAATGCTAATGTGAGATGCACATCCATTGGTGTAATCTCAATCCTTTTGTCTGGTGATATGTACAAGGTGACTGAGTATGGGTCAAATCTGTCTGCTAACCATTTGCATAAATCCCTTGGCAATTTATTGACTTGTGAGTGGAGGAATTCTCCAAACCCCATATCTTGTATTGCTTTTCTTTGTGGCTCATTGAAATTATCAATCATGCCAACAAACCCTGTTGGTGAAATCCTTGTTTGAAAGATCTTTTTGGGTTTTGTGTCTCCCTCTGTAGGCTTTGGCACAGATTACATAGACTTGGGGCCTTCAACAGGGACAGTAACACTTTTTTGGACATCCTCCTTCTTCTTCAGGGATTTCTTTTCTTTTTTATGCTTGATAACTGAGAGTTGTCCACTCTTTACAGGAGGTTTAGGAATCTTTTGGACATCCTCCTTTTTCTTCTCAAGTTGTGCCTTAACACACTTTTTTGACCTCACTTGCATTTTCTTTGGCCTAGACTTTGTTGCTTGTTTTATCTTCTTCATTCTCTTTACTAAGACTTCATCATCATATTCAGATTCATCATCATGTCCAGGGGGAGGCATTTTGTAAGTGGTGTCCTCCACAGTGTCATTTGTTTCCTCTGAAGGTTGTTGATGAATGTCGGTAATTATTTTTTTAGAGCTTTCTTGGGCAGTGTTTTTGGGAAAATTGGGGAAGTTTCTGATGTGCATGGTTGTCTCTCCATTTTGTTGTTCTGTTTTGCCAAATATTCTGATGTGCATCAGTCTTCTTTGGCTTCTTTTTCCTTTTTGCAGCACCAGCTTTAGTCTTTGCCCTGATATTGGAGTGCGTTGTTGAGGTGGGTTTGTTGTTTTTTGTTACTCTTGTCCTCCCTCTTCCTGTTGAGTAGGCTGTGATTGTTCCATGGCATGCACACTTTATGGTTTTTCCAGCACCACCTTTTGTTTCTCACCTGCTGTGGGAGCTTGGGGTTGTTCATCTTTTGAAGTAGGTGGAATGTTGCAAATATTTCTGTTCTTCATAGTTTCTTGTTTTAGCCTTCTTTTAGTTGTAGTAGTCCTTGTTGAGCTGGTTTTCCCCCCAGAGGTTATCTCCTTTGCTGTGGATATGGTTTCTTGATGCTTTGGTTGAGTTTCCTTGGTTGCTTCTTCTGCAGTTGTACATGGTGATGTGTAAATAAATGTGTAATGTTTAACGTAATGTGGGTCTCAATAATTATAGGTCAGCTACTAAAATAAACTGTCTGTTCACCAGAATTATAGGTCAGCTCACTAAAATAAACTGTCTTCTTACCAGAATTATAGGTCAGCTCATCAAATATAGTTATCTGCTCACCAGAATCATATGTGAGCTCACTAAACGTAGTTGTCTGCTCATTATAATTATAGGTCAGCTCACTAAACATAGGTGTCTACTCACCACAATTACAGGTCAGCTCACTAAATATAGTTGTCTGCTCACTACATTTACAGGTCAGCTCATTAGATATTTGTATTAGCTCACCAACCCATATGTCAGGGCTCACTATTTGGCAGGTATTAACATAGAATATGATGTAGATGTGCTTTGCGTACAATTTCCCCTGCTCACTTCATATGGAATTCAGATGATTTCCTATAAGCTTACATAATGTAGACATACGTTGGCCTGAATTGTGAGTAATATCATCTTGCATTCCTTGACTTATTTCATTTGTTTTATTTTGATCATTTGGGCTTCAATAAAAAAGGAAAAGATAATGTTAGTGTAGTGGAATATTATATGTGTGTTTTTTTCATATATTTCAAGTGGTAATTACCTAATGTTCACTTGCTCAGATGAGATGTTTATAACAACCTTCATAATGATGTCTTGAGGGCTTGTGATTGACCCTTTTGTCTTTGATCTATCAAATAGTATTAAATATAATGTTAATATTACATGAAATGTGATAACACACTAGAATAAAAGGTACAGCTCAGTACCAATATATCATAGGTCACTATAATATAAGGTACAACTCACTCTACATGTGAAGCAGTATATGAAAAGAGATTGGAGTTCTAGATTGCACACTTTAATGTATGGTTCCACTCTTTAAATTTAAGGTATGGCACAGTAGGATGTAAAGTACAGCTCACTACATTATAAGACAGAAGTCACTATAGGATGCCGACAGGAACTAGCCTATTATTCACTGCTCACTACAGTTTTGTCATGACTCACTATATTCAAGCCATACCTCACTAAAATATAGGTACAACTCACTAGAGCATGCATATGTTGATAGCCACTAGCACGTAATTTACAACTCACCAGATTTTTGTCATGTCTCACTACATACAAGGCTTAGCTCACTACATTATAAGACACGACTCACTATAGCATTCATATGTTGACAGGAACAAGCATATAATTCACAGCTTACTAAAATGAATATATGACTCACCACAATATAAGGTACAACTCACTATAAAACAAAATCAGAAGAGTTGAGGTAAAAGTGGCTTGGATGTATTAGTCAATATCAAGGTAAATGTGTTCATTGTAAATTTGCAGACAAAATCAGGAACAAGCACATACTACTCATTGGTTATGTACGTTTGCTCACTAATATTAGGTTTAAGAAGGTTTAAAGTTCTCTACATACCTCTTTTGAGCAATGTTTGATGCATTACTAGCAGATCTCTTCTTCGCTGCTGATAAATGTTGAGCTTCCATCTGCAAATAATTGAAAAACGTGATTATGAGTGTGCGATTTTATTAAAATCTAGAATGTTAAATGAATTCATTATTTTGTTTCGATCATGCAAATAAATTTCGTATCTGCTAAAATTTACGTCGAATTTGTTTGCTTCAAGCTTCAGTGGTGATTTTTCGAAGATTTCTTGCTGCAATCGGTGAGCAAATGTAGTAGAATTTCGCCAATTCAAGCACGAAGTTGAGTGGGTTTTGGGAGAGAGAAAGTGAGCGGAAGTTTTTGGGTCGTGGTGATTTGAAGTTGCAGTTATGAGCTTTTATTGTTGTTTTTTAGGCGGTAATTTTTTATTTTATGCATCGTGGCGTGTCAGTTAGATAATGTATGGACCCCAATTGTACAAATATAATTGTACAACTGGATGAATGATATAAGAACAGGTCTATGCAAGGATGAGCAAGACGAAAACTTGTTGACGAAACACCACACTGCTGTACCCCTAGCGCGTAGTAACGAGGGCCCACCAGTACACTACACGCATGCCAATCGCTTGGGTCAACCGATTCAACTCCTTCCTTCCCCCAAACATTTTACAAAACCAAAGCACAAACCAAAGTTCTTCCTAGCCCACCGTTCTTCCCCAAATTCATCAAGATGATGATCGTGTCAATTTCTCTCTCCCGAAAATTTGTACTGACATCATCTATTTTACTGATCTGCTCTGCCAGTAGTAGTGTCAGTTCTAGCCCCATATTGAGCTTGAAGTTCAGATATGCAGGCACCAATCGTTCTCTCAATTCCCTCAAAGCCCACGATACCAACCGACTTCAAATGCTCTCTACTGTAGACCTTCCTTTGGGCGGAACTGGCCGCCCTGATTCTTCTGGGTATGTCTCAATTTTCATTTTCTTCGCAGAATTTTGAGTTTAATCCCTAATTCTAGCTCTTTCCTTTGATAGGCATTAGCTAATCTAATTGGGTGCTTTTCGTTGATTGCATGTAAGGCTGTTCTTTCTTCTGCGCCAGTGTGATTATGATTTTATCGTCAATTCGAGTTTTTCCCTTTCATGGGTATTCGTTAATTGGGTACTGTTTGATGGTTTTATGATTGAATTGTGAGTGGGTCAGCATTGGACTTGATTATTTTCTGTAAGATTTGTTTTAGCCCCTTATTTGAGCTGTTTTCCCAGATGGGTATTGATGCCAATAATGTGCTTTTTGATTTGTCGCATGCCTTAATTGTGATTGCTTTTGCTTAATTAAGCGATTCTCCTTTTGGCTGGTGAGAAATCTTAGTGTCTTCTCCCTTAGGTCTCGATCTTAAGAGCCACTACGAGCCTTTTCATTCCAAGGGTGTTAGGTAAAAGTTGCCTTTTAATAGTTGCACATCTTATCTTCCATGAATCTTATTTGATTCCGCTATCTTTTTTTTTTTTTTCCGTTAGTTGTAGAGTTTTCTGATCCAGGCCTGAATTCAAACTTTTTGGTTGCCAGACTTTGATTTTAGTTCCCAATCAAGAGGATGCCGTTTGATAGTTGCAGTTTCACAATGGTATTTGGGCAATGATTGATTTAGCAGGTTTTGTGACCTTGTTTTGCAGGCTGTATTATGCGAAAATTGGAATCGGTACTCCTCCAAAGAGCTATTATATGCAAGTAGATACTGGAACTGATATTACATGGGTTAATTGCATTGAGTGCACTGAATGTCCTAAGAGAGGGTATCGTGGTGTAAGTCCCTTGCTTCCTTCTTTGGTTTTTGTCGAGATCTTCTTGTTGGCTGTAAGTCTTTTTTATGCAGCACAAGTCGTTAGAAAGCTCTGCACTATTGAGCATTTGCGCTGGTGGAAGTTTGTGTTTCCCTTTTTATGTGGATCATTTCCACGGGGAACCAATTTCACTGCATATGATTCTTTACTGGTATAACAATTCATAAAAGCTAGTGCATCTCTTTCTCTTTGGTCATGGGGGGAGAGAGAGAAGGGGGGAGGGGTCTACAGGGAAAACCTATGTTACGTATGATCTTTGCTCGTATGATTATAGCTCACAGAATCCAATGAAAGGCTGTTTGTTTGAAGATAGTCTTTATATCTATAGTAGGAACCTCTTTCATGGAGTTCTTTTTTTAATTTATTATTTTTTGGAGGCTAATGGCAAGTGCCTATCGACTGGCCCCTGCACAGGGCTAGGCCCAATTGATTGGTTATCATGGGGGGGGGGGGTCAGATTAAGCCCACTGGATACTTGGCGTGCTGAGTTCCATCTCCACAAGGGAGCCTATTTGCAACCCCTGTATTGCCCTCAAACAAATGAAAACATGGCCCTTTTATTATTTGAACTGTTCTTTTTTTTGGGGGGGGGGGTTGCTTTGGGGGAGGAGAGCGGGATGGATTCCCTAGAGCTGGCAGGGTAACAATTGTGCCAACAGCACTTTGGTTCAACGCAGATTCTCCTCGAACGGCAAGGTGGTCAGGGTGCTCCGCTGATATGCATATAAAACTGTGACCAATATCTTATCATTGCGTGATATGTGTGTTGATGAGTGCTTCGTCCCCAAAATTTAGTATTTCATTATACTTACACAGATAGTTTTCTGGAGGTGCAATAAGTGCATAATGTAGAAACTACCACCATAACAATCTTGATGTTCTAGCTCTCTGACTTCCTCCTATGTTTCTTGGACTTGGCCTTGGCCATACTCATGATAATGCGCCTATGCCCAACATGGATGTTGTATTAGGCTGTGTGATTTTGTCAAAAATTGTCTACATTTGCTGTCCAAAACGAAGGCTTGAGTGTCCCCCTATGGACCACACTCATGTCCCACTGTCAGGAATCGGACATTGGTACTAGGGCAGAATTAAGAACAAAGTAATATAGATGTTCATTGCTTCGGCAGCTACTCCAGATGTAAGATATTTGTTTAGAATATTTGCATGACAACATAAGCCTTTAGGTATTCCTTGTTGATGTCAATGGCATGCAACTTAACATGGCATCATTGCAAATTTGCAAGCCCAAATTTTTTCTATGGTAGAACAAGAGTTTTCTTATACAACGGAGGTTGTAGGTTTCTCAGGTTTTATAGGTTGAAATCTATGTTTGTCAGACATAAATAGAGTGGGGACACCTTTGTGAACCTGAATATACAAGTTTTGAATCCATCTTTTTGTATGTTGCGGGACTAATTTTGAAAGATCTGCTACCTGCCAATGTGCCAGGTTATCTTGCCATTCCAATGACATTCCGCTCAGTAAAATGGAAATGCCTTCTTAGAGAAGATTTCACTTGCAATTTATAGGCTCTTAGTACATGACTATCATTTAATTTCATGATGCTGATTCCTCTTGGCAGATCGAACTCACACTCTATGATCCCCAGGATTCCTCAACAGCTAAAAAAGTCTCTTGTGATCAGCCATTCTGTATGGAAGTAAATGGAGGTCCATTTCCTGGTTGCAAGGCCAATTTTTCGTGTACGTATGCAGAGTTTTATGGAGATGGCAGTTCTAGTACCGGATACTTTGTCAAGGATATGGTGCATTATGATCAAGTCTCAGGTGATCTTCAAACAACAACTGCAAATGGAACTATTAGTTTTGGGTAAGATGGGATCAGTACTTTCTTTATTGTGTGTCTGGCCGTCTGCAGTGAGGCATTATGAAATGGTGTTAAGAGTTTGACATACCTGCTTTTTTCTTCAGACTGTCAAATTTGACTTGATGTGAGTAATAATAGACATTTGAGTGAGGGATTGGATGATGCCAATTATTTTTTGCAGGGTTGAAAGGATTGTGATAAGAAAAAGTATATTTTGAAATGTTTGACTGAAGCTACTGCAATAGGGTGATATCTATTCATAAATCTACATTCTTAGCTATTGATTTTAACTATCTCAATGCAAATTCTAAATCATGGTTTGATAATTGAGGACACCAACAAGTCATTGAGTGAAGTTTTTATTATCATCTGTATAATCTGTTGTATAGATTTTGTAAATGGCTGATGCACATTGGCGAAGGGAAGAGACGGAATGTGGTAAAGGGAGAAAGAAAAGAGATCAGAAATAAGAGGTTTAGAGGGGGAAAAATAAAAAACTGGAGTTGATTAATGAGTAGAGACTAGAAAGTCGATACTTTAGTATCCAATAATCAATCATCACAATGGGATGAAAAGAACCTAATAAAAATGTCTATTGGTGATACTCCAAAGGACTTGAAAACCAAGTAAAACTGCCAAAGTATATCTTAGACAGAAGAGGTGACTAAACCTTAATAAAATACGCCTGCATATCATTATTTTGGCTCAGCAGCATGCCTTCATGAGGGGTATCCTACCCTCAGACACAGGATCGCTCATGCTCTGATCTCAAAGTTGAAGGGACAGAACACGACGGTTATTAAAGGGTCAAGTAGCTAGTTTGCTGGTATCTATTATGGGTGCCCCCTTGTTGGCTCATACAGCAATATCCCCATAATAATATTTTCTAAAATTCAACACTTACATAAAAATATGATCGCTTTCCAAACAAAAGAATATTTCCAAGAGTTCTGATCTTGGGTTTAGTTCTTTAAATTTCTCATCTACATTAGCAGCACTTCATTCACCTCACAACAGCTCTCTTATTTTGTTGAGGAGTGCCTTTTAAGGAAAACCTTATGAGTTATGAGGAATGATACTATAAGATTAAGAATATGATTCTTGAAAAGTGTGGTTGAAATAAAAGAAAAAAGTAGGTGCAAAACCCTCCCTTTTTATGGGATTTTAAAAAGGGGGGAAATATTAATATTTTGAGGCTAGAGAGCACAAAATTGTTGAATTTGCTTCGATGAATCCCTCAACTGTGCTAGTTGCATAGCTCTGTGTATTTGCCTGCTTTCAATTGACTTCTGTAATCCAACCTTTCTGAAGGTGCCTACAATTGAGTTGATGCTACTCCTAAATGATTGTGCATAGTACCATGGTGAATGTTATGACCGGTATGATTCACAGACTTTGATAACATTGACATCCGAGGCCTTTTATTTTCCTCTTGATTGCTAAGTCAAGGCATTTGCTTCCCGTGTGACCCTAATTTGTGCTGGATCAATTGTATGGGTGGAGGCTCTGCATGATGGTTTGTAACTTCTGTCCTGCTGCTTGTCATTGTTGGCCCATATTTATGTTCTAAATATTTCTGTGTTAAGACAGGCATGGTTGTTTTTTTCTTTTTATTTCTTGTTTTTTTGGGGAAAATAAGCTGGAGCTTTGTATCTTCTCAGTAATCAATTGTGGCATCTGTCTTATGAATGAGCTCAAATTATTTTTCGTTCATGTTGAACTTCAGGTGTAGTGCTGGACAGTATATAGATCAAGGTCCTCTAAATCCCGATGGAGCTTTAGATGGGATTCTTGCTTTTGGAAAGTCAAATTCATCGGTAATATCACAACTAGCTTCGTCTGGGCAGGCAAGAAAGATGTTTGCGCACTGTTTAGATGGTGGGAATGGTGGGGGTATCTTTGCCATTGGGAATATTGTGCAGCCAAAGGTCAATACAACCCCATTAGTACAGAATGAGTATGTTGTTCTTACTACCTTAGCATGATAATTTTATGCTGTCATTTCAATTTTCAAGGGTTTTGGCATCTATGCTTGTGCTACGTTATTCAGCTTGCTTTGTTTGGCCTTTCAATATTCCAGTTTTGCCTGATTTTCTCGTAGCAGTTGTACTTGCTACTTGCAAACTTCTTTTTGGATAGCAAGGATAAGGTGGAAAAATTGCATCATTAGTTTGAAGTATTTGTATGCTTGTGCCACCTTCGCTTGTCTAAAGGCTGTTATGGCTAATTGGTTGTGACACATTTAGAGATTCCGAGTGTTTGTGAGATCATATTGAAGTTGTCAGGGTGGGAGAAATACAGATTGATGGTAAATACCAACTAGCTAAAGTGTCTTGCTAATGTTCTTTAGAAATCCTTTGGATCCCTTTTAAATGCTTGCAGAGTTGCAGTCTTCTGACTAAGATTGTTGTTTGTGCAAAAGCAGACTTTCATATAGTGTACATTAACCGCTTGGATTCTTAGGTTTTTCATATTGTACAAGTATCCGTTGAGGATCAAGAGTTGAAGAGTTGAGGGGCTAGTGTTTGGGCTTTAAGTAAGTTATGTGTGGGATACAGCATGAGACTAGAAAATCATTGTGAGTGGTGGATGTGATGTGATTGTTTGAAAAGGGTTCCTGGTGGTTGTCGAGGACCTCGAGGTTGATGTTCTTACGTGGAGTTCTCAGCTGGACGTGCATTGCTTTAGTTGTCGGGAAGGGTACGGCCACTGTATAATTTACCCTTGTATAACTTACCCTTCTATAACTGCCGTTGAGGTTTCTGGTTCTGATTGGTAACAAGGTCATCGATGTGGTGGGCATTTTTTTAATTAGATTAAAAAACCCTGAGGCGCAAAGGGTCTTGGAGCCCAGGATGTGGGCTTCGAGGTGAAGGCACGGGATTTTTGGACGCGAGATGCACTTTACTAAAAAATGCTTGAAAATAATTCCCAAACCATATTACTTTGAAAATAAGCTAGAGAATGGCATCAAATAAGATTTTCACCAACCCTCAGGGAAAAAAAACGAGAATCAATTAAACATAACTAAATACTATTAAAGCATTAAACATAACTCAATTGGATTACTATAAATTGAACCCCAAAAATGTAACACATGCTACCAACCTGCCCCGGGGGGGAGAGAAGCAAAAAAAAGGGGGAAGGGTTCAGCACCATTGTAGCACTCTAGGAGGCACCAATTTCGACCTCCTTGAAGCACCCTCCCCCCAAAAAAAAACCAACAGGGAACCAAAAAAACCTTCCATGGCTGTCGAATAGTAGAGAAGGAGAGGAGGATGAAGAAGGAAGTTTGAAAGAAGGTAGGAGAACAAAGCATTTACTAGATTGCTGTCACTAGGGTTAGGGAAAGGTTAGGGTTTTCAGCTCCAAACTCAAAGTTTAGCACGTGCAATATGCTCTGCTTACTTCTAGCAGCAACTTGATTGAAAGGCTTCCACAAAGAAAAAGAGGGGTCAAGGCCCCTCAAAGGTTTTTTTTTTTTTTTTTTTCAAATGGTTATGATTTATAAAGCGCAGGCTTCGTGGGCTTTGTGCCTCGGTCCAAAAGGCCAAAAAAGCACGGGCTTTAAGAATAGGTTGTGCCTGATCCATTCCAGGGCGCAACATTGTGGCCTTCGGACTTTTGTGTGCCTGGGGCATGCTTTTTTTAAACACAGTGAGATGAGTGCTAGCTTGAATAAATGATGGTGGTGAGCAGTGGCTCGTCACTTAATTCTTATCGATCATTATTGAGTTTGGCCTCAATGGGTATCAAAAACAAGACTTGCATTTGTACTTAATGAGGCAAAACAATCAATTTTTTGTTAGTTCATTTGGAATGGTGGTGAATGGTATCGATTTAGGCTGTGCTAACCACAACTTTTTGGGTGGCTTTTCCTAAAAGTTTGGTAAACTTTCTCTACCTATGTTGTTTGGTAAAGAAATTTTAGGAAAAAGTTCATTTTTATAAAATTAACCTCCATAATTTAAAGAAGAAATGCTACTTCCATCAACTTATAGGGAAAATTGGGATTCTTTCATTAACAATTTTTTAAATTCTAATTATATCATTATTTTCTTATATTTCACGTACGTATTGGCCCCCCTTTTTAGGATAAAGGAGCTGTTCACTAATTTTTCCTCTTTTTTTTTTAAATACTTTTTTTAATCTTATTTTATTTAGATGACTAAACGAAGCGATTAAATAGATGCTTAAAAGATGTGATGTCTTACCAACCTACTGTAGCCAAGAAAAAAGAATAATAGTAAAAAAGCTTTTTTTATTTATCAAATAGAAAAAAGTTGTTCATAATGTTGTACATTTTATGTAAAAGAAAAATGGAATCAAGAATCATAACCTTAGTTTAAAAAAGCGCGAGGCGCATAGGGTCCCAAAGCGTGAGGCGTGAGGCGCGATGCGAAGGCGCACGCATCATGGATGCAAGGCGCACTTCTATGCAAATTTTTTTAAAAGTATTTCATATTTCACAAAGCATATTTTGTAGAAACATGTTAAATAAATGCATTAAAAATGTTATTAGACATCAATATGACTACTAATACCGCAAATAACCTTAAGATATGTTATCTTATCATTGTAGTTCCCCAATGCACATACTTACAGTACAAGTTTAGCTCACCTTTTAGCTCCTAATGAAGGAAAAGAAGAAAAAAGGTAAAGGCAAGGCTAAGAAAAAGAAGAAAAAGGGGGGAAAATGTAGCCTCGCATCCTTGAGGCGCACCTCATCCCCTCCGAGGCGCTGACCCGGTAGCCTCACACCGAGGCGCGCCTAGGCGTGCCTCATGCGGGCTTTTTTAAACTAAGATCATAACCCCATCCCCTCAACTCAATCATTCTTAATTCTATTACATTCCAGTCCAGTTAAATTTGTTGCATTTTCAACATTGCAAGACATGAAGATTGTTGAATGTTCCCCCAACCCCACCCCGATAAGGGAGATTAAGGGTGCATTTAGAAAAACTGTAGCTGCATTGTCACATGGGGCTGCACTATGACTGTGTGTAATTCGATTGGGTGGGTAAAGAAGCTAGTTGAATGTTTCGTAATTAAGGGTATGTTTTCATTTACTTCACTATATCAATTGGATTAGCTTTTTATCTCATCCATTGTTTTTTACGTAATAAAATGTATAAGATAATGAACAACTTTTTTCTATTTGAATTAAAGAACTTTATTTTTTTATTTTTCAAAATGGTAGGTTTGTAGGACATCACCTTTTTTTGAGCTTCTATTTAATCGTTTTATTACTCATCTAAATAAAATAAGATTAACAAAATAATTTTTTTAAAAAAGCAAAATTAGTGAATACCTACTTTATCCCAAAAAAAGTCGATATATAAAGTGAAGTATAAGAAAATAATGATAGAATCAGTATTCGAAATTTTTTGATAGAATCCCATTCATTGTTTTAAATTATGGAATTTAATTTGTATGAAATTTAAATTTTTGTAAAATTTCTTTTACCAAACAACACAGTTAGGGAAAGGTTACCAAATTTTAAGAAAAGATACCCAAAAAGTCGTACCAAAAGCAATGTAAATTGATACCATTCATGATCATGATTCCAAAGGGCCTCCCAAAAAATTGATTGTCATGCCTCGCTGACTAGAAATACATTTCTTATTTTTGATACCTTGTTGGGGCAAAACTCAATCATGATAAAGATTTCCATCTTAAATCATTGGTCAACATTAAGTGGTAGTCACCACCATCTTTTATTCAGTCTGGCACTCGTCTTTCCATCAAAAATGCATGCGACATCGACGACATTTTCACTGGCAAGACCTGGAAACCTCAAGGGTAATGATATTATTACTGTGAGATACTACGCTCTCAGTGTTCCTTTTCATAGATATGCTAATGTTATTTTCGGTTCTGCTGTCCTCTACTAAAGTTCCAACAACATCATCACATATTTATTTATTTATTTATGTATTAAATATTTCCGTTATGTTCGCTGGTTTTTTGATGTAGTTTCAGTAACTTAACTCTTTCTTACAATTGTCTATAGGCCACATTACAATGTTAACATGACTGGAGTTAAAGTTGGGAATTCTTCTCTGATACTTCCGTCGGATTTGTTTGAGCTAGGAGGCAGGAAAGGGGTGATAATTGACATTGGCACTACTCTTGCTTATCTCCCAGAGGCTGTTTATGAGCCACTAGTTCTTCAGGTATTTCATTTGCTTGACTTTTTTTTTTATTTTTAATTTGATGTTATCCAATAGCCTCAGACACTCAGGCGATGCACTGTGTGTACACAGATACTCTCACGGCAACCTAACTTGAGATTGCTTACTGTCCAAGACCAGTACACATGCTTTAAGTATAAAGGAAGGTATGATTCCTGCTGAGCTATCCCTAAATTGTCCTCCCAGGAGCACCAAGGATGGTGCTTCTGAACACAGTAAATTTTTTTTTTTTGGTTCTTTGTGTGTGTGTGTGTGTTTTTTTTTTTGTTGTGTTTTATCTTTTGTTTCTTGTTTTATTTTCTCAGGTGTGGATGTATATTGCATTGTACACCGGGGGTATTGTGTAGTTTCACTGGTTTGCCCAGGCTTAGAGCAGTGATACCACCGTTTGGTTACTGTTCAAGAATTGAAGTACAGACAAATATACTATTCCTTCCCACCTTTAAGAATTCATATATATGATTGGTCCTACATTGTTTGTAAACTCTCAGTTCTGTCTCTCTTTCCTGGCATAGTGGCGTGTAACGCCCCTCCTTCCGTGGTTTTTGCTTACAATGTCATGGGTCATGGGTTAATTGCTGAAAGTTTGATGCAACATAGAGTAAGTCATCCAGGCAAGAAAAGAGGCTAACATAAAATTTCAAGCGTCAGATTAAAGTGCAACCACGAAGTTGATTATAGGGAACTTCCCACCTGGAACCTTTTCTCAGTGTTTTATCACATTTCTACTCTAGGATATCGTTCACTTTGGTTTGAGCTTGTGTGTCTGTGTGTGTGTGTGTGTGTCTGTCACGTTAAAAGGAAGCAAGTTTCCCCCAAGGCTTCCAATCATGAGGAATCCAATGGTAGTCAAATGACTCAAACAGCTGTTTCTCTATGTTGATCGTCTTGGATTTATGATTTGTGGTTTGCTGAGTGACATGTCTTAGTTTGTTGTCTGTTGATTGTATGGCTGAAATCTTCTCCTCAGATTATTAAATTTCAACATGCATGGTGGTTTTCAGTTTTCACTGATTCACTCATCTTGTTTAACCAGGGGAAAGAGTTGTGGCTGACAAAAGCTTCTTGTCAAAAACAGATTTAGTATTTGAAAAAGCAATAGCAATTTTGTTCATTCTTTTGTGTCCCTTCTTTTGCCTCCCCCCCTCCCGCCCCCGAGTTGGAGGGTGTGTTGACTGTTATACGATGGTTGGAAGTTATAAGTTCGTTGACAATTGAGTAATACATTCTTTTGCTTTTCCCCCTTGAATTACAGCGTTGATGATGGTTTCCCACCTGTGACATTTTATTTTGAAAATGGGTTGTATATGGAGGTTTACCCTCACGAGTACTTTTTCCCTGTTGTAAGTACTTCTAACTACAAATCCTATGTAGATATTCTTTGATGCTATTCTGGTTCTAGCTTGGTGCCTGTTCTTTATTGTCTCCCTTATTATCTCCCTCCATAAGTCGCAAATTTCAAAGAAAAAATGCACTTTATGTTATGTGTTTCAGCTTCACATCTTGTGTGCTTACTTTTGCTTCTTGTTGGGCAATGTATTTGCATACTCTAAAATTGTACTTTTGAGTTAAAGCTTGTTTTTATGGCATGAATGTTGCTTTGGAGTTCAATGGGTCAGGTAAGTAGATATAGTACTTCAGGCTTTTATTTGGCCCAAATGCCGTCTAAAACCTGTTGTCTTTTCTGCTTGAGGAAATCTTCTATTTAACTTCATAATTTTGAAATTGTTGTGTACTTGGAATGACCTTTTCGTGACTTTGTGGATAAAAAAATCACGCAATATATACTACATGAGCGAGTCCCCTTTGACTTTGCTATTTATGATAAGATGAAACAGTGCAATTTGAAACACTTCGATGGTTGTTTGATTTATTACGTTTTAAGAGCAATTCCTATAAAGGGGAATAATTGATGTAGGGTGCTCCAAGAGCAATTCCTACAAAGGGGAATAATTAATATAGGACATTCTAAGAGCAATTCTCACATCGAGAAAATTCGCATAAGAATTCTCAAATATTCATATCTCAATTCATTCACGCCTGACTCCCTAATGCATAATAGGGAATAAGGGAACTAAAAGATAAACAAGATCAGAAAGATATTATTTTCTTCCTAAGATGATAACTAAAAGATAAGCTATTCCTAAAATGTAAACTACCAAGATAATAAAATATCAAATACGTCACATATGGAAATATTAAGATATACCCGTAGCTCCTTATTCCTCTATCTTTATCCTGCAACACTGTTCCTCATGGGCACCTAGATAGTTTTTTTTTTCTGAAATGACTGAAGTATTTTTGGCTGGCGCACACATAATATTCGGTTTCCTTTCACAGTTGGACAACATCATCTTATGCTACAATCATGTTATAGTTTTGGAATTCCATTATCATGTCAAATCTTCTCTTTAGGATCTGTGATAAAAGTGCAGTGGAAGAGTTGGATGAATAATATTAGTGGACTTATTGTGTTTTTAGTAGGTTCTTTTAGTGCGTTGCGGAAGGTGGGGGTTAGCAACTTAAGCTAGTGGCGAGCAATGTAGTAGCTTCAGTCAGTCATCCGAGGGGTAATTGGGTTAGGAGGGGTGTGAGGTCTCGGATTGTGCGCCTAACGTCTTGGAATATTGGATCTCTTACGGGTAAGTTTATAGAATTAGTTAAGTCGTTGCATAGACGTAGGATTAACATAGCATGTGTTCAAGAGACGAAGTGGGTGAGGGCTAAAGTTAGAGAAGTGGATGAGTACAAATTATGGTGTTCGGGGTCAAGCAAGGCGAGGAATGGAGTTGGCATTTTGATTGAGAAGGAGTTGGTAGACTTTGTTGTTGAAGTGAGGCGTAAGAGTGACCGAATTATGACCATTAAGATTTTGGTGGGTTCAGAAATCATAAATGTGGTTAGTGTTTATGCTCCTCAAATAGGTCTGCCGGACGATATTAAGAAGTTATTTTGGGAGGATTTAGATATGGTCATCTAGGAGGTATCTCGGAGCGAGAAGCTTTCATAGGAGACTTTAATGACCATATTAGTGTTGACTCAGACGGCTATGATATGGCCCACGGGGGTTTCTGTTTTGGGGAGAGAAACAATGGAGGAGTCTTTGTACTGGACTTTGCAGTGGCCTATGAATTGTTGGTGGTAAACTTCTATTTCAAGAAGAAGGGGGACCACTTGGTGACCTTTAAGAATGGCTCCTTAAAGACTCAAATTGATTACTTCATGATGAGGGCGGATAGTCGGAGGTTTTGCAAGGATTGTAAGGTGATTCCTGTGAGTATCTAGGATCTCAGCATATGTTGCTAGTATTGGATATGGAGTTCAAATATTCAAAGTGGAAGAAGAGGAGAGTCGAGGACCCTAGAGTTAAGTGGTGGATCCTTATGAAGGAGAACGCCGTGTTATTATCAGAGAGGATTACTGAAGAAGGAGCTTGGAGGCGGGTAGAGGATGCAGATACAATGTGGGAAGCAATGGCTGACTATATTCGAAGGTCTGCTAAAGAAATTCTAGGTACTTCTAGAAGACGTGGTAACAGAATGAAGGGTGCCTGGTGGTGGAACGAGGAGGTAAAGGAGCAAGTCAAGGAGAAAAAAGAGGCATATGGTGTTTTCATGAACAGTGGAGCGGATGAAGAGAGAGATTAGTAGAGCTTGCTATAAGGCAGCAAAGAAAGTAGCCAAGAAAGCTATGACGGTAGCTATGAGCTTAGCTTATGATATGTTATATCATAGACTGGAGACCAAAGAAGGGGAGAAGGAAGTCTTTAAACTGACAAAGGCTAGGGAAAGAAGAATTAGGGATTTAGGTGTTGTGAGGTGCATTAAAGATGAAAATGGTAAGGTGTTGTCTGAGGATGCAGAAATTAAGGAGAGATGGCAAAGTTATTTTTCCACATTCCTCAATGGTGAAGGGATGGAAGATTCCCGGAGTAGGGAGAGAGAGTGTAGTGAGAGGCGACTTGACCCGCGAGTGTGTGGTCATATAAGCAAAGATGAAATTAAAGAGGTCTTAAAGAAGATGACCAATGGAAAGGCACAGGGTCCAGATCAGATATCAGTGGAAGTGTGGAAATGTTTGGGGGATGAAGGATTAGAGTGGCTAACAGAGCATTTCAATGTTATTTTCAGAACAACTAAGATGCTCAAAGAATGGAGGTCTAGTACAGTTATCTCTTTGTACAAGAACAAAGGAGATATTCAAGATTGTAATAAATTTAGGGGTATAAAGCTACTCGGTCACACCATGGATTCAAAATGGAGACGAACCGCGGCGAAACGACCGCATTGGAAAGGTTTTGGAGTTGGGCGAACTATGTTTTCATGCCGTGATAGGCGCGATATGAAACGCGATTGCCGTATTAGATCGATTTTGCTATGCCGCGATCGAAACCGAAATCGTGACCGAAACCGCATTTTGAATGCTTGAGTCACACTATGAAGTTATGGGAAATGGTGATTGAGAGAAGGTTGCGGAATGATGTTTCGATTTCAGAGAATCAATTTAGTTTTATGCCAGGCAGGTCGGCCATAGAGGCGATTTACCTCCTTAGAAGACTCATGGGTTTGTACAGAGATAGAAAGGTGGATCTTTACATGGTGTTCATTGTCCTGGAAAAGGCATATATTAGAGTTCTGCATGAAGTGTTATGGAGATGCTTGAAAGAGAAAGGAGTGTCACCCCTGTATATTTGAGTTATTGAGGATATGTACGAGGGAGGTAGGACGAGTGTGCGGATGTCAGGAGGGGTCACCGATGATTTTTACATTGGTATGGGCCTGCATCAGGGTTCCGCCTTGAGCCATTTTCTTTTCACTCTGGTTATGGATGAACTTACAAGAGGGATTCAAGATGAGTTACTTTGGTGTATGATTTTTGCAGATGACATTGTTCTTATTGATGAGATCAGACAGGGAGTTAATGACAAGTTGGAGCGATGGAGGCTTACTCTGGAATCTAGAGGTTTTAGAATTAGTAGATAAAAAATGGAATACCTTCATTACTGTTTCAGTGGAAGGGTAGAAGCGGGGGGAGAAGTCACCCTGAATGGAAGGTCGATACCTAAGGTCGATAAGTTTAAGTATCTAGGCTCGATCATTTAACAAAATTGGGATATTGACGAAGATATTAACTAGGGAAAAGTTGGCTGGCAAAAATGGAAGTTTACTTCAAGTGTGCTGTGTTATAAGAGGGTGCCCCTTGAATTGAAAGGCAAAGTCTATCGTATGGTAGTTAGACCGTTTGCTCTTTATGGATCGGGATGTTGGTTTCTAAAAAAGACGGAAGTTCAAAGGTTGTTGATAACAGATGTGAGGATGATTAGGTGGATGTGTGGTTATACGATGATAGATAGAATTAGGAATGGAGTAATCCGGGATATAGTTAGAGTAGCTCCCATCGAAGATAAGATGAGAGAAACAAGACTCCGTTGGTTTGGTCATGTGAAAAGGAGGAGTGTGGACGCTTCAGTGAGGAGATGTGAGAGGATCAACATCCCCGTAGGTAAAAGAGGGATGTGACGACCAAAGAAGAGTTTGGACGAGGTGATTAGGGAGAACTTAAAAGTTATCGGTATGACGGAGGACCTGACTCAAGATAGGAAGCTGTGGTGAGATAGGATTAAGATCTTAGATCGCAAAGAGTCGACCCAATAGTTGTTTTTGGATTGCAGTGGCATAGTGCTGGTAGTGGTTTGTTGTGTTTGTATGCAGGTTGTACTTTCTTTTGGGAAGAGATATTGTTTGCTTACCTATGGTTGCTAAGGTATATTACCCTCCTTTGATATATGGTTCTTTTGTTATAGAGTTTCAGCAACTGATCTTTTTAATATATCTTAGTCATTCCTTGCTTTGTGTCCATAATTTTTCCATTTAATGTTTTCACAAAATTTTTTCTTATATAAAACATTTTCACAAAACCTTTTTTGTGGGTATCTTGGAATCAGCCTCTCTACGAGTAGGAATGCCGGTAGAGGTAAAGTTGCCTACAGTTGGGTCTCCCCAGACCCCGCAAATGCGGGACCCACACTGGGAGGTGTTGTTTAGATTGAATTCCTGATCTTAAATTGTGAATCCAAAGCAGACCTTTTCTGATTGAGCCCAGCACCTGCACTTGTTTGTCTTAGTTTTTGTTTCAGGGCAGTTCATGCCTCCCATCCTCTCAATCAGTGTATCTATTTTTAAGTTTTCTTTTGTAAAAATTTTTCGTTGACATTACTGCATCTCTCTGTATAGGCTCTATGTGAATATTAAGGGATCTCCTGCCCTGTTGTTACCTGACTTCTTCAACTTCTTCTTGTCACAAGTTTGTGGCTAAATTTTGTCTTGTTCTGACCAAAATTATTAGCTATGACCTCTTTGCTAAGTGATGTTCTCATCTTAATTGACCAAATTCTGTCATGTTCTTACTGTTATAGGATGATTTGTGGTGTGTTGGTTGGCAAAATAGTGGGATGCTATCCAGGGACAAGATGAATCTCACTCTGTTAGGAGGTAAGGGCAAAAATATTCCTGTGGCTTCTGCAAGTGCTACCCTGCGACAAAAAAGTTTTCTTGTGAATTGGGATTACCATGTGGCTTTCTCTGGCAGCTAATTTCTTTTGAAAACGGGAGTATTTGCATGCTTTACAAATTGTAGCTTTCTAATGTTAGTCACTATTTGGTGCTGATTCATGAATTTCGAGGACTCTGTTGCCTTCTGTGTTATGTTATCTGCATGATTTGAAGGCCTACAACTGTCTTTTGTCCCTTGGAGACAGAATTTTCGTTGTCCGTTATAGTTGCATTTTTATGGACAGCTTCTCTTTCTTTCTTTATTTTTATTTAAAATTTTTAAATATCCATGTCAGACATATGCTCTTAGTAAATGTTGTCCTACTATTAAGGTTAGAGGAGTCCTCATGGCTCAATTTGACAGCTCAGTGAGTCCATTGTTCCAGATTCTTCCTCCTTCTCCTGCTACACCTTAGCTCCTCTTAGTTAGAAGCAAAATTCTTGGTTAGTGAGTGAAGAACGATAAACCTGTTTTGATTTCTACAATATTCACTGGTGGAACTTCTTAGTTTAGTACATCTTAATGAATACTTGTGTATCAAGGACCCTTTCATGCGGGGGTTTTGGTGCTAGATCTGGTGTTTTAGTATTTTCTTGTGGGTTAAGAATGTGAACGCGATCTATATCGATATCTCAAAAAGCGAACAAAAGAACGGAACATGATGCTAGTTGAATAAATATGCTGAAGTGATCAGTTGAGTCATCATTTATCTTTTGGCTGATTTATAATTCACTTTCCTTTATCCATTTTGGTTGCAGATCTGGTTCTTTCGAACAAGTTAGTCATCTATGATCTTGAAAATCAGGTCATTGGATGGACAGAATATAATTGTGAGTATCATACTTTATTTTTAATTATCTACGGCAATGCATGGTATTTGTTGAGGATGTGCCTATTTTTACCAAAATATGTTAGCAATAGCATTCTAGGTTTCTATGTCCACTTTTAGGATTTAGGACTGCTAAAGAAGCCAATTTTTACTGTTTTTTTAAGCTTTGATTGTAAATAGACTAGAGCCAATTCCTGACTGAATTGTCTTGTGTTTCCTTTCTTTGGAGTAGTAGGCAATTAATTCATTCTTTTCAGTCCTACGTGACCAACCTCTCTGCTATTTAGGGGTGACTCTCAGGGGATGGGTGTGGATTTAGATTTGGAACATTTTCTGGGCTTCTCTTCCTGCTTGGTTTGCACATCATGACTAATTATCTATGTACTGTGGAGTCAATTGTTTTTTCTTTGCTTGGAGATGGTCTGGTTGTTTTTAGTCATCTTGGATGTGATCTCCTGCTTATGAATGATAGGAGTTATTGTCAAAAAGATGTAACCATCAATGTACATTTTGTTGCTTGCTTATTATCCAATATAGTGGCTATGTTCAATATGTCTAATTTGGTCTAATCTACGTATTGGAAGTTTAGAGCCCTGAAATCTTCAGTCAAGCTCTGAAACTTCTATTGGACTTCTTTTTAAAAATAAATAAATAAATAAAATGTGAAGATTTGTGAATGAAGGTTGAACCTTTGGACATAGAGGCTGGAATTTGAAGAAACTTCAAAATTTGGAGAAAGTTGGAACTTTTATTATTATTTTGAAATCTGTAATGTAGCTTTGAAATCAGCCTTGAAAATTTCATAAATGATCTGCTTCGGATTTGTACACTGAAAAGAACGGAAACCTTATCCTCATACTAATTCTGGAGCTGTTGATTGATATGTTGTGTTCTCTTATTGTGGTCAAATATCTTGTTCTAGTAGGAAATTCCTCTATTTATACAATTGACTGTCACGAATTAGTTAAAAAAATATGACTTGCTTTTGGCTTGAATTCTGAAAACTTAATCATGTGAAATTGTACTCTTAATGAAACATTTTTATGAATTGTACAGTTGAGAAAACATTTTCCCTATTGTCAAAAACTGTTTTGTGAAGGTTCTTCCAAATGGGGGTCCTGGAGCTTCTCTGTATCTTTGACATGTGTTTCAACTTTTAACATGAGTATCTGAATTGAGTTTTCCTTGTGAGAATAAGTCATTGATTGTGCTTGCCTCCTCGCATGTTTTGTTTTCAACGTGAACCTTCTATGACCATTTGTACAATTTATGAAAAAGATTAAGCTTTTGTACATTTGAACATGGCAAGAGGATACATAGAAGGATAGAATCATCAACCCTCAAGCATTAGCTGTTTTAGTAACGTTTCTGTTGATTAACGTATTGAAGGAAGCGTAAAGTCTCAGGCTGTTCATGTTTGATTGAAGCTTCCTGAATTATTCTCAGAGCCAATTATGCTAATTGCTGCATGTGTACTGAATCTATTCTATTCAGACCAAACGTGGACCAATTCCTTTCTCTCTGTCTCTCTCTCTCTCTCTCTCATGGGTTTTGGTGGTTTTTTCTTCTTTTTTGAAGGGGCGGGGGGGAGGGGTTCTCTTTCCCTGAATTGTGGAGAGGAGGTTGCAATGTCGGTACAGTTAGCAACTGTTGTCTACCTGTTACTCTACGGCATAAGTAGGACAGCTAGCGGGACATTTTGCTTCCGTCCTCTAACTTGGAAACTTTAAATGGATTTCCTTCATCATCTTCAATTCAATCTTACTTTAAACTTAGGATACGAGTTTATTGAGGAGATTACAATCGTCTGTCTTACCATCTTTTTTATTATTTGTTTTATTTTTAGGCTCTTCAACCATTCAGGTAAAGGATGAGCAAACGGGGACAGTTCATCTCGTAGGCGCCCACTACATTTCTTCAGCTTCTACTGTAAATGTAATTCATACAGCTCTAATTTTGCTGAGCGCAACAGTCTTTCTTATTTTGTCAATGATTTGACCTTATAGAAGTGCATACATATATAATCTGTATACGCAATTGTATACAGATGCTGAAACCCATGAAATCCTGGTGTATATAATAGTTCAGGAATAGCAATGGTAACTCTTTGATCCCTCTTTCTGAAGTCACCTTGTTTCCCAGAGTGCATTGAGATACGCGAGTTCTACAGCCCCTTGCTTAATGGTGACGAAGGTCTTGTTTCACGGATGAGACTCGCTGCTTATGGGAACTAACGTGAAAAGTAGAAGTAAAATGTGGAAGCAGTGAAAAATAATGGTTACGTATTGTAAGCCATAAAATACTAGTACTGAATTGTAGAAATACAGTATTTCGCAATAATCATCGGTTGGGGTGCGTATGTCACATGGAATTCACAGTAGGTGTGGATGCATCTGTTGAACTTTTCAACAAGCACATGCAAAATGTACCAGAAAAAACGAAGACATGGAATGACTAATGAGCATTAATTGAACAACTTCAATCTTAGTAGGAATCCTGATCCTTGATAACATTGACACCAACTTCAAAACTTCAAATCATGCAAGGGTTTCGGTTAGACCTGTCAATTCGGACGAGCAGGTCAGATACGGATCGGATGTATTTCGAATTCGGATAAAATACGGGCGGGTGTATTTTGGTTTTATAAGTTTGAAGCGCATTTTTATTTAATCATTTCTTTTTTTGTCAAAATTAAACATTCGGAACATTTATTGCTTAAAATTGTTTGTATTTAATGAACAAGCATTGTAATTGTAATTTGTTCAAAGAATTTCAAAAATATCCAAACTTTTCAACATGACATATGAAATTCATGTGTGAGTGGGCAATGAGTCACGTTTGGATGGGTTGTCCCATATATTGAAATATTAATAATTGGTCAGGTCATTAATTGGTCGGTCCATCTAAAGCATATTAATGAGTCGGAGCGGTTCGATCCAATAATAGCTCGTTTAATAATTTGAAATTTCATTAATTAACCTAACATTATCTAATCAGGCATGCTTTATTGGTACGTCGATCCTCACACGAACATAAGTTGGTCCATTGCCCTGCATCAGATTCAAGACCAATTAGAAGGAATTCAAATGAAAGAATATTATATATGTGTAAGATATTATAATTATCTATTAAGTATGAAATCAAAATTTTAGATTATTATAAAATAATCTTATTTAAAATACGATAGGACGTATTCATTTTACTAAGAATATAATGGTATTACTCGCACATTTTCAATACTTATCTAATTCTAAATTGTTTTTCTTAATATTAGAGTTGTTTCATGACCATTTTCTAAAATTGTACCATTTATAAGTTGCATATGACGTTGTCTTATGGGAAAAAACAGAAACCATTGTCTAATTTGCGAAGGGACGTGATAATTGTATAATGTATCTCTAAACGATTTGTTATAATGAAAAGCAATTGTTATTAAGAGGAAAAAATTAAAGAAAATAAAAAGTATATAATATTCGGGTCGAGCGGAGGGTTCGGGTCGGATTTGAACAAAAAAATTCCGGGTTTTTTTGGCTCGATTTATTTCGGGTTCGGGTCGAGAAAATCATGTTCAAAACCCAAAACTTTCGGGCGGATTCGGGTTGAATTTTTGGGTCGGGTTAATTTTTACCGGGTCTAGTTTCGGTGGATATCAGCGTGGATTCTTGGCTCCGTTCATGGCAGCCTAATCAGGGTTAGCTCTAGCCTTGGCTCCGTCAGTGGCAGCCTTATAGTGGATAGCTCTCGCCTCGCGATTGTCATGATTTAATATTCTTACCTTTCTGTGTTCTTACCATGTGGGTATCTGTGAGAGAGAGAGAGCAGCATGTATGTATGTCATGGATCGGAGGTCATCAACCATCATGCAACATGTGTCCAAAGCATTAGCGCGGCTGGCAGCCTCTTCCCTTTTCTCTTTTTTTATGTTCAATTTCTTGTTTGCATACTTTTAAAGGCAATGAGAGCGTGAGAAATATACCTTGTAAGATTAATGTTGTGGCATCGTTGACAAAAGAAACAAAAATCATCCAAGTTTTAGTGTATTGATTTGCTTTGTGGCATTTCAAATTAATGAAAATTCAACGCAGATGTTGTTTAAGCCCAATTTTTGTTCTACTTTTTATAAACATAACTTCACAATTTGCAAGTACATGTATGTGTAAAAAAAAAAAAAAGGCTCTGTTTGGACCTTGAAAAATTTGGTGGAAAGAGATTTTTTTTAAAAAGTTACTTTTTTTGTGTGTTTGGTTTAGAGAAAATCACAAAAAAAAAAATATGGAGGAAAGTTAGGTGAAAAAATTGTTAGAAATAAGTGATAAAATTTTTCTCATAAAATTATGAGGAAAGTTTGAGGAAAATTTCCAACCTCCCTCAACCTTGCATTGTTTAGATGACATCAATATGATTCAAGTAGTTTATCAACATTCAAATTTCTCGTCTAAATTCTTGTATTTTTTTCTCAATCCAAACAAGAGAAAAAAACTCTTTTTTTTTTCTACTTTTTTTCCTTCAAATTTTCTTTATACCAAATTTTCTAAGGACCAAATGGAGCATAAAATTCAAACAATTAAGGATATATAAGGATAATTATCCAAATGTTCACCTGTAAGTCTTATAAGTGTTCATTTAATTTAGAAAATAAATAAATGCTCATTAATTATAGAATAGTAAACAACAATACTATTTTTCCTTAAAAATAATGAAATGGTCAATAGAGAAACAACACTAAAATACCAATAAGATACCTTAGAATTGCAAATAATGTAATGAAATGTTCAATAGGGAAACAACACTAAAATACCAATAAGATACCTTAGAAATGCAAATAATGTAATGAAATGTTCAATAGGGAAACAACACTAAAATACCAATAAGATACCTTAGAAATGCAAATAAAACATTAAATAAGAAGCCATTTCTTCCTCAAAATTAGGCTCTGTCCTTATTAATAATCATCATCTAGGACCATCTAAATGCTCATTTATAAAACATATAAATGCTCATTTGCGAGTCAACTCACACACGTAGTTTATGTCACTTTGCAGAGGTCCATTTCCCAATTTATTTCATGCCTAATAGAACTATAGATGCTTTAGGCTTGCTTTCACGTCTTTCCATTTTGATGGAATCCTACCAAGCCAAGACCAAGTTCATGAAGATTTAAGCCCCACACGTCCAAGAACGAGGTCCCAAGTAAAGAGAATGGCTCACATTTTGGAAGAAGAACAAGCTAGCACAAACGGGCTAACCGGTTCCAAAATGCCCGGTTTTGTGCATTTGATTTCATAAGCTACATTGTAGCTTAAGACTAATATTTTTGTATTTTTGGAAACCTTTTGATATTGTCTTGCAGGTCCAAGCATTCGTTTCAAGGCATACGTGCAAGAAGATGAAGAATCAAGGCATTTTCCCAAACCGTTCCCATTTGCCCTCCAAATGCACGGTTTAATGTTTGTGTTTTGTTAACCCACTAAAGCACATCCTAACCTTGATTTCTTGGTTGGGGGGGATTATATACATCCTAAAATTACCCCCCATGTTTAAAACCCAAGTCTTGAACACTTTTGCTGTGCTTACAAAATGCCTCAAAACCGGCCAGCACATGCTTGAACCTGGTTCAAGTGAATCGGTTTTTACTTCCCCTAAAGCAGCCGGCTATCCCTCTTTGCAAGTTGATGGGCACACTCTCCAAGCTTAGCACACACCCCTAAGTACTATAGGATTGGCTGCCCCTTGAAAGAGTGACCAATGGAAGCAAGACAAAGCCATGGTGTGGTGCTTTACTCCCATTGGCTAGCCGCAATTTGCCATGCATATTTCGGCTATCACATGGTGTTCAAGCCTCTTTGCTGATTGCTTAAGTGTGTAATCAAGTGTTAAGTGATGTATAATTAGCTTAAACAATGTTTTGCTTCAAATTTTGATGTATTAGTTTTAGTTAAGTGTGTTTGTACTTAAGATTAGCATAACCGATTGTAATTAGCATCTAAACATTTCCTCTCTAGTAAGGAAAGAGGGAGGGACGTGTTTTGCTAGTAAGCTAGGCCATTGTGCTGCTTCATAAAAGCATTCCAAGGCCATAGCTTGATTTCATAACTTGTTGAATGAATATCAAAGTTTGAGAGCATTTGCTTTCTTCCTTTTAAACTCTTGCTTGCTTATCCTTAATTAGGCTAATTAAGGTGATGTCCAAGTGAGTCTTAACCTTGATTAAGTGATGATTCTGTATCTTAATCAAGATTAAGGGCCCTAAGCTTGAAGGTTGGTGGTGATTCTGTATCCAATCTCAGGTTTAGTTCTATCCTATCCTAGATTCCCCTCCACGATTTGCTTAGTGAAGTAATTAGCTTGGATTATAAGTTAATTGCTTTCACTTAGTTAATCTTTCACATTCCTTCACTTTCCCACTTCAAATACTCCCATTCACATCCATTTTCACCATTTACACTTCATAAAAAAGAGCAAAACCGAATCCCACTTCAAGAGCATCCAACCGTGCTCTTTTGGTTTCCACACGGCCTTGTGAACAACAAAGTGGCACGGTGTGGCCGTGCTCATAGGAACGACCGTGCCACCCTTGGCCGTGACAAGGCTTTGTGTTTTCTTCTCCTTTTGATGTGAGTTAGCTAGGGTAGTGTTTTCCCTTGACACTTACATCACCTTTCTTTTATTCACTAGCGCAAACTCGAATTCTTCACAATCTTTCTTTATGATATAATTTTTAGAGAGACAGCGACATGAATTTCTAAGAGAAATCCGATGTTGGTTGAGTTAGTGATGCGTTTACTACGCTTGGAGTCTATATGCCGGTGCGCTATATATATATATATATGTGTATATATATATATATGTGTGT
>JACYFF010010365.1:65620414-65705965 GCA_017589665.1 Selenicereus undatus | reverse complement strand
GTCTCGGTGCCCCTATATATGTATATATATATATATATATATATATATATATTGGAAAAATGGACCATATAAAAATTTAACTAGAAGGAATTTATATATTTTTGGGAAAGAGGAACCATGAAAACAGGTGGTAAATTCTAGAAAATTACAACAAATTACCATGTATTGAAATAGGTCATTTTCTAGATTTATTTTATTGCAATTGCCTTCTCTTAGGTCCGGAGGCACCTAAAACTAACAAATTATTACATGCAATTAAGTGGACAAAAGTTATGTTCACCCAATCTTTTACTTTATATCATTAATGTGCATTGAGTTATTGTAGCAAATGCAAATGCTATAGTGGTAAGGATCTCACCTTGTCATGGGAATTGTTGGGGGTTTGAATTTTTTATTTTATTTTATTGCCTTCTCAACTTCTGTTTTTTGTTTATTTTTTAAAACAAATCGTCTAGGCTATTGAATTAAATCATTTTATTTGGACTTCATTTACTTTGCTTATATTATGTTCAACTAAGTTTGCTCTTCTTGGAAAAATTTTGTAATTAAGATTAATTTACAATTTTAAACTCCATTTGTTTATATACATAATAATAATAGCAGTAGTAGTAGCAGCAACACATTAGAAAATAAATATAGAGTATTGCTCATTGAGCATATACTACACCTCACCAAAGTTATGGTGCAGCTCACTAAAAAAAAATGCCATATCTCAAAATAGAAACAATTAAAGAATATGTTTGTGGTTACTAAAATTATATATTCCATTGTTTGCTCACTCTTTTTTTTTTTTATATTATGAATGCTAGTATTGCCTACTAAATCGTATTGATTACCAAATACATTTCATGTCTCCTAAATATCTATCACAATTCACTAAATAAGTAGTATAACTCACTAAAAACAAACACTACAGATCACTAGAAAATATTTTTTTTTCAAGTTTTTGAGTTATGTCATAGCTCACATATTTTAATTATGACATAAGAGCGTTTTTACTATATTTAGTGAGCATAACACAAATGTAGTCTAGCTCACCAAACATGGTTGAACTCACTAAAAATATATCATAGCTTACTAAATATTTGTCATACCTCACCAAAAATATAATTTTTTCAAGAATTGGCTTGCTAATTGTATATTTTAGCCGAACAAAATATAATATAGATAGTTCACTAAAAAAGTCAGAGTTAGTGACTGAAATTTTTAACCAAAAGATATATCATACAATATTAGAGGATGAATAGTATCACTCACTAACAAAAATCATAGCTTACCAAAAGTTATAGTGCAGCTCATTAAGAAAATATTGTATCTAAAAATATCAACAAGAGTATGTACTGCTTATTAAATCATATTGATCGCCAAGTATACTTCATAACTCACTAAATGTCTGTTGCACTCACTAATAAATAACATAACTCACTAAAATAAATAGTACAAATCACTAGAAAATAATTTTCAACTTTTTGAGTCATATCATAGCTCAACTTATTTTTGGCTATGACATAAGAACATTTGCATTATATTTAGTGAGTATAACACAAATATAATTGAGCTAACCAAATATAGCCCAGTTCACTAAATATATATCATAACTCACCAAAGACATAGTAAAATAAATGAAATATAATTTTTTTCAAGTATTTGTTCACTAGTTGGATATTTATCTCAGTATATATTTTAGGTTTTACGGTTGTATAGCTTATGAGATGGCTTTTTAGCGCCTTAGTTCCCACAATGAGGACATTATGAAGTTTTGGTGTGGGGGTGAGGTGCCACCTTTTTTTCAAAATTTAAAATTTTCATTCTTTTTAGGGACGTTTGTACTATTTCTGATTAGTTTGAATCTCCTGTGCTTTATTTATTAGTTTGTATATAAATAGGATGTGCATGATAAGTCTCCAACATCGAATGTGATATTCTAAGCCCTGATTCTAACTCCAGTTGTTCATTATGGGTTGTGTAATCCAGTCCTTATTTATTTCTTCATCATTATCTTTTGGTCTTAGGTTTCCATGAATGATTCTCCCACTAGCTTGTGGCATGATTACTTTGAAAAAAAATTGAAAAAAAATTGTATTATAAATAAAGAATAAGAATAAAATTTGGAATGACAAGTATCCCTTTGAGGCATCAAAAACTTGATGTGGATTTTATATGTAGTTTTAAAACCCTTTTTACTTGCAAGTGTACAAGATTAATTGTAGACTAGCGAGTATAGGGTGTCGATCCCACGAGGAACAATAACAATTTTTAAAATTTACCTTTTCGATTATAAAGAATAATTTAATTTCAGAGTTGGATTATGAATATAAATTGACCAACAAAATGAAGAGCAAATAAGTAGTAAAGTAGAGAGAAATCAAATAGGAGAAAGTTCTAGGACTTTAGATTTCACCTTTGATGCCAATATTGATTTACTAATTCGAATGAGGATTCAATTTGTCTCTTGTTCAACCTAAGCTACAAGCATTAGGCTATGAATTAAAAAGATGATTATAATTATAAAGTGACATAATTTATCTAGTGGTTTAGCATGAATTATTCTTTTTAGACATAACTCATCTAATTTCTACCATAAATTATTCAATTTAAACAATTATAATTTTAAGCCCAAATTGCATAATCATCATATTAGCCTACAAGGTCTAATATTCATTTGAGATAGCAAATTAAACTAATGTCATCAACATGATTAAACATTAGTGTTAAGATGCATAGGTAGATGATGATCAAATATAAACTCAAGATTATGCAAAAGAGATAAAAATAACCCCATAAGAAATTAGCAAAAGAATATTATTACCAGGGATCCATCGTAGTCCTAGAAATGAGTAGTTTAGTCGGCCATAGTTAGGAAAAATACCATTGAAATTGGTATATTTCACAACCTATGTCCAAACCTTATACTCAATTATACAAAATTATAAAACTTAGTATAAAATCTCAAATTTGACTCACAAATGAGATGAGAAGACAAGAGAAAAATAGCTAACAAAGCTTATTTTCTTCTTAACCCCTCAACCCAAATGATCTTGTCTTACAAAGACTTTCTCTAAAAAAAATGAAAGATGAAAGGACAAGAAGATGCTTGAGTGAGTGGATGGAAGAATGAGAGTGGATATAAGTGTGTGTGTACCTATGGCCCCTTTTATAGTGGAAAATCCACCCTTTAGGATACCCCCAAAATTAATGGAAATTAATTCCAATTAATTTGGGATGTTACATGCATGGTTATAGCTAGTCATATGTATAATATTAATTTGCTTAATTGCTTTGACTAGGTAAACAATTGATCATGTGGAGAATAGAGATGAAGAGTAGATGGGTTGATGTTAGCTTGGAGTTGCTAGGAGGCACGACTGGGCTGCAACATAGGCCCAAACGGAGGGAGAGAAGAAGTGTGAGAATGAGGAGAAGAAAGCTGGTGCTGGACCACGTAGCAGGCCGAACTAAGACCTTTGTTTCTTCTTTCTTTCTTTTCCTTTTTTTTTCTTTTGGGCTTGCTTTGCCCTTGTGGCAAATCTGAGTAGAATTGATCATCTTCATCCAAATTCTTCTACTTTATTTTTTACCTGAAAATCACATAAAATATACATTATTTACTCATAAAATATATTTCAAAGACTTAAAAGTTGGTAAAATGAAGGAGAAAATTATATATAAAAATATGAATTATCAGCTACTGGGTGTTATCCTTTGAGGCACGTGCTACTGGGTGTTACCCTTTGAGACAATATTGCTACTGGGAAAGCTTGCTTCCAAAGTCAGTATAAGAATAATGTAGTTATGTCAACCAAGTGGGATTGAGTCTAATTCTGGTAAACCTGAGTCCTGGAGATGATGATACACTTGCACACGAACACTGGGATGGATTCAAAATCTGGATGTTCAATGGGCTGAAAAATTAGTGACTGGATGTCATTTAGGAGGTAGAGGGCTTTGAAAGTACGTTCTATGTATATATAGGTTAATAATTGAGCACATGGGTGATTTAGCTAATTAGCATGTGTGCATATGTTTCCCAAGTTTTGTACATATTAGTTTTGAGAAAACCCAAAAAGATTTTCTTTTATTTTTGAAATAATTTTGTGGGTATTTCACTTTGAAACCCTCACGAGACCTCACTTGTCCACTTGGGAGTCCAAGGGGTTTAAAGGGCTTGTTGCATGCGCTAAATGCAATCGTGATTCCTACGACAATGAGTTAGGATTTTCTTTTCTTATTTTTCATTTTCTTTTAGTTAGTTTAGTTTGTTTTACTCGAGGACGAGCAAAATCTTGGTGTGGGAGTATTTGTTTGAGCTAAAACTGTGCTATTTTTAAGGTACTTTTCCATCGGTTTTATGCTCGTTTTAATAATATTTTTTAGGTTTTTAACTGATTTTATTTTATTTTGTAGATTTTTAATAAATGTGGAAAAAAGGTCGAAAATGGCGAAAAATGCGAGAAAAATAGAGAAAATGTCGGGAATTCAAAAACCGGTCCAAAATTCCACAGAACCGGTCCAAATTACAACCAAAACGGTCCAGCAAAAAAACCGGACCGACCGGTTCAGAAAATCCGGTTCAGTACTTAAACACCCCCTTTTCCCTTTCCTCGCATTTGTCTTCTTCTCTCTCCCCGAAACCCGACCCAGAACCCTGCTCCTGGATAGACCCTCGATCCAACCCTTACCTCCATGCCCATCTATCTCGCTCATCTCTCTCTCTACGTCGTCATTTCTCTCTCTTCCAACACATCATCCCAAAACCACCCAACCCACAGAAACCCCCTCAGCCCACCGAAACCCCGAAACCCCACCCACAGTTTCACCACTTCGTCCAACCCCAACCCACCACCGCATTTCACGCTGCAAACTCCATGTCTACATCTTCGCTGGCTTCATCGTCACCATCCACGACACCATCCCAATCGAAGGCTGGATATCGAGGGCTCGGGTATAAAAGGAGGAAGACACCATTGAAGCTGAGGTTAGGTAATTTAGGATTAGGTAATTTAGAGGTAATTTAGGTTAGCGATTTAGGCTAGTTTAGGTTTAATTTCTGTTTAATTCCGTTTTAGGTTTAGTTAAATTTCGTTTTAGTTGTGTTCTTCGAATTCCAGAATTAGGGCTAGATTTCAATTAGGTTTTAGGGTTCGAATTCTATGTAATTACACTGCTATTTCGAGTATGTTGGTGGTAGTTTACAATTACTTGCGAAATTTGGTTCATAGTTGTTGAATTTCATCCGGTTTTCCCCAATCCCTGTTGCTGATGTCTGTTGGCTTCGTTTTGGAGACAATGGCTTCGACTTGGGCACGGTTTCGGTTTGCTTTCGGATCCCTCAACTCTATTTTTCAATAGTTGTTATTTCGCTTTCCCTGTCTCTGAGTTGTTGATGATATGGCTGTGGTTTCTGACCTCCCCTGTTGCCTTCGTTTTGTTTCGGTTCTATTTCCCCTACCCCTGCTGCGGTTTGGTATTGTTTTGCTCAATTCGTTTCCCCTATTGCTGATTAGTGAGGTAGTGAATCAGATTATTGCTTTTGGTTGATTATGATATGAGATTTTGCATAAGTTAGCTTGATGATGGTTGTGTTCTGCTTTCCTTCCTATTTCCATAAATCCCCCTGCACTGAAATTGCCTATTTGTGTAGCTTAATTGGATGATTTTGCTCAATTAGTTAGCTCTGCCGAATGTTGCTGAATTCAATCTAGTAAGGTTTAGTTTAGTTCGTTTCAATTCTTAGTTAAGCTAAATCAGTTGATTAGTAGTTTAGGTGACTCAGTTGATTTAGTAGTTTAGATGAGTTTAGTTGAATTAGGTTATTAGATTGTCTTAAATAATATCACTTAGCGTAATCAGTTTAATTGTTTTGTTTTAAATGACCATAATCTAAACGTCTTCCCTGTGGATCGGCCCTCAAAGTACTACGACTGACAATCGGGTGCTTGAGGTTTATTTTCCTTTTTCTTTAGTTTATTTTCCACCCCTCAAAAACCACCTACAGACTCCATATGGAGTATGGCATAAATCTCACAATCATGAATGTTCATGTCATCTTACTAAGATAGATTCCAAAACAATAGGGAAAATTTCCTCACGTCAATCCCTTTTTTATGTCCTCCATCCAATAAGTAGATTGCGAACAAGTTTGTCTGCATAGAATTTCTTAATGTTACTAAATGATATTATTGTATAGGAGTTAAGGCTTTTGTGTTTGAGTAATCTTTACCATGGCCATTGCACAATGCTTATATCTTGATGTAGGATTCTCTCCTGCTAAGCGATTGGCAATTATAGTTATTTTCTTGCCTCCAAAGTCGTAACAGAGGACAAAAAAATGATTGTATTGAATTATGGGGAAAAACACCTGCATGTCACAGAAAATGCATGAGGTTATGTATATTCAGGTGAACTGAGCAGGTTATAGTGAATAGCAAATGGATCAATGATGAACGACCTGATGTGTTATAGTGAACTATGGTGACATAGAAGATGAAAGGATACCTAGAATAAATAAAACTTTCTAATGAACTCAGTGCACTAATGCAAACTTTCTAATGAACTAAATAAAACTTGCATATGGATAGAACTAGCATATTTGACTGTGAACTTTACTCAAATATTCAGTGAAATGGTTAGCATGCCTAGAATAAATAATGAACAATCTTCAGTTACATAGTGAAGTTCACATATTGTAAAACAAGCTTGATGCATTCAATAAATAGTGAACATTCTTTTTATTTATATGGTGAACTAATGCAAACTACCTAGTTATCCAAGTAAAACTGCCACATACCCTGAATTTGCATCTTTTATGGTTAACTTTATCAAGTACTTAGTGAACTAATTCACAACCCATAGTGAACCAAGTACAAGTTACACATCTACAAATTGTCCAACTTATACACATGAAGGCAACTTTGCATTTAGTTTCAATGCCAATCAAATTTTATAGTGAACATTCATCAGTCACTCAGTGAACTCATTCAATGTACTTAGTGAACTAATTAGACCTTACACATATATAAAGTGGGTCCACTTAGGGACATGAAAGCCACATATTCTAAAAGTAGAATGATGCATCTAGTTGCAATTTCACTCAGGTTTTCCAGTTAACATTTTTCATTTACTTTGTGGTTCGCCATGGAGGCAATGCTTGTTCACATTTGGAGTGTTATGTGCTTTTCTTATATCAATACAAGTGACCAGTGTTATGGAACTTACCAATTAGGCTTCACTCAATTTCATCCATTTATACCTCCTTGTCTCAAGGTCCATTACTGTCATGAAGATATTGGATAAATATGAGGTTTCATTCTCTATAGCCATCTATAAATGCAAAGTAGGCATTTGGATGTTAATCAACAAAATTGTGTTATAAAAGAGCTAACTATGTTATATGTATTGTGTGATTGTCTTATGTAAACATTTGTATTGAAGAACATTCTTTTTCTTGTTATCGGATTTCTTCGCCTTTCCATCCAGTTTAGCAGTAGACATAGTACATCGACTATGGACTTCTATAAGTCTCGTTCTGTTCTAGCCAATGTTTCAAATCCTTCCCCGAATATCCATAATTTTGTGTCTTCTTCTTCATGGGCATACTCGAACAGTTTCTCCCTATATGTTAGATTTTAGTAATTATTTCTTTAAGGAGTAAAATATGAACAAAGTATAATACGAATCATCGTGTATGTGTGTGATGTTGTTGTAAAGCATAATACTTACATTGATGGGTGCAATTCATCTGGTGGGAGGAAAGCATAGTCCACCAACATCAGCTGTTCAGGAGTTAGTCGATCCCTAGCCGCTCTATAATCTTTAAGATATGCTGATCGACATTGAAATGGCATTTGTTTCACCATCCTCTTCGGCTGCTGCCGTAGCACCACTGGCTTAGCTTTCTTGATTTCCTGTTTTTCTGCTGCCTTGTGTGTGCCTTTGGTGGTTTTAGGTGATTTCTCAAGATTGACAGGTTGTTCATTGCCCTCATATGTTTGGTGCTCAGTTGCTGCTGCAGGTGGTTCTATAGGTGTTGTATTCTCTCCCAATTGAAACTGAACTGTGGCAGGGGTAGTGTGTGCTGAAGGTGCTGCAGTTGCTTCTTGTTCAAATGATATTCGAAGGCTCAAACTTGGTGGGCTACAAACCACCCTTTTCATGTGCTGTATTTCTTCTCTAGCTATGCTCTCCACTTTGTCAAATTGTTCGAGGAACTCCAGGCTGTAGTAGTATGTGTCATCTGGGGAGAAGCACTCTGGTACATTCTCATTCGCACATGCTGTGTGTCTAGTGTGGGGTTGAGACCTTTGAGTTTGCATTTGTGCTGATGTCTCCCCTTGTTGCGCTGGAGCAAATTTGGTCACATTATCCTGTGCATAAGGCATACGTTAATTTGGTGAAGTAATAATTAAATACAGCATAACTAGCTTACAGTTATTGAGTAGCAATAAAATTTGATATTGCAAAAAAAGTTATGCATGGTTTGTTCTTTACATAGTTACCCGAATTCGATCATCATTGACATATATGATGCCTTCACGTTGTCCATTGCAATGTGGGCAGAATGGACATCGTTGCTCTTTACTTGTCGTTGCCCTGGACATCTCACTAGTTCCTCCTTGTTTTGGTTGGCCTTCTGCCAATTCTTGCATGTACATGTCCAAATCCGCTTCAGCTAAGTTTGATATTGTTTGGTAGTCAATTCTCTCTATTATCCTACCTTTCGCCGTATTCTCCCAATAGTTGTTCATCTTTGTCTCTGTTTCTCACCTTCTCTGTGTCCCAATTAATTGCAATTGGGAATGATCTTTCGACCTTTCTTCCTCTGAATTGCACTCTGTCCATGTAGAACAACTGTCATAATAGTACAATATACCATATTAGAGTTAGTTATGTGTATGTATGAATAGCAATGTCATTAAGGTGCCTTATTATAAATGGAGGCTAATGTATGTGACTTTGTGTTGTTCACTTCCACAGTGAACAACATCCATTAATTTAGTGAACTCAGTCATAGATACCAATGAACTGATGCAAACTAAATAGTTAACATGCAGAAATATTTGACAGCATAATAGTTCATATACTCTTCACTGGGTAAGGTTTTAAAGTGAACCTTTCTTAATTCGTTAGTGAAGTTATGGAAATTTAATAGTGAATCTCATCCACAAAAACAGTGAATCGTATTAGTTTTATAGTGCACTTCTATGTTGCATTTAGTTCTAATACCATTATGATTTTAAAGTGAACATTCATCACTGCTCCAGTGAACTTCTACAAAGTCAATTGTAAAACAAATGAAATTTGTATATGCATATAACTAGCATATTTCTCAATGAACCTTAATCATGTCCTCAGTGAATTGTGTAACTCTATTATTCAATGAAAGTTACTGAGTGCATTATGGAGTCATCTAAGTAAAACTTACATTGAACTTTACTCCATTACTCAGTGAACTCATCAAAAAAACAAAGTGAACAATTTTAGTTTGATAGTGTTTTTCTAATGTTGCATTAAGTTATCATGCCAATCAGGTTATAAAGTGAACAATCCTCAATTCCTCAGTGTACTACTCCGAAGCAAATAATGCAACAAGAAAGATTTATACATACATAGAACTTGCATGGGTTTCAGTTAACTTTCTCATTTACTCAGTGAATTTATTAAAAGTACATGGTGAACCTCAGTCATTTACTAAGTGAACTAATTCAAAGTGCATAGTCCTTGGTTATATACTAACATAATGGGCTTATAGTGGTACTTACCATTAGGAATAACAACGATCATGTGAAGAATTTGCTCTTGTCTTTCTTTCATTCTACTACCACATCGTTCAAGCACTTAATGGCATATGCACACCAATTGTAGTTTTGGATTTCATCGATTTTCCATAAATACTTGACTACCCGGAAGTGGCAAGTGCCGTTTGCATTTCCTACAATGCAACTAGATATTGCATATGTGATGAAGTCGGTGATGAACTCATGTCCATGACCACTACGCTCTAGGATTGCTTCATCCATGCTTCCAATTGGGGGTCCACCTCTTTCGACATTCCATCTTCTTCTCCAAAGCTCTAAAAACTCTATGTCAGCATTTGAACTTTGCCCTTCAATAATTTCAAGCTCTCCCATAGATAATCCTAGTGTTGCATATACATCCTCTTCATCTATTAGGAGTTTGCAATTGGCTAGGTTTAGTGAATTGTCCCAAGGATAATATTTTTCTAACAGTCACCCAGCTAATTTTTTTTGGGTTTAATTTTGTTCTCACTGACAAAATTCCTCCAAACCCTGTCTGAACTATGGCTAACCATTATTCATATTCTAGCATTTCCACCAATGTTAGAAAGCCACCCGGGGCCATTCTATGCGTAAGCAACCCACTCCATGATCTAGTCATTATAATTGAAATATCTGTATTTATACTTACAGGTTCTTCAACATCAACATGCTTGACTTGCACTTTCTTTTTAGGAGTTCTTTTAGGTGCTCTTTTCAGTGTTGGTTGCACACTGTCTGAATGTTGCTATTTCCTTTGTTTCTTCCTCGCAGGCTCAGGCTCAGTTCGAAAGGTGTATTCACTACATTGAATTACCTAGTCATTAGTATTCTGTGGCTCTGATTGATTGTTGCATACTTTTCCTTGTCTCTCAGCTTCACTGACGAATGTTCTGCAATACACAATTGCTGTCATATATATATAACTAGTTTTTAGCATAGCATAATATATCATATCATAATCTACAATTGTCTAGTAACGATTTCATCATTGTCTGCCATTCATGGTTCGTTTACTTGTTTACTTTTTTCTTCAGTATTGTTCATTGTCACTCATTTTTAATTTGTTGCTCATTGACTACACAGTTTCTTAGGGTTAGTTCACTATTTTTGTGATTTTCGTTCACTTTGGTTTTGAACAATTTGTGTTTGCAATTTCCCCGCCAAACCAAGATACCCAACATCCAAAGGTGTTTGTAATTTCAAAATTCAGACTTGCCCCATTTCATTTAGTTTTTTGCATGTTCTTTTTATTCAATAACAATTATTAACTCACAAGATACCTCAATACCCCATCACTCAAGCCATTTAACCTCCAATTTTGTGGTTACTTTCAAAACTTTTAGCACAAATTAGATAATAACTTATCTGGATTTCCTCTTATATGTAATGGTAACTCTAGATTGTCTTCTACTGTTGTCAATCATTGAATTTTCAGGGTCAGGAGCATCTGTAGTCTGCATGCGTTCTTCTCCATCTGCCATTGTTGCTCGGTTCACGAATGATGCACAAAATTATGCTGTTTGTGTTTGATGCTCTTGAAAATGGAGATTTTTGCTTGATATTATGCGATTTCTTGCGTGATGGTGGAAGAAATTGAGTTGAGGTAGAAGTCGTGTAAAGGAAGGAGTGATGGTGAACTGATTTTGTGGGGAGAAGAACTGTATTTGACGGTTATTTTGAGTAGAGGTAGTGGCGGGTGCTGTGGGAAGTTTTGTTTATGTTTTTTTTTTTCCTTTTTTTGGAATCTAATTTGTATCCTTGTTGGCATTTTTGGTCCATGTGGATCTGGGAGTATAAACTCCCAGATCTACAATAAATATATTGGTTTACTAAAAAACTCACTATACCACGGTTATTTATTATAACGACTCCCAAAAAGCGAAAACAGAATAGCGAGAGGGGGGATTTTGATTGAGCGGTAAATTATTGTGGCAGATCTGGTTTCTGACATTGCAGATTGATTCGTCGTTTGAAGTACTTAACAGTGCTGCTTAAACAGTATATCACTATGAGCAATAGTTGGTATCTTATTTGATACGAAATTCGACTTGACTAGCTAATTAATCCGTCCCCGTTCTTTCTGAGAGTTGTGTGGGGTATGAAACTGCAAAGTCAATCATACTAGGTATAATTCTGCACAACGAAGGATTTTTTTTTCTTTTTTTAAAGATGGATTGACGTTCACTCGCACTGGAAGTACCAGGTGAGGGGGTATAAAGGGAACATAGCGCTGTGCATGTAGTTGAAGGAGAAGGCTTGCAATGGAGGCAATGGCAGCCCAGAATTGGCTACACAATCATCAAACTTCAAGACTCTAAACAGCTTCGGATTCACCAGCGACTGAGGAAACCCCCCGCACTTGACATGGATGTCGATCATGGGACACGTTCCGCAGTTGTTGCGTACTTCCACCTTGAACTTCCCCTTCCCCAATTGAGTCTGTTTAATGCTCGGTGCACTCCCAACGCATCTGCTGGTGGTTTCTTTTCCTGTTCCATTCACAGTTCCAAACACTTTTTAGCATGAGGATGCTGTCACCTGGTTAAATGTGCAACACATTTTCATAAGAAGTTTTAATTAATCCCAAAAAAAAGTTTTCTAAAAGATGTCATTCCGTGCTTTCACAGTCTGAACAGGAGGAACGATACCTTTTCAAGGTTTCCCATATTTCTAGGTAGCAGCTAGCAGGAGGGGGGGAAAATGACAGCATCTCAAGTATGTGAGAAAATTGTATCAATGCATTAATTTTATAACAAAATACAGCACTATGTAGCAGCAGAATAGAGAGAGACGGAGAGAGAGAGTGAGAGAGAGAGACCATGAGACAGGAAGAAAGCCAAAGCAAGGGAAACCCAGAAGAGGACCTTCAGCACGTTCGACTGGTTCTGCATTGCTACTGCTTTCCAATTGACTTCGAATGGTACTTGTTCACAGTAACAAAAAAAAGGTATAAATAGAGGCTGAAGAAGAAAGAGAATTAAGTTTGGGTGATTCTAATTAATGTAGTTTCGTAAACGTACGAAACAGGGGGCATAAGAGGGCAGAATAAAGGGAGGTTCACATGCACATGGAGGTGTAATGAACTGCAAAGGTGGAATGTGACGAGGGGAAGGAAATGGAAAATGAAAGTTGTACTGTTATGTCCCAAGTCAAAAGTGCAAAGACATGCATTTGCTTCTGTCAGAGGCAGAGACAGAGGCAGACCTACTCTCACATGCACTAACTCACTCACGTTTTTGGTGGCGGATTTAGGGTTTCAAATTAGGGATGTCTACCTACAAACATTTAGCAATCTATTATTTTTTTAGGCTTATTTTAGGGGTGTCCACCCATAATATTGACATAGGCTTCAAACAATTTTTTTTTGGGTTCCCTCCCACATAGATCTGCCACTGCACGCTTCTCAGTTTCCGTGAACTGTCCTTTTTTCTTTCATCCTTCGGTGTTGGATTAGGGTAAGGCACAGTGGTAGACTGGTAGTCATTGTCGTGATGTGCATTCCACAATTTTTGAGAAACCAATCGGACGGCTTGTGTGCGGCTCTTGCTGGGAATTTGTACGTACTTATATTGGCCATATTTGACAATCAACTGTTGGCTGTTAACTGTTAGCTGTTTATATTAACTATTTGTTGTTAGCTATTTGAATTGACTATTTGTATTAACTGTTTGAATCAACTGTTTCTAAAAAAAGCGTTTGGCAAAATTAATTGTTTCTTAGAAGATTGTTTGTTAAAGTTTCATTTATGTCATTTCCATATATTACTTTTTAGTTGAACATGATTTTTTATTTATTGGCCATTTTATTTTCTTTTCAAAATGAATTAAATTAATGCCATATCTAAAAATTAATTTATATAGTATCAGTACTATACCCATGCCTTGTCGAAGAAGAGATGTCCGGATGGCCATCCCTTCACACGTTCTCCCCCCAACCCGGGTTCAAACGTGGGGGGGGGGGGGGGAATTTGCGGTGTATTTGTGTGTGGGAGGGTGTGTGGGCCCGGACGTTGGTTTGGGCTTTGACATTCCCTGCCCCCTGGTCTGTTCAGGTCCACCAGGTACCCCTGTAATAGGGGCCTAGTGGGTTGGGTCTGCTTACCATTCCCCCCGCCCCCAAAAAAAAAACTATACCCACGCTTTACAGCCTTGTTTTGTTATTCATTTGAAGAATTTTTTTGGTTGTGAGTTGAATTTTACATGGTTTTTTTAATTTATTTTAATCTTTTCAAGTATCTTTTTTCTTTGTTTTTTACAAATTAAAATTTATATAAATTTCACATGATTTGATCTTCATTAGATTCAATTCAAATAAAACATATGTCACTATTAAACAAACAGAAAAGGGAGAGACTAGTAAAATAATCTAAAGCATAAGTACCAAACATTGACATTACTTTCAACTATAAAAAAAAAGATAAGTTAGAAATGTAAAAAAAAAAGAACTATTTATTAGAACTAATGGCACAGTGTGTAGTTTTACTACAGTTCTGGACAATTTTGTTATTTAAACAAATAGCTATTTACAAAGAGTTACTCAAGTTAGCTTTTTGTAAATTGGCTTTTTGAGGTAAAACAACTAACAAAAAGCTGCTTATCAAACACTAATTTAGCTTTTTTGACTAGGTTAAAATAGTCAAAAGTCCCAAAAAGTCATTTTCTATTAAAAAATTATTGAAAAAGCTAACAACCAAATACCCCCATTGTAAATTCAGATTTATAGACTCAGTGACATAATACAATTTAGATAAAAAATTGAAAGGAAAACCATAAAAATAGAGACAAGTTTTACAAATAAAATAATTATTATATATGATAACTCAAGTCCATAGACCTAGGATTCTTAAGAAAATCATGTTCATAGGCTTTCTTTTTTGGTATAAAACTATTTTTGCCTCACCTAATTGTTCCTAGCGACTTCTTTTTGTTTTTGTTTTTTGGGTGAGGAGAACACGCCATGAAAGACAATTGTATTAATGATAATTTGTCCATCTGAACATAGGACTCAAAACTTCTCGGACAAACAGCCACCCAAACCTTCTCATGATTCACCTCCTCAAACTTGGCAAGGTAGTGAGCCACTGAAATTCCATCCCTCCGAACCTGACCCCAAGAACAAAATTTAAAGTCATAAAACCAACTAAACAAATCTTCCAAAACCAAATCAAAATCATTAAGGAAAAAAAAATTGCCTTTAGAAATTCTAGTCACAAGGCTGGAACAATCAGTCTCCATGATTATCCGGCCTCGAGAAGTTATGACATTTTATGTTTTGATGATAATATATCAACTTATTCCATGGTTAATTGGCTCAAAAAAAAAAAAAAACTGCTCATTCATAAACTACAAAAGTGAGTGTTTACGTACTCATAATGCCCTCTATAAAGTAAGATGAGCATTGTATATAGTTTTTACATATAAAGGGTGAAAGGATATGAACAAAAAATCCATAATTCCTTGTCTTTTTGCGTAGAGTATACATAAACAAATTCCTCCATCAACATGTCATTTTTGATAAAAGGTGCACCAACAAAATCTAGTCAAAAATAGTTTCTTTCCCAGTTCTTTTAATTTTTCTTGTACAACATCAAATGAAGGTCCAAATATATATCTTACAAAATATCGCAGGAGACATATGATGTTATGAAGTGTAACTTCCCTAGAAAATATGATTGCTAGAAATGTAGCATCCTCTAGCTTCAACGATATTGATATGTATATGGGAATCATGAACCCTTATAATGAGATGGTATGAATGTAATACTTTAGTACTTGTACGCTACAAGAACTACATTGATAGTTGCAGGTCTTATTCCTCTCTTCTATTTCAATCAATCTAAATTACAAGGTTGCTAGAATTATGCTGTTATAAAATTATATCATGGATATATGATGCAATAGTATTTATCCTTATAATAAATAGTGGTTATGTTTGGCAGAAGGCATTTTCATAAAAAAGTAAACCCAATGGGTTAAATGATTGCCACAAAATGACAACCACGGTAACCACCACAACTCCTCTGATGTGGACCACATATATGTCATAATTTAATCTCTTTTGTTAATTTTTTGTAAATTTAAAAAAAATTAAAATTATGTTTTCTAAAAGGAGTAAAAGTTTAATAAATACGTAGAAAACTAATCCACTATGTGACGTTTGGATCTCATAATTTTGCCCTGGTCTCGGCAAGAAACATCCAAAATAAATAACAAAAATAAATCAATAGACACAGTTGACCCGTTAGGATTCAAATTTTTCGTTTCAATGCTTCCTCTGGCGACCCTCCCAACACCTAACCTTCAATTTGTTCCCGAGGGGCACTCGTAATTTGTCCCAAACACCAGTACCGTACCATTCCCTAAACTTGACTCGAAGGGATTGCTGGCCACTGCTCCTTTCACTCTTCCTATACCTGACCAGCAATGAGCATGGGTGAACCCTGCCGCTCTCATCAACTATCGGGCAGCAACATTTGCTGACTAAGAGACCCTCACCGAAACCTAACCTCCAATCAATCCGGCTGCTTCATGCCAAAGTCTTGCCCTCGTTGGAGCTGGCCTCCTTTGATGATGTAGCGCCTTCGGTGAAAGGTTTGTTTTATAAAATTTTGCTTTCCATTCCAAATTATCATCAAGCCATTTTTCCTACTTAATGTAACCATATTCTGAAGTTTTTCCAATTTGCAACCAAGCATTCATACAACTTGTTATAATTGGTGGCAAAATGGGAAAAAAACAAAGATAGTGACCCTATAGCGTATTAGATTGAAACAAATAATTTGATCGCATATTCCTCCCAAAATACAAAATATAGTGGCATTGAGTAAAAAAAAAAAAAAATGCTAGCAGACTGAAAAAAATTAAAAATTTGGTGGTGATTTTTGGGCACATATACCCAAAAATCCAACTCAGCACCCAAGAACAAAACACATTGAGGAGGCATGACAACATATCATCAGGGACCGTGCTGGAAAATGTGATGTTTCACTTTAATTTGCCTCCATTGAAGAACAATTGGCTTATGTTTACACCAAGATTTGAATAAGGAAAATTTTAATTTTATAATAAGAGAGCTTGGAATGTTAGCTGGATGCATGAACTGAGTAGGAGCCCTCACTTAATATGAATAAGTTTGTCAAGTGATTGTAGGAAGTTGAGAAGTGGACAACTCACAGACATGCCAGAGACTCTAACAGAATCACATACAGACCATAGTAAGAGCCATCAACTGTTTCACTAGCCTTGACAAGTGGTTATTTAAAGCAATTTTGGGCATTCAATGCAACAAGGCTAAGCAATTAAAGGCCAGAACTGGCAGCGTTTTCTAGTAAGATTTTTCAAATATTTAGATTCAAATCTTTCCAAACCAAAATTGAACAATCTTTTCAAATCTTATTAATGTGACTCAATGTGTGCTCAGTGTAACCTTAAAGGGAGTTATTGCATTGCTTCCCCAACTTCCTTAAGCAATCTTCATGAAAGCCTTCTTTACTTCTCACATTTCTAGTGCTCTCTCTATCTCACTCTGAATGAGTGTGGGGAAGATAAGATTAAGCATTCACTTCAGGAAGCCAAGAAGTAAGTTAATAGCAAGCTGTAGAATTGAACTTGAACTCTATGTTAAAATCTCGATAAAAAAACTCTCTAGCTCTATCTTCATCACTTCATTCTGTTCACCATGGGAAACAAATTGACTACACTCAAAAGAGCTGAATCTGGGAGGTTCGTCAAGCGAACTAGAGGTGCCAACTTGAAAAGAATAAAACTACTAAAAACGTGGATTTGACTATTGAGCCAATTCAGTCTCTATCTGGCTCGAGAACAAGGAAAGAAGGACAAGAGCTAGTTATGCTTTCATTCCTAGACATTACCCAAAAGAATGGTTTACTAAATTTTGGGGGTAGAAAGGCTCATTGCCTTTGAGGATCCTTCCTTGAATATCAATTGGCTGATGTCTTCACCAAGCTTTTGAATAAGGAAAGATTTCACTTTATGAGAAGAGAGCTTGGAATGTTAGCCAGATGAATGAAATGAGATGGAGCCCTATCTTAGTATTGATAAGCTTGTAGAGTGATTGTAGGAAGTTGCAAAGTGGATGACACAAGACATGTCACAGACTATGACACAATGACATACAAACAGTAGTCAGAGTCATCAACTATTTGATTGACCTTGACAGTTGGTTAGTTAGAGCAATTTGGGCATGTAACATAGTAAGTCTAAGCCATTAAAGGTTAGAACTTGTGAATTCTAGTTGAATTTTCAAATGTTTATCTTATATATGAGGATTCACCCCAATGTGATGAGTTGCTAAAAATATGTTCAATTTCAAGGCACATTTGCAATATAAATTTAAGGGCAATTAGATCTTATTTGCACTCATACTTGAATCTTATCTATGTGCTTACTTGTTTGCATGTAATATGCTTAACAGGATCCTTAGGTAACAAACAACCTAAAGCTTCAAAGCTAGAGTTCAACTATCTTGTGCTCTTGTTGTCAAGGACTTTAATTGTCTTCTTAGAAATGGACTCTTGTTAGAGTCATAAAATTGGTACAACATGAATTTTGCTTAGATGAATGTCATAACCCTCTGATTAATTTTTCAAGTTTAGAATTTTCATATTTGATCAGCAAAATTTATATTAGACAAAAATATGCAAGTCCATGATGAAGGAACATATAACAAATTTTGGTACAAAATGTGTTTATCATGCGCTTGAAATTTGGCTATGTGTTTTATTCTTTAAGAGGTTATATTCTATTAAACTATGCTAATCTAGAGTAATTAAATTAATTATAACTTAATTAACCAGGATATCTTGCTAAGTGTTCCATTGTACATTCTTTAAGATGCAAGATTAATTTTGTGATTGCTGATGGTATAACAACTAGTAACATTTGGGATGCTTGGAAAGCACTTCAAATATATCCTAAAATAAGCAAAGACAAAACTCTTTTCCTGAAAGAGAGAGCTACGTTCAACTATAACAGAATTGAAGAATATCAACACCAAAGTTTGAAAGAGCGGTTTTTGCCTTAGCAAATGAGGAATACAACAACTAAGACATTAAATGATGGTTGAAGAACCACCTCTGCAAGACATAAGCTACCAAGAATTGATTGAGCAGATATTGAAAAAGTGAACGAACGCCAAGGCTCTTGAACTACCTCATAGGTGTTCGAGAGAAGCATCGAATGACTACATCTTTAGCATCCTCCAACGGTCTCATTATCACTCATCATATATATATATATATATATATATATATATATATATGTTGCTAAAGATAGAAAGCGTGTAGCACACAAAGAGCTTAGCTCCTATTCTAAGTGTTATTGTACTCTTGAGTGATCAACTTCAATATATTATAATCTTTGTATGCACATTTGAGATTCCTTGTGAAGTTCAAGAATTAGGGGAATCTTGCTTGTGAGCAAGAGGGATGATTGGAGTGTCATCCTTTTCTAAGTGGAGACTTAGGAGAAATCACTTCAAGACCATGTGTTGCAGTCGAGGTCCTTCAGTGGACGCTTTCATATTGTGTAAATCTTAGAGTAAATTAATACAGGTGGTTGAATTGTAAGCAATGAACTTCACGCAAGGATGTAGGTCGGTTGTAGGGATGAACCTTGTTAAAAAGCACCGTGTGCTTTACATTACGCATTACTCTCGTATTGCTCAACTTACATCATCTGTTTCCTTTGTGTCCTTGACTTGCTGTTCAGCGTGCTTGAGTTGCTATTGTATATTATATTTTGTGATTAAGTTTTTATTTATGAATATTTGAGATCACGTTATTCACTCCATCTAGGGTGACTAAGCTTACTTGGGACCAACAATTGGAATCGGAGCTAGTCTTATCTCTTGTGACTTAATTGTCAAGTCAGTAACAATTGATGTCTTCCTTAAGAATGGCTAAAATCAGTCAAGATAGATCTGTGTCCAAACCTCCCTTATTTTTTGGATCTAATTTTGCTCGTTCGAAGAGACATATGTAGATTTAGCTGATGGTTTAAGACTATGGGCTATGAAACATAGTGTCATGGACCTTCATAAAAATCATCATGCATATAGTTAGTACTAAATAGAAGCCTGTTTACCAACACACCCCTGAAAAGCATTAGAGAATGTAGAAAAATTACAAGTTCTTAATGCTTTTTATTGTGCTTTAGGTACTAGCAATTTTAATAGAATTTCTACTTGTGAACCAACATTTGAAGCATAGAACGCTTTAGTTACCACATATTACAAGTCAAGTTAGAGAATCAAAGATAAGCATCTATTTACACCAATATAAACTTTTTAAGATGGTTCAAAATAAATGTGTTAAGGAAACGTACATCTCAACTACCTCAAATCTCTTGGAAAAGTTCACAACCATTAAAGAGACTCGGAACCTGAAGACCTTAAAGTTGGAGGAGCTAGTTAGAAGACTACTTACTTATGGGATCCACCCTAGAAAGGGTAAGGAGAAACCTTTGATAGAGGGGTAGCCTTGAAAAGTACAGTCAAGGACCCTAAAAGTCAAGGTGACTTAGAGTTTGAAGCATTAGAGGATGATGTAGTCTGGTTAGCTTAAGGTTCCACAAGATGGAAAAAAACAAGAACTTTAACTTCAATAAGCTTCAAAGAGGATCATCCTCAAATGAAAAAAAAGGTATAGAATCCTTCTCTCAAAGCCTTGAAATTAACAAAATTGTATGCTTTGGTTGTGGCCAACTAGGAGATATGATGAAATATTGCAAGTCCTTCAAACAGAAAGCAGAAAAGAAAAAGTTCATGGGAAATGGCAAAAAGCCCATGCTAGCAGCATAGAGCGATAATGACTCTAGTAAAAGTGAAGAGGAAGAGGATGAAGTTGCCAATCTATGCTTTATGACAAATGGACAGGAATTAGAAGGCAAATTTTAATTCTATGGGTGTTATAAAACAATACTCAAGGAAGCTAAGGTATATCCACCCATCAAGTAAAATATCTCTTTTTTGAGATGCTTAGAGATGATTTAATTGAGATATCATGCATGGTATGAATGCTAAAGAAGATTATCTTTCTAAGATCAAGTCCCTTAATGATGAGACTACTCTTTTGAAATATGAAAAGGAAAGTTTACAAGCTGAATGTGCTTATTACTAGTCAAACTACAAATCTTTAAAAGATGATAACAAACAGTTCTTAGAACTCTGTGACGAATTCTATGAGAAGTGGAATGACTCCACAAAAAGGCTAAAACTCTCAAAGATGAACCGCTGAAATTAGAAACTGAAAATGAGTACGTTTTCAAACTCAACTCTGAGTTGACCAAGAAGCTTCATGAGGCTAAAGAAGAACTTAGAAAGCTTAAAACTAAGTGTGAGGATTTCAAAAATCTCTTTTAAAACTCACTAGAGGATAAGAAAACTTGAGAGATTACTTAGATTCCAAAATGTGTCCTTAAATAGAGAAAGTCTTCGATATGATCATAGTAACAAGAGGAAATCCTATCAGAACTTCTTTGCTAAAGAGACACATCCTTGTGAAGGTCAAAGCATTTTAAGGCACACTAAAAATATTTTTTCAAAAACACTCTGATTGTTCAAGGATGAGGAAAGGATACAAAAGTAACTCTATCCAGAGATGGTGGCAGAAAAGCTTTGTGCGTTAGAAGGATCACATAGAATGTACTCCCAACATTGTTCAATGAGAGTGTCGATAGGTACAAGGCCCTTGAATATGATGACGGATCCTTCACATAGATTTCTAGTGAAGGGAACTAGAAAGGTTTGATGTTTGTTTTGTAGGTATGCTTCAGGTCAAACACTGATCTATGGTACCTTGATAGCGGATGTTCAAGTCATATGACTGGTGATGCTATAATGTTTTCAGAACTTGAAGAATTAAATCATGGTAAAGTTACATTTAAAGATTAAAAGTATGAAAAGATCATTAGAGTAGGAAAAGTCAGTAAAACTTCCTCTGACTCAAATAATAATGTTTTCTTGGTAGATGGTTTTAAATTTAATTTTCTTAGCATTTCATAATTATATGATAAAAGGAACAATGTTAGCTTCAATTCATCTCAATGTAATTTCAAGCCCTAAAACTATAAATGTTACTCTATCTGGATCTACAATGGAAAGTGCTTGTGCTATTAACTTGATCATATCAACTCTAAGAACCTTGCATGTTTCAAAGCTATTAACAATTATACATGGTTGTGGCATAGAAGGTTGGGTCATGCTAGCATGCATATTATTGATGAGTTATCCAAGCATGATATAACAAAAGGCAAACAACGCAAAGCATATAGAGTATATGACAAGAGAGCCATGGTGGTTCAAGAAAGTGTCCATGTGGTGCTTGAAGAAAACAATGATGGGATCATTAGCTCAACCTCATTTCAAGATCTCAAACTTAGTAGACATGAAGAAGAAAAAGTTAAATCTAATAAAGCTATAACTCAGAGTTTACCTCAAGGTAACTTGAACCAATTAAAAAATACTATCAGGACCCCTGAAGTTGAAAACACTAAGAACACTGAAGCAAGGCGAAAAAGCTATAGTAGAGGTAAGGCAGGGAGCATATACCCATCAAAATTTCCAAGAACCAAGAAAAGGATTCAGATTCCTTGCACACCATCAAATGAACAATATCATATCAAATCTCGATTCAGTTATAAGGACTCATTGTTGTCTTAGAAATTCATACGCGTTCTTAGCATTTATGTCTCTCATAAAACCTAAGCCCTTAAAAAGCTCTTTAAGACTCTGATGGGACCTCATCTAGGAAGAAGAACTCAACCAATTTGAAAGAAACCAAGTTTGGTCCTTGACTAACGATGTAAGAACCATCCATTTATTGGAACCAAATATGTGTTTACAAACAAGCTATAGAAGTTTGGTAATATAATAAAAAATAAGGCTAGACTGGTGGCTAAGATTACAATCAAGAAGAAGGAATTGACTATGATGAGGCCTTTGCCCCTATGCCAAGATTGGAGACCATTAGAATGTTACATACATTTGCATCTTTCATAGGAATCAAGTTATATCATATCGATGTCAAATGTGCATTTCTAATGGATAGTTGTAAGAAGAAGCTGATGTTGAGCAACCCCTTGGTTTTGAAAAGCATGACTACCCTAATCATTTTTTAAGCTGTACACAGCTCTTTATGGATTGAAATATGCCTAGAGTGCATGACATAAAAGGCTTAGCAAGTTCTTACTCAAAAATGATTTTAAAAGATGACAAATTGGCAAGACCTTGTTTATTAGAACAAAGGGAAATATTTCTTGCTAGTGCAAATATGTATTAAGGATCTATTATTTGGTGCTACTAATGAATCCTTATGTAAAGAATTTTGTATGCTTATGAGCAAGGAATTTGAGTTCAGTAGATGAGAGAGTTGAGCTTATTCCTCAAACTACAAATCAAGCAATGCCAAGATGGCACCTTTATCAACCAAGGAAAGTATGTAAAGAAACTCCTGAAGAAATATGGGCTTCACAGTTCAAAGCATGTCAAAACTCCATTGGCTTCCAAAAGCACGACATAGGTTCAAGTGGTACGCTAGTCCGTAGAAAGTCTTATGTGCAAGATTCCAATTAGCTCCTGGAGAATCACACCTCAACATTGTGAAAAGAATATTAAAGTATCTTGCTGGAACCAAGGACCTTAGTATGTGGTATTTAAGAGCTGGTGACCTTAAACTTATAGGATATTCTGATACTGACTGTGTAGGTTACAAAGTTCGTAGAGTGAGCTCTTGTTTCATGGCGTCCTAGGAAGCAAAAATCAGTAGTGTTGTCAATTGCTGAGGCTAAATTTATTACTATCGGACTATATCGTGGTCAAATACTATGGATAAGTCAATAACGCAAAGACCTATGATTGGATTACAAGAAGATTCATATCAAGTGTGACAACCAAAGTGCTATAAACATCACTAAGAATCCCCTTCGCTCTCGAGCATAAAGAATATTGAAGTAAGGCATCATTTCATCAGAGATCATATGGAAAATGGTGATAGCCTTCTAGATTTTATGCCCGCTAGTATGTAAGTGGTTGATATCTTTACTAAGCCCCTTGGTGAAGATCAAGTTTGTTTTATTCGAAGGAAATTGGTGATGATTTACCGCACTATAATGCCCCAAATGTACATATTTCGCTGATTTCATTCTGCTCATTAGATTCACCAATTTGAGGTATTATCCCAAATGATCAGGGCGTTATCGTTGTCTAAAAAGGACAAGGCTTTGCTTGTAAATAATAAATTTAGCAACGCTAATCAATGTTTACCATCAAAAGGCATTCACACAATCACAACCCATCAAACCATATATAAACAGTTCTAACGTCGAACCATTTAACTATTCTAGGGTTTACATCAAAATATAATAACTCTTGTAGAGTACATAGCTTTAACATCAAAATGTTTCATAATACAGTGCTCAAAACGTCTCAGCACTAACACACCACTATTCCTTTTTGTTTTGACTTTCTTGCTCACTTATCGCATTCAGTCGTCCTGTCCGCCTGAGGGTGATTCACTGAACATGTTCCTAAAACAAAACATGAAAGCATTTCGAACTGTGAGCCGAAGCTCAGTACATGCATCCCTGTCTTGTTAGATGATAATTGAAAAACTGATTGGGCCCGCATTGTAATTAATTTAATTTAAAAAAGGGAATGAGATGAATATAAAATTGCATTGCTAACTATTATCTGATAGTGAAGCCCTAGTAACTGTTACGACCTGTAGATAGTTGTACACCTGCCAAGTCGATCAGGGGACCTGGCCTGAAGCCGCATGGGTAACTGAAGGGCATTACTCTGTAACTGATAACTGATGGGGTCACTAATTATGTGGTAAATCACTGATTAAACTGATTCATTGATGTACTTACCAAAACATTATAATTTTGATAAATATGTGCTGATTTCTAAAGATACAGGCAATGAACGTACTTGGTACTTTTAATGAAATTCACTGAAATGGGATTATGTACAAAAAGGGAAGGAAATGATAGATTAGACCTTGACTCTGTTCAAAAATATCATGATAGGAACATATAATTAGAAAATATTTTTATTTTAATAGATAATTAGTTAGTAAAAGGAAAGTAAGAGAGTAACAAGGCTAAAATAAATAACTTGTAACTTAGTCTTTCGATCTCCGATTGAGACCCAAAACCCCAATATTGAAAGCTTAAGAAGTCCCAAACAGCTTTATTTAGAACACAAAACACAATTCTCACCCTAGGATTTCCAAAATAGGGCTAGAACACAAGTATGTCAGTTTTGGTGTAACGTGTGCAGTTTTGGTAAAACAACCATAATTGTTTCCACATACTTCGGATTAAGGCAATTCAAAAGGCATTTGAAAGCTAACACACTGAGCTATCTACTCACCAAAAACAATAATTTTTAAATGGGCTGATGATTACCAGTTTAATCACAAATATTGCCCTGTTTTATGAAATTCTCCAGCCTTCACTATCAAGCCTTTCTCCTTTCTTTTCACATAATTCCCCATCCAAAATCACAACTTAAAGTCATGTAACAAGGCTTTGGTACTTCCCATCACCAAACAAAACCATCACACTCAATTTCACTTCAAAATCATGCACATCAAAGATCATTTCTCAATCAAATATACAATAATAACGTGCTTGATATCAAAGGAAGGTTAAACCCTTGCATAATTAATAAAGCCCTAACTTTTGGCCAAGTTCCACTTCATCAAAGATCACCAAGAACATCCTCATAACATTATTAGATATTAAAACCACTAAATCAAATACAAGAATCCAAGAAAAACAAACTTTCCATGTAAAGCTTGCATGATTATGTATAACCCTAACCCTAACATGCTCCCAACTCAACTCCACCATGATCAACATAAAAAAAACTCTTATTTCTTATCAAAACATCACGATCAACAATCAAAACATCAAAACAAGAGTCAAAACTAAGATAAAAATAAAAAACCAACAAGATCAAGATTAAGGTTACTCACTTCAAACTTGATAAAAATAGAGATGGAGGATGGTGGCTGGTGGTACAAGGATGGGGGGGGGGGGGGGTCGGAGGCAACTATGGCTGGCTGGAAACTGGCCGAAAAACACCCAAAATAGTAGTGGCGACAGCTAGCGTGTAGAGAACGAGAGAAGAGAGAGAGATAGGTTGAGTTTTAGTTGTGTTTTTTTGACTAATCTAACAACTAGGTTGAGTTTTTAACTAGAAAAGTGACTTTTAGCTAACCATGGTTAAGCTTAACTCATGGCAATTAGCTAGGTTAATATGCAAACTTGTTGGGCTTCAAATTGGCCGAAATAAGTTGGGTTCGGGAATAAAACGCTTCGCAATGATAACGTTTTTGCGTAACTCAAAATTAAAATTTTGTAATATTATGGAAAACAAAATAAATTAGTTAGATTAAACTTGTTAAGGGCCTCCTATCAATTCTTCCAAAGTTTTTGTTAATAATTAAATAAATAAATGAACCCGAATTGCCAAGTGAGGGCCTAAATAATTTTTTCCCCAGTGGGATGATTAAATGCGATAAATAAATTTCAGAAAATCATTAACATGAGGTAATTAAATAAATAAACATAATTTAGGGTTGTGCTATTACAGCCTTTCCCCTTTAAAGAGTTTCGTGCTCGAAACTTATGAACTTTACCATGTAATGCTAGATTATTTCAAATAATTTTGGGTATTTGGCTTTCATTTCCTCTTCAGTCTCCCAAGTAGCTTCTTGGGAGGTATTATTTGACCATAGCACTTTGACTAGAGGTATCCGCGTGTTGCACAATTGCTTAATCATGAGATCTAGTATTTGGATTGGTTGCTCTTCATATACTAAATCCGCAGTGATTTCAACAGGTTCAGATGCGATGGTGTGATTTGGATATGGGATATACTTTCTGAGCTAAGAGATGTGAAACACGTTATGTACGTGTTCAAGTTCTACTGGCAGATCAAGGCGATAAGTTACGGGATTCAACTTTTCAATGATTTCATAAGGTTCGGTATATCTTCGACTCAATTTGCCTCTTATCCCGAATCTCTTGATACCCTTAGTCAGTGATACTTTTTAGAAAAACTTTGTCGCCTACTTGAAACTCCAAAGGCCTCCTTCTCTTGTCCGCATAACTCTTTTGTCGACTCCATGCAATCCTAATATGCTCCCGAATCCTTCTTGTTGTTTCCATGGTTTCCTGGATCATTTCAGGGCCTATAATCAATGCCCCATCCAAATCACTCCAACACAATGGGGTTCTACACTTTATCTCATATAGAGCCTCAAACAGGGCAATTCTGATGGTGGACTGCTAGCTATTGTTATAAGAAAACTCCATCAAAGGTAAATCGTCTTTCCATTTCCCTTGGAACTCCAATACATAAGCTCTTAACATGTCCTCTAGAATTTGATTCACTCTTTCAGGTTTCCCATCTGTCTCAGGTGATAAGAGCTGCTAAAGTTCAATTTGGTCCCAAAGGCCTTTTAAAGTGCTTGCCAGAAATGGGCTTGGAATCTTTGGTCCCTATTTGATACTATGTCTAAGGGAATCCCGTGTAAGCGAACTATCTTCTTAACATACAGTTGGGCTAGTTTTTCAACTCCCCAAGTATCCCTAATTGGCAGAAAATGGGCCGACTTGGTAAGTCAGTCAACTATGACCCAGATAGCATTCTTCTTTGAGGCAGAAAGGGGGCAATCCATAACAAAGTCCATTGAGATTGAATGCCACTTCCAAATGGGAATTTCTAGGGGTCGCAATTTAAGCACGGGATGCTGATGCTCTACTTTAACCTTCTGGCAGGTTAGACACTTGTCTACATATTCTGCAACCTTCTCCTTCATATTCTTCCACCAAAAGTATTGTCTTAGGTCTCGGTACACCTTGGTGCCTCCTGGATGCACCGAGTAGCGAGTATTGTGAGCCTCTTCTAGGATCTACTTCCTCAATTCCTCATTTTTGGGTACACATAGGTGATTCTGGAATCGTAGGGTCCCATCCTCATGTATTACAAACCTAGGAGACTTTCTTTTCTCTAAATTTTGCTTTATTCTTTGGAGTTCAGGATCACTTTTTTGGTTCACTCGAATTTCTTCCACAATGGAAGGCTGTAAGGTAAGTGCTGATAATTGAACATGTGCTTGCTCATGGGGACACTAGTTGAATTTCGAAGTCCTCAAGCTTTGTTAAGAGACTCAACTGGGTAATTACCACAGTGCTTGGGCTATGTTGTGCCTTCCTACTCTGGGCATCTGCTACAACATTTGCTTTTCCTAGATGATATTGAATATGCAAATCATAGTCTTTACGCAACTCAAGCCAACATTGTTGTCTCAAATTGAGCTCCTTCTGGGTGAAGATACACTTTAGACTTTGATGGTCAGTATAGATCTTGCATGGTATCCCATATAAGTAATGTTTCCAAATTTTTAATGCAAAGACCACGGTTGCTAACTCCAGGTCATGGGTGAGGTAATTTTTCTCAAAAGGCTTGAGCTGTCGAGAGGCATAAGCTACTACCTTGTCTTCTTGCATCAGTATACACCCCAAACCGTTCTTTGATGCGTCACTACAGATGGTATACTCCTTACCTTCCACTGGTAGTGTTAGGATTGGGGCGGTAGTTAATCGCTGCCTTAACTCCTGAAAGGCTCTTTCACACTTCTCTGTCCACTCAAATTTATTCGCTTTCTTCAGTAGATTGGTAAGGGGTGAAGCTATTTTCGAAAAGTCCTTGACGAACCTTTGATAATAGCCCGCTAAACCTAGAAACCTTCTAATCTCAGTGACGTTAGTAGGCCTTGACCATTCCGTGATTGCCTTCACCTTCTGGGGGTCAACTTTGATTCCTTCTTTTGTAACCACATGACCCAAAAACACCACTTCTTCCAACCAAAATTCATAGTTCTTTAATTTTCCATAAAGTTGATGCTCCCTCCGGGTTTGTAACACCATCCTCAAATGATCAGCATGTTCCTCCTTTTCCTTAGAATAGATAAGGATGTCATCTATAAACACTACTACAAACTTGTCAAAATAGGGTTTGAAGACTCTGTTCATAAGATCCATGAAAGTTGCGGGGCATTGGTGAGACCAAACGGTATTACTGTAAACTCATAATGAGCATACCTGGTCCTAAACATAGTCTTAAGGATATCTTCAGGTTTAATCCTGAGTTGATGGTACCCTGACCTCAAATCAATCTTAGAGAAGACTCATGCTCCTTACAGTTGGTCAAACAGGTCATCTATCTGCGACAAAGGGTACTTGTTTTTGATGGTAATCTTGTTCAACTCCCCGTAGTCAATACATAGCCTTAAGGTTCCGTCTTTTTTCTTTACGAACAACACAGGGGCACCCAATGGTGACATACTTAGCCTAATAAAGCCCTTCTGCAACAGCTCCTCTAACTGACTCTTCAGTTCCTTAAGTTGTGTTGGGGCCATATGATATGGGGCTTTGGAGATAGGTTGGGCACCAGGGGTTAATTCAATTCCAAAATTAATTTCCCTTTGCGGGTGTAGTCCCGGTAACTCTTCAAGAAAAACATCTTCAAATTCACAAACTACAAGAATATTTTCTACTTTCTCTTCTTTTGTTTGGGTGTCAATAGCATAACACCAATATCCAATACACCCTTGACATAGTAACTTGTGTTCATAGCAGAAATCAAGGGACAAGATTCTTCCTCTCTTTGCCCATAGAAACACACTTTCCTCCCTTTTTCATCCTTTATAATAACCTTTAAGATCTTCACAATCAATCTTAGCTCCATAAGTGTACAACTAATTCATTCCCAAAATGATATCAAAATCAGACAAATCAAATTGAATTAGATCCATAGGGAAAGTGGTTCCACCAATGGTAATGGGAACAAGTTTATAGGCGATGGGGCACTGAATCACAGAATCGTTGGGTAGCTTGATCCTATAATTGGTTTTCATCCTCCAGGTTCAATTACATGGCAGATCGGATGAATATAAATGAATGAGTAGCACCCGAATCAAATAATACACAAAATGGCTTTGAATTTAAAAAGAGAGTTCCAGTTACTACCGTACCAGAGGTGGCAACTTCCTTCTTGCTCATTACATACGCTCGTCCTACTGTTGCAGGCCTTGGTGGTGGGGCCCTTTGGAGAGGTTGGCCAAGGGTTTTGCTGCACCTTTGTCTACGACCTTCATCCTTTGGGGGCATGCAACAATAAGGTGTTTAGGGCTTCCACACCACATGCACTTATTAGTTCCTACTTGGCATTCTGGGGTGGTGTGATTTGTTCTTCAGCATTTCGCACAGGGCTCTCTCGAGCCTTCCAGACGACTCTTGGGAAGAGCGGGAGAAGGTTTCTTCTGGTTCACGCTCTCACTCAGAGTTCCTCGCTTAAACCCCTTTCTCTTTCGATTGATTGGGTTCAGGGATCTCAACTATGTCTTTACTCACTCCACTTTAGGAGCTCGCTCATATAGCTCTTAGTAAGTCAAAATTGGTTGCCCAGCTAACTGATTTCGAATATAGAAGGCCAAACCCTCTTCAAACCTTCTCATCTTCAGTCTTTCAAATGATACAAAGTCAAGAACAAACCTGGATAATTATGTGAACTTACTGGCATACTACATCACAATCATGTTGCCACTCATTTTCAACTCCATAAACTCTTTCTCCTTTTTCCTTTGGACCGCAACTGGGTAAAATTTTGCCCTTAACTCACTTAGGAGTTTACTCCAAGTGAATTCAGGCCCTAGAAGCTTATCCTTAACAGTGTTCCATCAAATATCAGCTTCACCAGTCAAATAATTCATCTCAATGTTTACTTTCTTTTCTTCTAGCACCTCTACCACTGTAAAAATTTTCTCCATTCCCCTTACCTATTCCCCCATTACTACTGGATCATAAGTTCCATCATACACTTTAGGGTGCGTCGGGCTACCTTATTTGCTAATTTATCCTCTTTAGGAGGAGTTTCAGTGGGTACGTAGGGAATCCGCTTAATTAGTTTAGCTATTAAGGTCAGCCAGTAGTTTGGGTCCCCAATGTTGTTGGCTAACGCAAGAGGGATTGGTGGCATTTGGCCAAAATTTAGTGGCACATGATGGGAGGCTTGATCACCCGATCCCTGGCCGTGATCCGAGATTTCCTCTATATGAACCTCTGCATTGTTGTGCACTGATTTGGACATTCTAATCATTCATTAAACGAAACAATTCAATCACTAGAATACCCAAACATGTAAGATAAGCATGCCTAACAAATACATTTAATATAACTCAAATATTATTGAAAACAGACCCAAAGCTTCATTATATCATTTCATAACTGCTTATTTACATACATAGCTGCCTGTTTATATACATGATCACCAAAACATATCACATCTAACTGACTAAGCAAAGTTAGTTTTGACCCCTACTTTAACCCCAAACACTAACTAGCCCCAAGACACTAGATCTGTCATATGAGCAAAAAGAGAAACGGACCATGTCATCACAGTCGGAGAGGATTGGACTAACTATATACAATGTCATATGCTACACAAAATACAACTCTCCAATTCAAGCATACCATATATACATACAGGGCTTAAAATGTACCCCACTCAGGTGCAATCCTAAAACAACCTAACGATCCCTAAACGGATCACAACTTGGGTTGGAATCATCCTCTGGCTCCTCACTCGAGTCGAAGCTGCTGCCCGACACTCCTGAATCTACCTCATCAGCCTCCTGCTCAACTTGTTGCTCTACTACCATATCGTCAATCTCCTGATCCTACTGTTGCTCCACCACTGCCTCATCAATGTCCTGATCCTCCTCGGGATCATCCTTCTCCTCCAGATGGCCCTCGAAATCCTCCATGGCCTCGTCCTTAGAACTAACTATCATAATATCTGGTGGATCAAGGAGATCCTACACCACGTGAGCCTCCCCAGGACTGTCGGGCATTAGTGGGGTGCCCAGAGTAGGCGGTGAAGGTGGTCCCATGGCTGGTGCAGGTGGTACAGCCGGGGGGTGTGCCTGATGTAACAGAAAGGCATGCTAAAGAGTCTCCATAGTGAGCCCCCTCTACTCAAACTCCTCCCTCAACAACAACGAAGTGATGGTAGCCTAAGCCCCCTGGACCTGGAACCTGGGTCTATCCCAACCTGGGTTCCCTGTTATCATGAACTGATGATAACATAGTCTGAATTTCACCCACGGATCAACTGTTGGTAAGGACCATAACAATTTGTGTGCACGGACCGTGATGCTATGAAACTCAGAGAAAAGATCCTATGCATGAGTTATAATACTAGCATGCAATAGTGAAATGTGAGTGGCCACAGATGTACCAGGCATCATGTTGATTGCATAGGGATCCATCTAGCAAGGGAAACACAAACGAGGGGCATATAGAAGATAAGCAACACGCATTTCTCACATCACAAGGCTCTCATAATAGATGATATTCTTTACTAATAACCCTTCTCGCCCTCCTATATCTAAACTCCATACTCTGTATCCCATAATGAAAAATCAAAACCTGGCTCTGATACCAAATCTGTAATGCCCCAAATGTACATGTTTCGCTGATTTCGTTCTCTTCATTAGATTCACCAATTTAAGGTATTATCCCAAGTGATCAGCGCGTTACCGTCGTCCAAAAATGACAAGGCTTTGCTTTTAAATAATAAATTTAGCAACGCTAATCAATGTTTACCATCGAAAGGCATTCACACAATCACAACCCATCAAACCATATATAAACAGTTCTAACGTCAAACCATTTAACTATTCTAGGGTTTACATCAAAATATAATAACTCTTGCAGAGTATATAAGTTTAACATCAAAATGTTTCATAATATAGTGTTCAAAACATCTCAGCACTAACACACGACTATTCCTTTTTGTTTTGACTTTCTTGCTCACTTATTACCTTCAATCGTCCTGCCCGCCTAAGGGCTATTCACTGAACATTTTCCTAAAACAAAACATGAAAACATTTCGAATTGTCAGCTGAAGCTCAGTACATACATCTCTGTCTTGTTAAATGATCATTGAAAAACTGATTGGGCTTGCATTGCAATTCATTTAATTTAAAATAGGGAATGAGATGAGTATAAAGCTGCATTGCTAATTATTATCTGATAGTGAGCCCCTGGTAACTGTTATGATCTGTAGGTAGGTGTACACCTGCCAAGTCGATCGAGGGACCTGGCCAGAAGCCGCATGGGTTACTGAAGGGCAATGCCCTATAACTAATAACTGATGGGGTCACTAATTATGTGGTAAATCACTAATTAAACTAATTCATTGATGTACTTACCAAAATATTATAATTTTGATAAATACATGCTGATTTCTAAAGATACAAGCAATGAACGTACCTGATACTTTTAATGAAATTCATTAAAACAACATTATGCACAAAAAGGGAAGGAAATGATAGATTAGGTCCTGACACAGTTCAAAAATTTCATGATAGGAACATATAATTAGCAAATATTTTTATTTTCATAGATAATAAGTTAGTAAAAGGAAAGTCTTAGAGTAACAAGGCTAAAATAAATGACTCGTAACTTAGTCTTCTGATATTCTATTGAGACCCAAAACCCCAATATTGAATGCTTAAGAAGTCTCGAAAAACTTTCATTTAGAACACAAAACATGATTCCCACCACAGGGTTCCCAAAATGGGGCTAGAACACAAGTATGTCAGTTTTGGTCTAACCTGTGCAGTTCTGGTAAAACGGACATAACATTTTCCATAGACCTTGGATTAAGGCGATTCAAAAGGCATTTGAAAGCTAACACACTGAACTATCTACTCACCAAAAATAATAATTTTTAAATGGGTCGATGAATACCAGTTTAATCACAAAAATTGCCCTATTTTTTGAAATTTTGCACCCTTCATTGTCAAGCCTTTCTCCTTTCTTTTCACACAATTCCCCATCCAAAATCACAACTTAAAGTCAGGTAACAAGGCTTTGGTCCTTCCCATCACCAAAAAAAACTATCACACTCAATTTCACTTCAAAATCATGTAGATTAAAGATAATTTTTCCATCAAATATACACTAATAACATGCTTGCTATCAAAGGTGGGTTAAACTCTTGCATAATCAATAAAACCCTAACTTTTAGCCAACTTCCACTTCATCCAAGATCATCAAGAATATCATCATAACATTATTAGAGATTAAATCCACTAAATCAAATACAAGAATCCAAGAAAAACAAACTTCCCACTCAAAGCTTGCATTATTATGAATAACCCTAACCCTAACATGCTCCTAACTCAACTCCACCATGATCAACATAAAAAAACTCTTATTTCTTATCAAAACATCATGATCAACAATCAAAACATCAAAATAAGAATCAAAACTAAGATAAAAGTCAAAAACCAACAAGATCAAGACTAAGGTTGCTCACTTTAAGCTTGATAAAAGTAGAGATGGAGGTGATGTTTAGTGGTTTTGATGATCAAGGATGGTGGCTAGTGGTACTAGGATATCGAGGGGGTCGGAGGCAATCGGGGTTGGCGAGAAACTAGTCGGAAAACACCCAAAACAGTAGTGGCAGCAACAGGCGTGTAGAGAGAGAGAGAGAGAGAAGAGAGAGAGAGATGGGTTGAGTTTTAGATGTGTTTTTTTGACCAATCTAACAGCTTGGCTGGGTTTTTAACTAGAAAAGTGACTTTTAACTAACCTTGGTTAAGCTTAACTCATAGTAATTAGCTAGGTTAATATGCAAACTTGTTGGGCTTCAAATTTACCGAAATAAGTTGGGTTTGGGAATAAAACGCTTCGTAACGATAACGTTTTTGCATAACTCAAAATTAAATTTTTGCAATGTTATGGAAAACAAAATAAATTACTTAGATTAAACTTGTGAGGGTCTCCTATCAATTCTTCCAAAGTTTTAGGTAATAATTAAATAAATAAATAAAACCTGAATTGCCAAGTGAGGGCCCAATTAAAATTTTCCCCACTGGAATGATTAAATGCGATAAATAAATTTGAGAAAATCATTAACATGAGGTAATTAAATAAATAAACATAATTTATGATTGGGCTATTACACACACTATATGAATTGAGGGGGAGTAATTACTCTTAACACTTTCTATGGTAAGAAGAATGATTTTCAAGACATTGATAACCTTGACAATCTCAGGGTAAATGAAGTTTAGTCATTTCAAACACTAATTTGGACATATTCTTTTTGGTTAAGTTCACCATTGAAATATTATGGAAACTGAATTTTGGAAAATCAATTTGTAACCTTTTCAAAATTGGGTGAAAAAAAATTTCGAAGAAATTTTGAGTGTTTCCCTCCATTTTGTTCAGACCTAGGAGCTGTAAAAAGCCTTTGAAGGTCTTGCACATGCCAGCATTTCTCGCTTTGGAAACCATCCAAGTCTGTCACGTCTTTTCACTCACCCATGGTCATCAAATCTTCTTAACTCAAATTTTTTCTCTCATTCACTCCTCTTTCAACTTACCAAACCTTAACCCATAATCTGCTTCCTCTCTTAACTTTTCGTCGTGATCATAGCAATATGTCCTTTAAGAAGCGAATGGCTACTCTTTTTGAGTTTTCTACCATTTGCATCACTCGAAGCTTGTAGTCTCAAACCCCCCCACTCCTCTAAAGAAGCAAACGAGGCTACTAGACGGGGAAGTTGAGGAAATTGACTTCGAAGTTGACGTAGAAAAAGAGATAAAGTTTCCCCTTCCATCTCTACAAATGTCTTGGATATGCTTGATAAGTGCTGTAAGAAAGCAAGTGAGGAATATTTTGAGAAATTGATGGATAGGAAGTTGATCTCTTGTGTTTGTTTGGGTTGGGATTTCTTTGTGAACACAAAATTCAGTTTTCCTCATGTCTTTCAAAGGATGAACTATAGAGAATTGTTTAGTGCTAGACGGAAGGTCTATCCCAATTTGGTTAAGTTATTCTATGCTAATATGCAAAAACAAGGACTTTAGAATATGACATGTTACACAACATCTTCTAACGGCATAAATTTTAGTATGTTAGCTGCATCCTTGGATGAGATCTTTAATCACAAGGTGGATCCTGCCAATGTTTGTTATAAGTTCATGAATGACTATGCAAATGCCTGTCTTGGTAACTATTCTTGATTTGAGGTCCTACTGGCAACAAAAAGCAAGCATCCTATACATGGTTGTTCTGTGAATGTAGACTCCTTCGTTACATTTTAGAGATGACTGTCTACCAAAGGGGAAATACAAAGGAATTACTGTTTGCTAGTGCCCTTAGAATGATTTAGCACATCATGTCTAACCATGATGTGACCTTTTCTAAGATTATTTTGGAGTACATGGACAAAGTCAAGGAGTCTTATCATAATGCCCCTCTTCTTTATGTGAAAAATGCTTACATGGGTTTTTAAGTACTCTATGGATCCCTTGAAGATGAGAAATGCATTGAAGTGGTTGGCTCTGTGGTTGTCAAGGAAATGCTAGAATTCATGAAATTTAGGCACACTTCTTCTAGGGAATGGTTGTATGCAAATGAGTATTCTAAGAAGAGCACCTCGTACAAGCCTGCCAAACCTACACCTAGCTGAGACTCACCCCATCCCTTATTGATGTCTTGAGCCTTGAAATTTTAGGTTGGTGTTTATGGGTGATTAATTTGAAACACGCGTGGTAGAGAAAAAGGTATGTCAGTCAGAGTGGATTCATGAGGTGGAAGCCCCTAGATTTCTACAGGGACTTCAGACGGTGCCTTGTAACCTAATAAAGGATGCAGTTGAGGCAACCCTAAAGAAAAACCCTGAACTCATCTTTGGGTATCTTCAAAAGCAGTTAGAGCAAGGGGGGAAGGAATAAGATCCTAAGGTAGCTGGTGAAGTATTAAGCATTTCAAGGAGCCTATTGTGGAAGTCTTCCTCAAGAAAAAGAAAGAGATTAAGGCTGAAGCAGACAGGATAGTGGAAGAAAGGAGAAAAAGCTACTGAAGAGAAGTAGAAGAGAGAACATCGGAATAAAGGATTGAAGGCTGAGGATAAGGAGGCATTTGTGGAAGCTGATAGCTCTAAGGAACATGAAACTGGATCATCCTTGCAATCTCTACCGACGAAAAAGCTCATTCTAGTGAAACCTCTCCATTCAATCCCTCTTGATGATTGATAAACCCCTCTCCTCTTTACAAAAAATCTCCCTTAGTCTTTCAAAAAGAGTTTCTATGATTATGTATTAGTTTTTGAACAATTTGATTTTTTTGGTTTGCAAGTTTGAACAATGCATTTTTCTCAGGTTAAGAAACTTACTCTAGTGTGTGAAGAGTTATGGGCTAAAGAGCGCGGAAGCGTCGGTTTCTGTGCACACATTATGATCCAGCTCATAACTTTTTTTATTACTAGTCAGAACTAAACTTATAATCTATTATTAGAAGGCTCTATTGATAAGAAATTAATTCATAGACTCCATTATGATTAGGTCCTAGTCTTAGACTAAAAATAAGATTCAAATCATAAGAAAATACAATCAGCACGTCTATGGGCATAATGACTGCCATTGGTGATCCAAATATTTCCTCTAGACCCTGGCAATATTTTTGATTGTGCCGCCAGCTTGCACCTTGGGTTAGATCTTTGTTTTGGCATCAATGATCAAATAGATTGTTGGAAGTAGATTAGTGTCGGGCAATGTTCTACCCTACTGGTCTTACTTCTACTATGCCACACTCTAGGCCATGGTTCAATCCCCCATGCTTGGAGACTGTGCTCTAAAATTGTGTTTGTCCTCTCTAAACCCAGCTTGATCTGGTCTTACCACAACCTTACAAATCCTGACATCTACTTCACCAGCTCAACTTAATTTGCTCTTCATGAGCCTAACCTAATCTAACCTCATCTCTTCCTTGTACTTGAGAACTTGCCTAACCTAGCCTCTATCCCCCCTTACTACAACTAGTGTACCTTTGTGATGAACGTCATATTTGCCTAGGATTTCATAAGTGTTTAGGAGTCATTTTGGGGTAGTGTGCTTAATTGTATAATTTATGCCCCTATTTATACTATTATGCTTGCTTTCCCTTAGTTTGAGAGATTTTGAAGATTTTGACTTTGTGAGCCAAATTATATAATTAGAATAAAGATTTTTGAGGCTTCGTGGATAAAGGAAGATAGCAAAAGAGACCTTAAGACACCCAATACGGAAAAACCTTCCCTTTAGCTCAAGCACACTACTGATGTTATGAGTGTTTGGGAGTCATTTGGATTAAAGAATTTAAGACACCCAAAAACTTGACAGGGCCACAAGCACACGTTGACATTGTAGCAAATCAAGGTCGTCTCCCATAAGGACTAGGTTGATCTACTAGGCTTTATCCCCTTAAGATATCTAAATTTGAGATTTGAAATTAAATTATTCAACTATCTAGTCTAACGAATAAATAATCATGGAATTAAGCAAATCAAGCAACTTCCCGATCCATACCTCAATCAAGCACTTTTTCCTCAATTGATTATTTTAAAACTAACAATCAAAGTATCATATCCCTCTTTCAAGGCGAAGTGAAATACCTAAATCAAACCAGTTACCATTTCTCAAGGGCTCTAGATTTGTTTAGGTTTATTGAGCATGCGATTATAAAATTTACGTTTTCTTAATTGATGCGACTTTCTCAAGACTCCAAATAATCAAGTCAAATCCTGGGATTCTAATATTGAATTTCACCTTTTAGTTCCTCATCCAATACCCAAACCATGCAAGAAAGTGATCAAATTTCTTACAAGATAATAAACATCTAAGATTCAATAAAATAATCCAACAATCCAAAATACTCAAGGAGATGAACAACAAATCGAGAAATTAACTATTATTTGTATAAATCCAAGTAAAAAAACAAAAAATCCTAATCAAAATTACAAAACATAAATCTATAATGAGAAAAGAGAAGAGAGGAGAAGACAAAAGAAATGCACAGCTAAGATCGCGCTTGAATCGTCGTTGCAAGCCCAGCATAGAATCCTTGTAAATCTTCTCTTCAATTCATCTCTCTTCCTCTAATATAATCTAAATCCTAATCTATATGATGGATTATGGTAGAATGGAATAGGATGATGGGGATGGAGTATGAAAGCAGTAAAACAAAGCTTTTATGGCTGAAATCAAGACTGTAAAACTGCCCAAACATATGGAGAATGAAAAGCCACAAAGAAAGCTAGCGGGCTCGGGAGATTAGGGCTCACCACGTACAGGCCGTGGTACCCACTGCCTCAATGGTTCTCATGTGCTCCTTTTGCTACTTCTTATTGGAACCTCCTGAATCATGGTACTGACCAAAGTTTGACTGTATTGGGTGTCTTTGAGCCTCTTTTTCTATCTTCTTTGATCCATAAGGCCTCAAAAATCTTCATTCTGACTTGGCTCACAAGGTCAAAATCTACAAAAACTCTCCAAATAAACAAAATCAAGTGTAATAGTAGAAATGAGGGCATAAATAATACAATTAAGTATATTAATCCCTTAAAATGACTCCTAAAAACTCATAAAATCCATGCAAATATGACAATCATCACTTGACTCACCTGTGGATCATCTGAGTTTGATCCACAAGGCCTTGTGGATCAGCTAACTTTGCATCACCCAGGGATAGTACTCATGTTGATCTTACCTTACCTGATTCATCCTTCCCTTTAGTTCAATGCACGGGGCTCAAGATGGGTGAGCCTTTTGGGGCATTTGCTAGGTTTAGTGTTGTTCATGCATGTTCTGAGTTAGAAGATACTTTAGATGAGGTGTATGATCTAGATAAGACTCCTTTGGAGGGGCCCGTGATATGCTTGTGCATGAGAAATTTTCTAGCCTTGGTTTTAAAGATATTGTTCTCCTCAATCCCTTGGTCATTCACATGTTCCCCTCATTGGTCATTATCCGCTCCTTTCCCAGAGTATTACATTGATGCACCTATTGGTAATCCTATGATTTGTAATGCTTCTATGGATTTGAGCTATGGGGACAACATGTTTAATATGCTTGGTGAAAGTGTTGGTGATTATGAGTCCCTAGGTTACTTTAGAGGGCATGATCCCTCTATTGACCCTTATTGTGTAGGCCTAAAGCACCTTCCTAAGAAAGTCATGTGGACTACATTCTTTAATCATTCCTATGATTTTTCTAAGGCCTTTGATAAGGTTAAGAGGATACTTATTGTCTTTGATGTGATTTTGGTTATTGCCTCTCACTTTGTGTGTTCTAAATTATGGTCCTCGGAGTTTGATAAGCTTCTGTATGATTTGCCTATGTCTGATTTGATGGATCTTGTTTTGAAGTTATGATGGAGTGACTGATGTTCCATTTGCCTTGTTTGCGAGGAGGTCTTAGCTTAGGTGTGTCCAGATCCTAACCTGGTGAGATCATTCTCTTTTGTTTCCCCATTCCCTTCTCCTCATTTATTTCTTTATAATAATGCTTTATCTAAGCATAGTGAAAGGGTGGTTTCATATTCTTGATTTTATTTTTTTTATTTTGCATACTTGCAGAGCATGTCGATTTAGGTTTCCTTTTTTTTTTTGTAATGGTGTGTTGTATTTTAGGTGTGCATTTCTAGATGCATGTCTGGATGATGTGGATTGGTTTGAGATGCCTTCCAATGATGATTCTTTAGACACATTAGCTTTCATGAGCTTGAGTAACTTTTGATGTGTAATATATTTTGGAGCTAAACTTTTTAAAGGTTTCGTAAATATTTCTTATTTGACCCTTGTCTTGATTGAGAACTTTGTTACCCCTTAGAGTCCTTAGCACTAATGTTTGCATATGAGCTTTATTATGTCAGCTAATTGAGACTTTGATAGATACCCTGTGAGACTTTGAGCCTTCTTTTGGACTAATTCATTATATTTATTGTTATGTTCTTTTGTGTGTGTGGCTCTTCCATGTTGCATCTCTAGAACTTGCAGTAACTCTTGTCCAAAACCACATTAGCATGTGCATGGTTAATGATATGATAGAGGTACTCTTTCTTTTGTCATTTTAGCCACATAGCCAAATAGCCTACCCTTGTATTACAAGTTTATCCCCTTTGCTAGCCTCTTTGAGCTATAATCTCTTTCTCGTTGTAATCCCTTCATATTAACCCTTGGGGAAACACATGTTCCTAACCTTTAAGCCAAGTCTATGGAGCATCACTTCAAATATGTAGTGGGTGTTTTTGGGGGTAATTTAGTTTAAGGTGGCTTTCGTATGTTTGTTTATTTAGGGATTGATGATATTGATCATTTAGTTATATTTCCCTCTTATTTGGGTTGTGTGTATGTATTAGATTGTAAGTTGACAATTAGTGGTCCTATGCTTCTCAATAAATGAAATTCTTATTCCATTTTTCAAAACAAGAAACAAAGAAAGGAAAAAAAGACAAAAATCATGTAAAGAAGGCAAAAGGAAAAACAAGAGGAGAAAAACAAATAAAAAAGAGAATGAATAAGCGATTGGCATTTGGCATTTACACAGATTGCATTCCTTCATTTATCAACTCATTTCCTACATGATTCATTTATGTTCATTGTGTTGTTGGGGTCTGAAGTGTTGGTGAACTTCGCAGTTTCTTAATGCCTTGTTGATTGCTCCCTAGTCATTCGGTTGCATAGCTCCACATTGCCCAAATTTATTAATTCACTCCTTTCCCTTAACCCTTTTAGTCCATGTTATAACCTAGGTAATGTCGTTTTAATTGTCATGTACACATTGCATTTTTAGTGGAGGAGAATTTGAGAGTCTTGAAAAGCCTATAGTAGATTGCATCTTTGGAATGAGTCTTGAGTGAACCCATGCTATATTTCAAACACATGAATGAGAGTGATTCACGTTTCCCAAAAGTGAGGTTCTACCACTCTATTTAGTTATACCAAATCTCATTTTCTTGCATGATGATTTTGTGGGGGTGATCAAGTTTGATATTTGGCTTGTGGTTGTATATTTCTTTGAAAATACCTTATCCTGATTTTAAAATGTATTGTGCGCTATTTGGGGTTGTCACTAATTGATATTATTGCTTGTGATGTGCTATGAGTTTCCTATTTTGAGGAGGTCGTTTTGTTTTGAATCCTAGATGCATCTCCCTTTATTGGTTTTATTAGTGTTTACTTGAGGACAAGCAAAGGTTTAAGCATGCGGGAGTGATGAATGTCATATTTGCATAAGATTTCATTAGTGTTTAGGAGTCATTTTGGAGTATTAGTGTGCTTAATTGTATGGTTTATGTCCCTATTTCTACTGTTATGCTTGGTTTTGCTTGTTTTAAGAGATTTTGTAGATTTTAACTTTGTGAGTAGAATGCAGACTTTGAGGCCTTGTGGATCAAAGAAGATAGCAAAAGAGACCCTAAGACACCTAACAAGGATAAACTGTGGCCAATTCCATGGTCCAGGAGGTTCCAGGACGAAGAAGCAGGTGAATCAAGTGAGAATGGACCTGCCAGAGGGCACCACGGCCTCCCTGTGGTGGCCCCTGTTTCCCTATCTCCACAAGTTTTTTTCGTGCCTTTCATTTTCCACATGTTTTATACGTTACCAACTTTGATTTTTATGAATAAAAGCCGTGTTTGGCTGTCTTCCTTGGCATCCCTATCCCACTCCATTCTATTATAATCCACTATTTAGATTAGGATTTAGATTAGACAGAGAGGGAGCGAATTGAAGTGAAGATTTTGCAAGGATTTTATGTCGGGTTTACAATTGATGTGTTCAAGCACGTTATTTAATTGAGCATTTCTCATCTCATCTCTTATCTTCTCTTTTCTCATTTTAGATTTATGTTTTGTAATTTTGATTATGAGTTTGGTATTTTAATTTTACATTTATGCAAATAACAGTTAATTTCTCGATTTGTTGTTCATCTCTTTTAGTATTTTGGAACTGTTGGATTTTTTTATCAAATCTTAGATGTTTATTATCTATGAGAAACTTGATCACTTTCTTGCATGTTTTGGGTATTGGATGAAGAACTAAAAGGTGAAACTTGATACTAGAACCCTAGGATTTAACTTGATTGTGTGGAGTCTTGAGAAAGTCATACCATTGAGAAATCACAAATTTGATAATTGCATACTTAATGAACCTAAACAAATCAAGAGCCCTTGAGAAATGGTAATTGGTTAGATTTAGGTATTTCACTTCACCTTGAAAAAGGGTTGTGATACTTCGATTGTTGGTTTTAAAACAATCAATTGGAGAAGAAGTGCTTGATTGATGCGTAGATTGGGTGATTGCTTATTTTGCTTAGTTTCATTATTATTTATTCATTAGATTAGATAGTTAATTACTTTAATTTCAATATCAAGTATTCATCTACTTAGCCTATCTTAAGGGATAAAGCCCAATAGATAAACCTAGTTCCTATGGGAGACGACCTTGATTTGCTAAAACGCCACCGTTCGCTTGCAGCCCTATCACTTTGCCCTCATGGTTGTGAGATTAACATCCCCACATATACTAATCTCAATATTCATGATGGGACTTGGCATCCCTCTTCTTATCTTACACCATCTTGACAGCACATTCAGGAAGAAACTAACAAGAAAAAAGAAGTTCTGAGATTGACATCCCCACATATACTAATCTCCCATAAAAGTGATGAAGCACTTCATTCACAGAACTTTAACAAATATACAGTAACATCGTCCTCTAGATGGAAAGCCACCTTATAGCTAACATCAAAATAGGCTTGTGGTCTCTACTATGCCTCTCAAGAAAGGCTACAAGTAAGCTACACCCATACCGTCTTTCAATCCTCAATCTAGGTAAGTATTTGTCCCCAATTTATTCTGCCCATAAACATGTTTTTCTCTCCATATTGACGTTAAATATGTCAACCTTAGCCTTATTTGTCTCTTTTAAATTTCTTAGGTGGCTTAAGGGCATAACTTTTGCTTATCACATACATTTCGACTTTCAATAAAACCAATCTTGCACTTTCTAGTAGTAGGTGCCTAGACATCTTTTCACCCTAGTTGTACGCGGTTATATTTTTTCTCATCCTAGCAATGTTAGACTAGATTTCTTCTTGTCCTGTTCATTGAAGGTTGGATTTATTCTCTCCTAGTCATGGGAAGCTAGAACTCTTCCTAATCGCAGTCGCATAGAACCCACTTTTCCTTGTCATAGATGGCTATACATTTTTATCACCTTAGTCATAGGTGGTTAAAAACCTTTCTCGTCCCCATCATGAACACTGTATGATGTTGCTGTAGGAGGCTAAATCCCATTATTCCTAGTTGTAGATACTTAGAACACTTCTCATAACCATAGGTGGTTATAGATGAAGCCCTAGGGGGAATTCCCTTTCATTTTAGCCGTAGGTGGTTGATCTTGTAGCTGAGACCCTAACTAGACTTCCATTTCATCCTGGCAGAGGTGCTTGGTCTTGTACGTGAGACACCGGGTGGACTTTCCTTTTGTCCTAGCCATAGGTCATTAGTCTTACAGGTAAGACCCTTGGACTTTCCTTTTCTCGTAGTCATAGGTGGTTGGTCTTGTAAGTAAGACCCTAGGTGGACTTTTTTTTCCATCCTCGTCATAGATGGTTGGTCTTGTAGGTGAGACTCTAGGTGGACTTTTCTTTCATCCTACCCGTGGGTGGTTGATCTTGTAGGTAACACTCTATATAGACTTCCGTTTCATCCTAACCATATGTGGTTGGATTTGTAGGATAGACCCTCGACAAAGACACATTCGCCTTTTATACATGAACAGAAACATAGTGCTGTACACGTTACACCACATACTTCTTTATATGCACTTACACCTCTCTAATACACTACGGGCTACATGAACAACTATCTGCTCCTTTACATGATATTAGATGCTTTCCCTTTCACCCTGCTAGGCTTCAGCCAAAGGAGGGGCTTTACCTTTCTCCCTAAAGTTAAATGAGGTCCCAGATCCCTAAGAACGCATCACCCTTTTTTCATACAGCACCATTTCCCTTAGGTTGAATGAGTTCTTTTCCTCCTTTTTTGCATATCTTGTGTATAGTTTAGCCCAAAATGATACAATTTTATCCCCCTTAACCTATGATTTCATGCTCAAAATAATTATTAGTTAGAATTTTTATTTGTGTTTTGTTTATTTTGTAGAAAAAAATCAGAAAACATAAAGAAATTGTTGGAAAATGAAATTTCAGGCCATGAAATAAGGATTGAAGTAACACTCTAAGAATCAGCCCAAGCCCTTTCATCCATCAACAAAAACAAAAGAAAGGAAAATTAAACAAAAACCCCAGCCCCCTCATGCGCCCATCACATGATGACCTACCCCATAATCTCCTTTCTCTCTCCTCTCTCAGCTCATACATACGCGACTAAACCCTTGAAAACCCTAGACCCTCGACATCCCCCTCTTCTCTTTCTAGTTGTTCGACATCCTCATCATCCCCATATCTCTTTCTCTCTCTCTGGATCTCGCCATCATACACCAGCATCAACCCTCATCTTCATCCACCTCCACACCACCATCCTCACCAACCAACACATCACACGCATCGCCAGTCACATAGCGCCAGCCATCCCTATCAGCATCGTCCACCTCGAATGAATTCAAGGGTCGAGATTGAAGGAAGGAAGGCTATAACTGGAGGTTGCGGTGCAGCTAGGTATCGAATTAGATTTTAGTTTTATGATTTTAGATTTAATTTTAGGGGTTTTGGTTGTTTAATTTGAGTTTCGCAAATTAGGGTTAGATTTTGAGGGTTTAATTTCAAGTTTTGTTTTAGATTTGTTAAAGTTCTATTTCGTTCGAAATTGTTCTGTTCTTCATTCTTAATCTACACGTATTAGCCAAAATTAGTGGAATCAGTTTTAGTTTTGTTGATTTTTTGAGTAAGGATTGCAATTTTTTGCTTCGAATTTCATGAAATTGGTTCAAGTTGGAAGTTGCTGATGGCTTGATTTCTCTACATTTTTATTAGCTTCTGTTAAAGTTGGGATTGTCTTCTTCATGAACGTTTTTCGATTTTCTGTTGTCGCTTAATCTAGCAGTCATGGAGGTCGCCATTAATGGAGCCCAACGCCATTAATTTCTCCTGCTCATAGTCTTGGGTCGGCTTCTGCTTTAATTTGCTTATCTTGAATTAATTGATGTGATTGTTGATGGCATCCTCAATTCCCGTATTTTTGATATGTTTTGGTCATGCTGCCCCCCCTCCCCTGCTGTTATGCTTTATTTCAACTCAGTCCTAGTGCTCTATTTTCTATTCATTTCATTAAGTTTGGTTAGTTCGATTATCCTCTGATTTTAGGAGATTTCAGTTCAGTTAAGTTAATCAGTTTGGTTCATTAGTTTAATTTCGTACTCTAGTTGAATCCCTTAGGAAATCTAGAGATGAATAAAATTCAAACTAATATTATTACTATCATGTTTAAATACAATTATTTTTGCCTATTTCATTATTTAGGATAATTTAATTTTGTTTAGGATACTTCAGTTAAATGTGACCTTAATCTTATCCTCGTCCCTGTGGAAGCGATCCTCAAGTTCTACGACGATAGTCATATACCTACGGCATATTATTTTATGCTAAAAAATATTGAACAAGTTTTTGGCGTCGTTGCCGGGGACGACGACATGAGATTATGTCACATTTTCTTTTTCTTTGATATTCTCTAATTAGTTGCATCGATTTTCCTTTGTTTTGTTTATTTCATTATGAATATTAACATAGATTAGTTTAATTCATTTCTTGAAATCCAAAAACCCAAAAACATTAGAAAAGTTAAGAAAATTGAAAAAAATTGGAAAAACTCTAAAACCCCTAAAAAATTTAAAAACCTTATAAACATCAAAAACAAATGGCAAGTTTCTATTTCCCTTAGTTTGAGCATGAAGTATTTTGGCAATATTTGAGTAGATTAAATGAATTTCATGCTCAATGTGTTGATTATAGTTTTGATAAATGAGAAATTTGCCAAGTGATCTTTGAGGGTCTTAATGATGAATATAGTGGTCATGTTGAGACTATGTACCTTGGGGGTTTGGATTATTTGTTCACTAAGACTCCTGATGAGATTTGGGATTTCTTTGAGTATTTGGCTCATGACACATAGGAGTATGACAATGCTAATATGATGCATTCTACACCTTTAGATGAGAAGATTGAAGGCATATCTTACGAGAGCTCCTATACTCCATGTGCTCCTATTTCATGTGATTATTGTGATGCCTTTGACCATGACGTTGATACTTGTCCATTGCTTGGGAGACCGCATAGATTAGAGGCATTGGCTACGTTTAATAGGGAGATTTACTTACAAAGTTTACTCTAGACTGACCTTAGTTTAGGTTCTGCTATACCTGAGGTTTGATCTTGTGATGACTTTGATGTTAGGAGTAAGGCATTGGTTCCTTTAGGGCATGATTATTATGATGATACACATTCTGATGACCTTGAGGTTTCGAGTAATCCCTCATCACCTTTTACATCTCCGCTTGAGACTAGCACTTCTTTGAACACTTATGAGGATGTCCCGACTATCCCCGACCCATCTCTTTCCTTGGTTTCATAAGGAGAGTTCGAGGAGGGAGATGGTTTTGAGTATGATGCTAGCTTTGATGATCCATGTGGCTCATTAGTTGAGTGAGATGATACCTTTTTTGAGGAGCATTTTCTCAATGAGCCTTCTGTTGTTGATTTTAGTGAGGTTTCTCCTCACATCCAGCTTATTGATCCCTTTCTGATGAGTCTTCCTCTGACTTAGGTCATGCCCCTCCTATTTCATCCCTTTCTTCTCCCCTCCCCCATTTTCTCCCTTCTTTAGACCCTCCTGAGTCTACTGTTATAGAGTTTGAAACTTTTGTGACTCTTGATGTTAGTGACACAGATAGACTCGAGGATCACTCTGAGGTGAAGGACTTGACCCCAGGCCCTTATATGAGCTTTGGTTGTCATATTTCATTTGATTACCCTTGTTTTGGTCCTCTGCCCTTCCTCTTTGCGGATGTTGCACTTCATTTTGGTCAGTCAGACCACGCTAGATGGTCTATGCATTCATATAGCCTCATCTTTATTAAACCATTGACTTGTGCATCTGATGTTGCATATACACATTTCTTTTCTAATTGGGCTGAGAGCTTTGGTAAGCTCAAGAGAGCCTTGAGTTGTATTGCATGCATGCACTTTATTTGGGCTCCACCTCTCATTTCTAACTATTTTCATTTTTGTGAGAAATGTGCCCGCATGCTTGATAAGCTGCTTCGATCATTGGTTGGTTTTGATAGGAGTAGCTTCTTATGAGTTGTGATAGAGCAGCTGATGCTCCATGGTCCTCCTCGACGTCATATGAGTGAGGCATTTAGTTTGGGTGCAATCTTTATCCAACCTGGTATGATAGTTCCACCCCTTCCCTCTTTTTTTTTTCTTTTTTTTTCTTTTTTTTATACATAGTTGTGGATATTTAGGATTGTTTTTCTTTTTTTTTTGTACTTAGTTGTGAAAATTTAGGACTGTGATTGTATCGGTGATCAATCTTAAGGAGCAATTTGGGATTTGTTGAGTCGAATTGGCTATGATCACCCTTGATTATGTTATGATGTAGTTGTTTTGTGATTACTTATTAGTTGTGGATATCTAGGATTGTTTTTATATGTTTTCATTATGAGTGTTTTGGTTCTTTGGTTTTGAGAGTTTTGGCTTTGGTTTGGCTTTGTTTTGTTTAATCATTTGTTTTGTATCCTTTTTGGTGTCTAGTAGTTTTGTTTTGGTTTTGCATTTTGTTTTCTTTTTCTGTTGAGTTTCCTTTTTTTTAGGTTTACTTTTGTTTAGTCTTTTACTTAGTGGTTTCTTGTTCATGTTGGGTATTTTTCTTGTTTTTCTTATTTTTCTTGTTTGTGGTGCCTCTTGTTTTTCTTTTGTTTTTATCTTTTGTTTGGTGGTTTCTTTTGTTTAGTCTTTTCTTTTGTTTTTGTTTTTATTTGTTTAGTCTTTTATTTGGTGTCCTGTTTTTGTTTTTCTTGTTTTTCTTTTGCTTTTATCTTGGTTTTGTTTTTTGTTATAGGTCCGAGTTTTGTTTTTGTCCTTTTGATATTAGGTATTTTGCTTTGCATTTTATGAGTGCCAAATTATGTTAAAGTTTTGTTTTTTTAGGATATTTTAGTTGTATTTTGGTATTGGTGGTATGTTTTTATAAATAGATGATTAATGCTTTCTTTTTGTTCTATTGGTTTTATATTTTGTTTTCTTTTGAGTGCTGTTTTGTTTCTTTTCTTTTTGGTTAGTTTGTTTAGGTTGGTCTTGTTTTATAGTTTGTTTTGTTGTTTAATCCTTGGTCTTGTTTGGTTTAGTGATTGGGTGTGTTTTGGTCTATTTTTCTTTAGTTTTGGTTTTGGATTTTTGATTTCCTTTCTTTTGTGATTTTGGTTTTTGGTTTTTGTAAATGTGTGTTTGATTTTGTTTTGGTTTTGATTATAGTTTTGATTTTGATTTCGGTGATTTTGTTTTCGTTTTTGATTTTGGTGGTGTCCTAGTTATATATACTTGTGGTTTTGTGTTGGATTTATGGTTGTATAGCTTATGTGATTAGTTTTTGGTGCCTTAGTTCCCATAATTAGGACATAGTGGAGTTTGGTGTGGGGGTGAGATGCTCATTGGTACATAGTTTTCGAAAATTTTTAAAATTTTTAAAAAAATTTCTTTTTCTTTTGGGATTTGTGTGCTTTCTTAGGTAGTTGTCATCCCATGTGGCTAGTTCACTGAGTTATACGTAAATAGAGTTTGCATGATGATAGGTATATGACACGTTCAGAAGCGCACGGGTGTTGTAGAATAGATTACAAGATCGTCCTCAGGGATCATAGTAATCTATCTAGTTAACGTCCTATTGAAATTGCTAAGCAATCAATCTTTTCAATCAATCAATTTAAATAAACTAATTATCTAATTGGAAATTCGATCAAAGTAAAGCATCTAGGAATTTGATTCGCCAAGAGTTGGATCATAGAATTAAGCATGCACTTTGCACAGATTGAACGATTCAAGGAATTGCAATCGACTTGAATTTAATCCTTTCTTTTGAAACAAATTAAATTGCCTAAACGAATTCAACTAACACTCTCTCAAGTGTCTTCGATTTAGTCTAAGTTAAAGATTTGTGAATGCTAAGTCTTCTCTTAACAAGCAATCCTCTCTCGAGTTTCACTAAGTCAAGTTCTATCAAGGTGATCTAGTAGTGAGTTTCATCTTTTGGTACTTCACTCAACTACCTAACATAAGCAAGCTAAATTAGCCAAATTCTAGTGACAACATTTCAATATCAAGATAGAAGTAAATAATTCCAATCATGAAACAAGCACAAGATTGTAAAGTTTAAGGATCCAATTACAATACTATGGCTACAAAATTAATCGATTAAATAAAACTACTCATTCATATTTCAAATTCTACTAAAACAGGAGTTTCAAGAATAAGCTCAAAATGGAAGGAAAACTTTACAGCAATAGCAGCCCTTCAATTAAGCAACAATCTTCAAGCCTCCAAGAGCAAAGCTTCTCCCTACACTTCTCCTTTTGCTCCCAAAAAAGAAAAAAAAACTAAACTAAACTTTAACTAAAAGAGAGATGGATTTGAGAGTAGTAGTGAGATGGTGATGGGTGCTCTCTCCTTCTTAAGCCTTGGAATACGCCCTTATAAGCAGCAAAAGGAGCATCCTCAACCGCACAAAGAAGGAAAATGAAGAGGTTAGCAGTTATAGGCTCACCACGGTCCGTGGGGGACACAACGGACATATTGTGGTCCTGGCTGGTTCCAAAATCTTCTGCTCTTCTCTTCCTCCATAGGGCATAGGGCTTGGTGTACCTCTGTGGTGGGCCAATAAGCACTCAAATGAGGTCAATTGTTGGGTTAAATGGTCTAAAATCCTGTAAAAGTCACCAAAGAGCCGTACCCAAGCATAAAACGAGAATAAAAGCATAAATTATGACATTAAGCTCATGAATTCCTGAAAAAAGTGCTACAAAATGTCCCAAAAATGAAGTATATAAAAGCACTTATCAATCTCACTGTGGATGTAGATTCGATTTTTCATGATAAACCCGTCTCGTATGGGTGATTTTGTGCTACCTTGTTAACGTTTTCATCAATTCTTAGGGTCTTGTTGTTAAATTGGCATGTGAGCTCTTTGTTTGTCAAAATTACTTTTGAGCTCTTGAAAAATGCGGAAAAAAAGTGAAAAAAATGAAAAAAAGAAGAAAGTCTAAAAAGGTGAATAAAAACCTAGGCACCAATGTTCATAGCCGCAATCTTTATTTCATATCTTTAATTTGCTTGAATATATTCTCTTTTACTTGATTTCATATCTATCTGGGCAATGAAATAAGTGCTTTGCATAGTCTAATAAAACCCCTTTCTAGGGAAGACCCAAATATTTGTAAGTCAAGCAGGTTTAGGATGTGTGCGTTATCATTCTTGGAAAAAAAAAGAAAAAATGGAGCAAATAAGGTAATTAGATAACAAAACGGGGATCGTGTCGATGTTAGCAACTTGATTCATAAAAGTTGATACACGTTTGCCCATGCACCAAGGTGTACATATCATTGCACATTGTGTGTGGGGTGAAAAATGAGAGTCGGGATGCTTCTTTAACTTAGATGTCTTTTGATTGTTCATTACATTTATATATACTTTTGTGACTTGGTTACTAGGGTGATGTAATTGCCTGAGTCATGTACATGGTTTCTCCATTACTTTTATATCTGTTGATGTTCTTAAAAAAACCAAAAAGATTTTTCCTTTGTTTTTGAAATAATTTTATGGATATTTCTTCTGAAAACCCTCATAAGACCTCACTCGTCCACTTAGGAAACTGAGTGGTTCAGACAGCTTGTTGCATACGCTAAATGCAACGGTGATTGCTACGGCAGTGAGCTAGGATTTTCTTTTCTTATTTTCCGTTTTTTTTTAGGTAATTTAGTTGTTTTACTCGAGGACGAGCAAGATCTTATTGTGGGGGTATTTGTTTAGCCCAGAAATCAACAATTTTATCCCCCTTAACTTATGATTTTATGGTCAAAATAATTATTAGTTAGAATTTTTATTTGTGTTTTGTTTATTTTACAGAAAAAATCAAAAAACATAAAGAAATTGTTAGAAAGTGAAGTTTTGGGCCATGAAATAAGGATTGAAGCAATATACCAAGAATCAGCCCAACCCCAAATTAAATAAAAACCCATCCCCCTTACGTGCCCATCATGTGACGACCTACCCCAAATCTCCTTTCTCTTTCCTCTCTCAGCTCACACAAATGCAACCAAACCCTCAAAAACCCCCAACACCCCACATCCCCCTCTTCTTTTTCTGGTTGTTCGACATCCTCATCATTCCCATCTCTCTCTCTCTCTCGATCTCGCCATCACACACTAGCATCAACCCTCATCTTCATCCATCGCCATACCACCATCCTTACGCATTAGCGCATCACAAGCATCGCCAGTCGTCCCCATCTGCAACGTCCACCTCGCATGAATTCAAAGGCCGAGATTAAAGGAAGGAAGGTTGTAAATAGAGGTTGTAACGCGGCTAGGTATCGAATTAGGTTTTAGTTTTACGATTTTAGATTTAATTTTAGGGTTTTTAGCTGTTTTAATTCGAGTTTCGCAAATTAGGGTTAGATTTTGAGGGTTTAATTTCAAGTTTTGTTTTAGATTTGTTAGGGTTCTATTTCACTTGGAATTGTTCTGTTCTTCACTCTTAATCTACGCATATTAGCCAAAATTAGTGGAATCAGTTGTAGTTTTGTTGATTTTTTAAGTAAGGCTTGTGATTTTTTGCATCGAATTTCATGAAATTGGTTCAAGTTGGAAGCTGCTGATGGCTTAATTTTTCTAGGTTTTTATTGGATTCTGTTGAAGTTGGGATTGTCTTCTTTATGAATGTTTTTGGGTTTTAATCTGGCAGTCATAGAGGTCGTCATTAATGGAGCTCAACACCATTATTTTCTCCTTCTCATAGTCTTAGGTTGGCTTATGTTTTAATCTGCTTATCTTGAATTGCTTTGGTTGATTGTTGATGGCAACCTCGATTCCCCTATTTTTTGTCTATTTTGGTCATACTGCTCCCCCTCCCTTACTGTTTTGCTTTATTTTAGCTTAGTCTTGGTGCTCTGTTTTCTGTTTCCATCATTAAGTTTGGTTGGTTTGGTTATCCTTTGATTTCGGTTGATTTTAGTTTAGTTTGGTTGATCTTAGTTGAATTAATTAGTTTGCTTCATTAATTTAATTATGTACGCTAGTTGAATCCCTTAGGAAATCTAACCATGAATAAAATTCATACTAGTATCATGACTCCTATGTTTAAATATAGTCGGTTTTGCCTATTTGATTATTTAGGATAATTTAATTTTGTTTAGAATAACTTAGTTAAATGTGACCTTAATCTCATACTCGTCCCTGTGGAGACGACTGTCAAGTACTACGATGATAGTCGTATACTTGCGGCATACTATTTTACACTAAAAAATATCGAACATGTATATGGCATACCTTCCGTGATCGTTAGCATTCATCCTCTTCCTTACAAAATGGGGCTAGCGAAGTATTTGCATACCTCTTACATGACATGAAATACTTTTCCACTCACTTTTCTCAGCCTTAGACACATTAGGGACATCTGTAGTAGACATATAAATGTATCCTCAAAATATAAACTGAACAGATATTGCATGCTACGAGTCTTGAAGGTCTGGTGACGACACTTACTCAGATAATTTATGATAAAGCAATTTTTTTGGGGCTTTGTAAAGGTGCTAGTTTGTACAAAAATGGTTTTCAAAATTAATTTTTCATGAAAACATTTTGAAGATCACAAAACACCCAGACGAAATCAAATAAGGGCCAAATTGGCCTGTTTTGTGAAGATTCGACACTAATGACCATTGATGCATCATTTGCAATCCTTCTTTAAGTTCATAAGATGCTTAAATTTATCTAGCCACAGTCCTCATTAAATGATCTTTCCAAATATATATTATAACCCAAATCCAATAGAAAACAGAAGAGATACACACTAGATGGCGACATGTGCACAAAATAGGCACTCTCTCACTCTTGGGCACAAAAGTCTCTCCATACTTGCTCAACACGCATAAAAGTTCATCTATTAGAAATTATACTTTATAAGCTTTCGAAAAAAAGAATCAACGTAGTTGGAGGTCAAACACAAAATTCATTGTAATAACAAATGGCTTGAAAACTGCTAAGCCCAGTGACTTACCACCGGAACAAATATTTTGTCATTGGCCCGTAGCGGTTATTGTTGGCACTGTTTTCCCTGTGGTTGATTCCAAGAGCATTTTCTAATGTGTAACTGGTCTTTGCTTATCATCCAAAGCACAATTTTTGCCAAATTAACACAGAATCTTCTACTAATTATTTTAGGGAATAAAAGCCTTATTGAATCTACAAACCCTAGGAGGACTCATTCAACCCTTTCCACTATAAAAAGAGTCTCTCCTCCTCCCTCAAAGGACATCAATAGACACATTAACACAGATTGACACAAAAAATATATTTTCTTCTCTTCTTCTTGCTAGAGAAGCCTTCTTTTCCTGTAAAATTCTTCTATCAAGTTATTATTCCATGCATAAACACCAATATAACCCTAAAATAGTCTCAAATATGATAAAAAAAAGGTGTCTAGAAGTATCTATCTACTCACTTTTGTGACCAAATAATGCATGAAGGATGAGACCCCTGATGCTTTAAGTCCATGGCCTACTAAGGCTACCATTGTCGCTGAACCATCAACCCCAAAGCCCTAATCACTCCATGCTACTTGACTCTCTGCCTCTCTCTCTCTCTCTCTGTCCCTCTCTTTCTTTCTGCGTGGGTGTGTGTATGTGTGTGTGAGTGAGTGTTTGTAAGTTTGTGTGTAATGCCTTAGCGCAACAGGTCATGTTGTTAAATAGCCCATTGGCTAACAACGTAGCCTTTAAGCCTTTTCGCTCAGAGACTCGCCCCTAATAGCCTCGTTGTCCGCGCTTGGGCTTAAAAAAGAGAAGTGTTTGTCATTGTAGTCTGCCTGCTATATCACTATGCAAACCATGACACGTTTCCCTAATTTTTGATGTGGGACCGAAGATCTTACAGTTGCTCCCACTTAAAGAGATGGCGTCCTCAAAAGGCCTTGGATTGTCTCTTAAACTGGTGGTTGTGGCAATGACAATGATTATCAACCCATAGTTTTCTTTCTACAGTGTTGAATAGCACTACAATTACCTAGTCCGAGGTCCGCTTTGATACCAACTATAGTAGCCCAACCCAATCTGTTAGATCGGCAGATAACCTATTGCATAATAAACAAACATCTAAGCCTTTTTGTCAAAAGACTAGCTACTAACACCATGTTTTCCTCACTTGAGCTTGAAAAAGAATGTTGTTGAGTAGGCTCGTTGTATCACTATATAAACAATCACATGTTTTCCTGATCTTCTAATGTAGGACTAGGTATGTTACACTTTCTCTTGTTCTTTCTCTGTCTTTCTCTTCTATCTTCCATTCCTTGAAATCATTCTATTCAAATCATCACGTTAGTTAACTTTTTTAATATCTCTTAATCTTATTGGATGTTTAGTTGGTTAGGCCTATAGGCCTCGTTGATAGATGGCCCTGATTGACCAAAAATATATTTTGTGCTTGCATCCCATCTTAAGAGAATATGCCCTTTAGGATGTTGATGCTAACCAAACCCCTAATTAACTCTTATTCTCACCCCTAAGATAATCCCTGGCCAAGGTAAACTCTTGAAGTCAAGTCAACATCATTTCTACCACTAGTCTCAACTTTACCATTGATTTTCATCCACTAAACAAAGTCTAATTTCAATGTAAAATGATATGCTGGAATAACATATTAGTTTACTTTGGAAATATGAAATAAATTCCAATAGATAGATGCTTTTCCATTCCATAGATTTGCATCAATTGAAACCTATCCTACCAGCTTATTATGGCGTGACAATGAGATAATTTTGTGGCCTTTTCAATTTAGTCTAACTGTGTCCAATTGATACATGTTCCAAGTTTTGGTCTTACTTTATATGTCTATTTTGATATCATATCATTCAATTTTCTATGTTATGTCACATAAGAGGAAATGGCCAAGCTAATTGGGATTATACCTAAAAATAAAAAATAAAAAATCCAACTTGAGATGATTTGGGTAATGGTTTGAAATGAGGGGTTTACAACTATTTAATTTGAATATACTCACATGGGGAAATTATGAACTCATCAAAGAAGGCTCTCCAAGGGGAAGCACCTCCATTGGAAATGTATGCACCTCTACAAGCTTCTAGAAAGCTAATCAGGATGGTAAAATTTCCAACACATTATCATTGTAATAAACTTTGGACTTTAGTTTAGATTTCTTACAAATTTGTTGGAACCCTCGTGGCCCCCTCAACCTCACTAACATCTATTTTTAAAGTATTTTGATATTTAAAGACTTGGTCGTTCACTGTAAAATGCATATTATGATGATTCTCTTTCCATAAAAACCTCTGTAAATCTTTAGCTATTTTGATTGGTAATTCAGGAGTCTTCTCTTCACAATCTTTTCTTTGGTGTCCTAGAGTTTATGGGAAGGATTTGGTAAGAAGTTTATCTTTTCATTGATTGTTTGAGTTGATTCAAAATCATATTGAGTGCATTTTCTCTTGGATGATTTTGGGCTAATAATCTTTAAGAGTGAGTTTCATATACACCAGATATTATGGGCTTGGTTGTGTTTTATGTTCATCTAGAGTTGTATATTATGTGGGATAAATCTTTATTCAACTTTAAATTGTTTTCAAATAGTGTTGCCCAATATTTTTTTGTATGGAACCCGTATTTGCTTAAAGTTAAAAGAGAGAAAAACATAGAAGCCACATTTAAAAGCTTAAAGAGGGTGTAACTACAAACTTTCATAGTGAGGTTATACGATAAATTCAAGGGGTAGCAAAATTGAAGTCATCAGAGTGTCAATCAAAGGGCCAATAATTCATATGATCTTTCTCCCCCCCCCCCCTCTCTTGCTTGTACCCCTCACAGTCATGCCTTATGTTAGAGTCCTTGACAAACTTAAGATATATTCTACCTATCAGAATTTCTTCAATTGCTAAATTGAAGTAAGTTTTGATGAAACTCAAACTTGGGTAAGTCAAACTGCTATCAGAATGACCCATTTTATTGGCCTTTTCAAAACCATATGATGAGTGCACCAAAGTTACAAACCAAGAAAAGTTGACATGTAAAAATTAGTTATCCAGAGTATTTGACCCACATAAAGTCATAATATGATCGACACAACTTTACCTTAGTAACAGTTAATGTTAAATAATTAAACTGTTAGTTACTTCTTTAGATATGTGATTCATGATGCAATCAATGAGTACACTAGTTTTCAAAACCCATGTGTTTCATGGTTTACTATGGTATTGATAATCATTGTAGTGAAGTGAAAATCAAACTTAAATGAAAGTAAAAATAATGTTAAACGATAGATTTACTAATGTACCTGTAGCTTTTCTTCTATACCGCATTATTTGAATTATTCATAGTAAATGAACTGTACTTCTACATTTTATTTCGTTCTAAATGATAGGACACTACTGAATATAAATGAGAAAACTAAAAATTAACAACAATTATATTTCATTTAGCTTGAAATGAGCAACAAAAGGAGGGAAAGTGAAAAAAGGAAAAGAATATCACCATTGAGAATAATTAACCCAAGTAAAAGTTAGTCTTTTAAGTAAATAATTTGTAAACAACATAAGATAATGTGAAACTATAGCATAGATGCTAATAAATTTTTAATTCTCATAAATGTGTGATAAGTTGCAATAGTTAGCAGATGGGTTTTCAAAACATAAAAAAAAAATTATATTTAGAATAAGAAAAATAATCAACATTATATGATGCACTACTCACATAGTAAAATTTTTTGTAATGAGATATTTGAGTTAGTGATATTTTATTTTTAATGAAGGATCAAAAGCCACAACCTAATACATTACTATCCAAATATGATTTATACATTAGGTTGGAGATTTAAGGGATGGGATTACAAAGATATTTGTTTTTTTTAGTTTGACTTATCTTATCCCTCTATAAGTCTATGACGTTCTCCCACCACTTAGTAATGCCTCACAATAAAAAGTTGTATTAATTTTCGATAGTAAAGAGTAATAATGGTAGGGATTATACAGTAACTAATTCATTAACCATTATCTTTGTAGTGAATGTATTAATGATTAGTCATCCAATGTCATTCTTTTTTCTTTCTTTTGTAATTGATTAATTAATTTACAATACTAAAATTGCTATTTGTTTGTAATAGTTATACTTGGTTTGTAAAAATGTGTGTTTTTTAACTCATTTCCTTCAAAATTAAGCTTGATATTAGGATCCTCTGGAACTTTGACACTTGACAACATTGTATTGATTTGTTTTGTTTTAATATAATCTTATAAATAAGAAAATGAATAAATCCTTTATTTTGAAAAAATCCTGTATTTTGTAGGAGAAAACTTTCCCTGAACTATAGCAGTAACACATTGACCATTTAGTAAGTCACCTTAACCAAAATGAGTTAAATTTATTTGATATGTTCCTTGGAAAAGTTAATTTGAACTCTTGTAAGTCATTCTTGGAATATTTTAGGATGATACTTGCAAAATTCCAAGTGAGGAAAAACAATAAAAACAAGCAAATAAGCTGGTGTAGATGCCTAAATATAGCATCTATATTTTTTAATTGCCCAATGATAATATCCCCACTATGCATTTGGAGGCCCAACAAAGTGATTACTGTAATAAGAGTCTAATTAAGGAAAATGAGAGTCCAATTAGATGGGAGAGCGCAAGTGAATAGGCCTAATGGGCCAGGGAACTAGCTTGTTCACCTATAGGGAACCCGACCGGGTCTCCGTCTTTCCCTCATTCCGAGTACGAGTTAGTTTTAATTATTCGTAGCTCTAATCCGTGCCTGATTAGTCTGTCATTCCTATTTAAGTTAGATTCCTAGTTAAATTAGTGAACGTGCTAAGATTAAGTCTAATAAGACTAGGATATCATCTCCTTCTCCTAGCCTAAGTTGGTCTAAACAACCACTATAAAAAGGGGGCTACTCCTTAGGGCTAGAGGCAATAGAAAATTGGCATCAAATAAAATTTAACAGTAAAAATAAAACACCAACCAAAATAGAAGCCAAACTGTTGTGGGGGATTGCACTCTGAGCGAGGTGGATCCTCACAGTGGCGACTCCACTGGGGAGATTTTCTTTAAGTAGGTGAGGTTTAAAATTCAATGTGAGAAATCATTTTAATTACACTTGCATTAAACATCCTACATTTAAAAGTTCCACTGGTTGGGACTACCGCAAGCGCACTGGCAGCTGTAGTATAAATAAAAATATCGTTCCTCAGGGACTAATGTAACTTACAGAGTCTTGCCTGTTAGAATGTGCTAAGAAAAATTCTAATTCAATTGGTTTTGATTTAACTATTTCTAATTCACTATTTTGAATCAATTAAAGAGAAAATATGTCTAGGAATTCTCGTAGTTATGAAAGGGTATTGGATCAAAATGACAATCATGTGCTTTTCTCTAATTGGTTAATCTCGAGGAACTGCAATCTCTCCAGAAATTTGATCTATTCTTTCAAAATGAATCAAATTTGCCTAAACTAAGCAAAAGTCGTTCTTTTAAACTAATTTGCCTTAATTCAATTTGAATATCTTTGATTACTCTTCAGTCCTCCTAACATGCAAATCTCTCTTTCGAGAGGACTCTACGTTAGGTTTAATCAAGTAGTACAACAATCAAATGTCACATTTCAGTTTTTCACCCGATTGTTTCAAGTGTGCAAGCAAATTTTGGCCAAAAATCTACTCACAACATGATAATCACTTGATAGAACGAAATCAAATCATGAAAATAAGTAGAATTCTTTAGATTAAAACATGATACAACAACACTTTCATGAACTGCTAAATCCCTAAACAAAAATTAAACTACTCACACATGATTAAACTAAACATCTAACTACTCTAAAATGATAAATCTAAAGCGAAAAGAGAAGAGAAGAGAGAAGAGTTTGCTCAGCCAAAATGCGTGCTTGCATCTTTTCATTTTAGAACCCGATCCCGCTTCCTCGCGAATTTTCTTCTTTTACTTGCTTTCCTTCACTCTAAAATGAAATCTAAATCTAACTAGATGATGGAAAGAACGATGGATTGGGATGACGTGAGTTGAAATGAGGGTGAGAGCTCCCCTTTTATAGCAAAGCTGCTAGAAGTCGAACAGCCACGCGTATAAATGACATTAAAAATTGCTTGGAAGTTGAAAGCCACGAGAAAATAAACAGCCTCGCAGTAAATAGAGGCATCATGGACCGTAGCATCCACCATGTGCAGACCGTGGTGTCCACTGCCTTTGCATTCTTCTGTTCTTCTCTTTCTTCCATGGGCATGGAAACTGTGGGCATCCGTGCTGAGTCATAAGGATGACTTTTAAGGGTGAATTCTTGATTAAAAAGGTCTCAAAACCTGCAAAATTCATCAAAGCACTATACCCAAGTGTAAAATGAGATTTTTGGGGTAAAATCTAAGCGTAAAACTTATGAATCCCCTAAAAACGCATCAAAATGACCCTGAAATGATATGCTCTATGGGTAGCTATCAAACTCCCCCACGGTTAATCCGTTGCTTGTCCTCAAGCAAACACTAGATAAAACCAACGAGGAGAAAAACATCTAGGACTCTGAACTTGACAACCTCCTTAAAGTAAGTAAGCCATAGCATATCATAAGCAAGAATAGCAAGCAATGGCAACCCCAAGTAGTGTATAAAAGTTTTTCAAAATTAGAAGGAGGAGAAGGTTTTCGAAAAAGTTCGAGACCACAAGCTCGATATGAAACTTGATCAACCCTAAAGAACCACAAAGCATGTCATATAAGCACATGGAATTGAATGGAGCCAGATGGACTGATAAGACCTCACTTTGGGAAATATGAATAATTTCCGCTTATGTGTTTAAAATATAACATAGATGCACTCAAGACTCATTCCAAAGATGCAATCTACCATATGCTTCCAAAGACTCTCAAATTCTCCACAACTGAAATGTAATGTACACAAGAAAATCAAGAGGACTTTACTTGGGTTGTAATGTGGGCTAGAAGGGTTAAGGGAAAGGAGTTGACAAATGGATTTGGGCAATGTGGAGCTACTTAGCCAAGTGACTATGGAGTAACCTACAAATTACCTAGAAACTAATAAGTTCACCAGCACACCAAACTCTAAAAATTCAATGAACATACCCTAATGAATTACATAGGAAATGAGTTGACAAAGAAAGGAATACAAGCTACTTACATATCCAATGCCAATCATTTAGTCATTTTTTTTCGCTTATTTTTTTTCCTTTGATTTTTGTTTTCTTTTTTCTTTACTCCTTTTTGGCTTTTTTTGCAACATGACTTTTTCTTCAACACAACTTTTTTTCATTTTTCACAACCGAATATATATGCATGCATAACCCAAACAAAAGGGAACCAAAGAAAATGCTCAATATAATCAATCCCTCAATAAACCAACATACCAAAGCCACCTTAAACTCAATTACTACCAAAGCCATCAACTACATAGATGAAGTGATGCTCCATAGACTTAGCTTAAATGTAGGAATATGTGTTTGGCCAAGGGCTAATATGAAGGGATCACAACAAAGACGGAAAGAAGCTCAAAGGGGTAAGCAAATGGGGAAAACACAAGTAACACAAGGGTAGGCTATTTGGTTATGTGGCTAAAATGGTCAAAGAAAGAAATGCCTCTATCGTCTCATAAACTATGCACATGCTAATGTTGTTTTGAACAAGAGTCAAGGCAAGTTCTGGAGATGCAACATGGAAGAGTCACACACATGAAAGAATGATGGGACTAAATATAATGATTAGTCCAAATAAGGCTCAAAATCTCACAGGATATCTATCAAAGTCTCATTAAGCTCATAAAATGACTCCCATATACCAACATTAGCGCTATTGACTCTAAGGGATAATAAAGTTCTCAATCAAGACAAGGGTCAAAACAAGAAATATTTATAAAACCTTCACAAATTTTAGCACCAAAAGGGATTACACATCAAAAGATATTCCAGATCACGAATGCTATTTTGCCTAAAGAATCATTATTGGAGCTTGTCTCAAACTAATCACACCATCCCTATATGTGATCCTATATGCAAACCTAAACGCAACTGAATGCAAAACACTAATGCAAACAAAAAGAAAACCTAAAACTATATGCTCTAGCATGTATGCAAACTAATAACGAAAATAAAAACCATAGAAACTACCCTTCCCCTATGCTTAGATAATGCATTATTATTCAAAGTAAGGGAACTTAGAGAAGGGGAACAAAAGAAAATAATCTCACCAGGTTAGGTGCAAAATCCACGTAAGCTATTCAGCCTCGTACTAACCGGAGCTCATGGAGCATCAGCTACTCCATCACAATGTTAAGACTTGGCCCTTCAAATCAGACATCATCAAGGCACCCAGAAGATTATCAAACTCCGCAGCATAGAGTTTCCAAGCATGGCAATAAGAGAGCACGAAAATAATCACAGCAAAGAAAGTTAGTGTTCTCTTCAACAAAGCAAAAGCCATAGAAAACTCGAAAGAGAAAGCAAACAAAGTGTCCCATGTGATTTTTCCAGGCTTGTCCACTAGGAATATGCAATACGAGTCAACGGAGGCATCATACCCGCAAAGGTATCCTAGGGAAAGAAAATTATCAATATTTCCACCAAGCATATTAAACATGTTATCCTCATAGCCCAAATCATTATTAGCATCACAAATCATAGGATTATCAATGGGCGCATCTAAAGAAAACTCGGGGGAAATAGGGGGTTGCGAAGAAACAGGTGAAACATGGGAATGATCAAGGGGATTAGGGAGAATAATATTATTAAAATGAAGGCTAGGAAAGCCCTTATGCACAAACACATCACATGACCCCTCCAAAGGAGTCCCAACTAGACCATACACCTCCTTTAAAGTATCTTCTAACTTAAAACATGCATAAACAACATCAAACCTAGCATCAAGCCCAAAAGGCTTACCCGCCTCAAGCCCCATGCAATAAGCTAAAGGAAAGGATGAATCATGTAAGGTCAGGACAACATCAATATTGTCCATAGGTGATACAAAGTTAGATTGATCATAGCATGCATAATAAGGACACGAATTAGAAGCATGGTTAGAAGAATTACAGAAATCACACCAAAAAGGAGCATAATAAGATCTAGCATAGAATGCACAAGGATTAGGAAATGAATATCTAGAAACACGACTAGCTGTTTCAAACTCAAATGAATCCCAAGCAATCCACTCAAGCAAATACCATGTCTCATCAATATTTTTACAATGAAAATCCCAATACTCAAAAAGAATACAGGTTTTACTATTCACACCCTCATCAACGTTGTCTAGGTTTTCCCATTTACCAACACAATAACCATATTGAACAAGAAAAGCATTTAAATACTTAAAATATCTCTAAAATAGTTCATGCACGAATTGGGGGAAATAGAAAATTGCCATTGTTGTTTCTCAAATTTTGTTTTATTTTTTTTAATTTTCAATTTATTTGGTTTTTTTTTAGAAAAACAAAATTCTTAGGCAAACCTATCCGAAAAAACCTAATATTCGACGTTAGTCCCCGAAAACGACACCAAAAACTTGATTGGAACTATCGCAAACACACGGGTAGCCGTAGCATAGATAAAGATATCATTCCTTAGGGACTAATGTAACTTACTGAGTCTTGCTTGTCAGAATGTGCTAAGAAAAATTCTAATTCAATTGATTTTGATTTAACTATTTCTAATTCACTATTTTGAATCAATCAAAGAGAAAATATGTCTAGGAATTCTCATAGTTATGAAAGCATATTGGATCAAAATGACAATCATGTGCTTTTCTCTAATGGTTTAATCTTGAGGACTTGTAATCTATCCAGAAATTTGATCTATTCTTTCGAAATCAATCAAATTTGCCTAAACTAAGGAAAAGTTGTTCTTTCAAACTAATTTACCTTAATTCAATTTAAATATCTTCGATTACTCTCTAGTCCTCCTAACATGCAAATCTCTCTTTCGAGACGACTCCACGTTAGGTTTAATCAAGCAGTCCAACAATCAAATATCACCTTTTAGTTTTTCATCTAATTGTTTCAAGTGTGCAAGCAAACTTTTGCCAAAAATCTACTCACAACATGATAATCACTTGATAGAACGAAATCAAATCAATCAGAAAAATAAGCATAATTCTTTATATTAAAACATGATCCAACAACACTTTCATAAACTACTAAATCCCTAGACAAAAATTAAACTATTCACACATGATTATATTAAACATCTAGCTACTCTAAAATGATAAATCTAAAGTGAAAGGAGAAGAGAAGAGAGAAGAGTTTGCTCAGCCAAAATGCGTGCTTGAATCTTTCGGTTGCAGAACCTAATCCCGCTTCCTCACGAATCTTCTTCTTATACTTGCTCTCCCTCACTCTAAAATGAAATCTAAATCTAACTAGATGGTGGAAAGAGTGGTGGTTTGGGATGATGTGTGTTGAAATGAGGGTGAGAGGCCCCTTTTATAGCAAAGCTGCTAGAAGTCGAATAGCCACGCATATAAATGACATTAAAAACTGCTTGGAAGTTAAAAAGCCACGAGAAAATAAACAGTCTCGCAGGAAATAGACACACCACAGACCATAGCATGCACCACGGGGAGACCATGGTGTCCACTGCCTCGGCATTCTTCTGTTCTTCTCTTTCTTCCATGGGCATGGTGATTGGGGGCATCCGTGGTGAGTCATAAGGATGACTTTTAATGGTGAACTCTTGATCAAAAAGGTCTCAAAACTTTTAAAAGTCATCAAAGCACTATACCCAAGCATAAAATGGGATTTTTGCGGTAAAATCTAAGCGTAAATTTCTGAATTCCCTAAAAACGCATCAAAATGACCCTAAAATGATATGCTTTATGGGTCCTTATCAAACTACCCCAACTGGGATAACGGAACCTCTAGGCAAACCCTGCTATTAACCGAGGGGAGATCTACTAGTTAACTTGGTGGGTCCATTAGACTCTTCTGAGTATGCATTTATTCACCCATTCGTGACACACTTTCGGGTTCACATGACTAAGGGAAGCAATCAAAAAATTATAGTCTTGTGATGCACCCCATGGATGATGTACAAAACATTTGGGTCTCGAGATAACTGATCGAAACCTGACCTGAAACCCTTATAACTTAGAACCTTAGTTTAGGATAGAAATCATGTGCATGCTTGGATGTTTTTGGTTGTATGATTTAAATTCTTTTTTTTAGCCCTAGGGTTTATACATTGATGCTTTAGGTCTTATGAGAGCCCATGTTGGGATGGGTCTAACTTAGTGGCTAAGGTTAAGAACCAAGTTGGCTTCAAGGCCAATTAAGCTCTAAATGGCTCTTAACCTTAGACCTGAATAGCCTATAACCCTAGTCTAGCAAATAAAAGTCTTAAAAGGAGGTACAACCATGCTTGAATGATCATGGTTGGGTTTTTGAAAAAAAAAAGAGTCTACGTCTCGATAGGAGTCTAGGACTATTTTAGAAAAATTTGGCTAGAATTGTTGTCAGTCTAGAACTAGGAAGAGGGAGTGAGAGTCAGTCTCTAAAGTCAATAAAGAACACGATCAGTATCCTAAAGGGAGTATGTCTCCTGCTAATTAGGTCTAGGCTTAGGATAAAAAAGGGGTTAGGAGTCAAGAAGCCAGTCTTAGGGACCAATAGGGAACCCCATGAGTCTGATTGCATCAGTACTAGCCTGAGTTTAGGATAAAAGGGTAAAATCCAAGAGGCCAATCTTAAGATCCAATAGGCAATCCGACCATCACCCAGTAATCCAGTTCACCTCAGTTTCCGCCTACTTGAGTTGCCATATTGGGCTCTTGGTCTTAGGTTTTTTTTTATAGGTCATAAGTCCATATATTTTCAGTCTTTGTTTCCCTAGTAAGGTACTTAGATGACCTAGTATTGAGCACTTTTCATTATTCCTCAGGATAGGGAAGGCTAAGAAAGTATATGAGCGAAGTCCAACAACTAGGAAACTTCTATGTAAGGAGCAATCAAAGGAACCTCCACCAGACAGGTCAAGGTGAAGATCTAAGTCAAGGGAAAATCATACACCAATGGTAGGGAACAATGAGATCACTCAACTCATGAAGATGATTAAAGTGATGCAAGCCAAAATGGAAGAGAACGATAAGAAGGTAGAGACAATGGTTAATGTAGTTCAGAACCTCACTATGGAATCCCAAGCAAGATAGTGAGCAACCTCCTCCTCAAGAAGGTGCAAACAATGAGGGAAAGGGAGAAATGGAGAAGAGAAAGGAAGGAGAACAGAGAAGAGCACTCCTCAAGCTAATCAACGTATAAATCACATCGAACAACTACTTAAGGAATCATCCATGTTTAACAATTATTTTAATGACCAGACGGGATTACTTCAATCTTGAAAAGTAAGTTGTCCCCAAAGTTCACTATGCTTGACATCAAGTTCCATGGAACTGAAAATCCATATCAGTGTGTGACAAGCTTTGTTAGTGCAACGACTTTAAAGAGGATTCACAAGGACATCTTCCACCTCATATTTCCTTGGACCTTTGACAAGGATGTTGTGACATGGAATAACATCATGGACCCATGAAAGGTTGTGAATTGGGATGGTTTGGGCAATGAATTCCTACTATAGCATTCATATAATATTAACCTCTCAATCACACTCAAAGATCTAGATTTGCTTAAGTAAGAAGAACAAGAAGGGTTCACTGACTACTTGGCCATATGGAGGGCAAAGGCTGCTCATATGGTAGATCGACCTTCTGAAGCTAATCAAGTGAGGCTTTCGTTAGAAACCTCCGACTTTCATATAAGTAGCACTTGCGATTCATGCCATTTGAGAATTTCACTACATTGAGAAATGTTGGCATTCTAATGAAAGAAGAGTTGTCCTAGGAGGCACCTATTAAGATTCGTAACAATTGGAAAAACAACTATTAATACTAGGATAAAAAGGCTAGTAGCTCCAAGGAGTTAAATGCAATAAATTGCTTTACCGAACATGCCCCCATAGGAACCACCTACACCCATGCTTTGGAGCGATTATTAGCCAAAGGGAAAATAGACCTTTCTAAGATTAAGCTAGAAGCTGAAGCTCTTTGACAATCCAAGAACTTCTATCAGACCAAGTATTGTAAGTACCACCGGTCGTGAGGACACGACGTTGAAAATTGTTGAACCTTTTTAAAAATAAGCTAGAAAGGATGTATAGGTCGAGATAGCTCCCACTACCTAAAGCAGCTAAGAAGCCCAACAACGACAAGAACCCACTAGGGGACCACGAAAGAATCTTTGTTATCAATGACTAAGAAGGAGAATAGGACCCATCTGTGTTCATACAAAACATTCTTGGCCCGAAACCAAGGGTGGGCATGCCTACATAGCATATAGAGGTCCTCAACTTATATGAGAGTGACACATATGATGTATATAAAACCCAAGGAGGTTAATGCATGTCAAAGCAAGTGATAATGACCTCAGGAGTGAGAACTAAGAAAAGGATTTTTGAACAGAGGAGGACCAAGCCATAGTTCAACATCTTACAAAAGTTGGGAGACACCAGGCTAAAGAGGGCCCATAACAAGCCCAAAAAAGAAAAGCCCAAAAAATATCGATAGTAAAGCAACTAAAGAAACCTAAGGTAGATGTGTCTATCTGGCAACTCACAGTAGATTCTAAAAAACATAGGCAAGTCTTAATAAACGAGTTGGATAAAATTGACGTGTCCCCTGAAGCTACACCAGAGGAAATATTGTCCACCATTACCACTAGCAAAGGCACCATAACCTTGAGTAGCAAAGATCCCCCACCAGGAGGTTTGGTGCACAACAACGCCCTTTACCTCACTATGATATGCATTCAAATGTATGTACCTCTTACCCTGGTTGATAATGGATCAGCAGTAAATGTATACCTTTGGAGAATGGCTAAGAGGTTAGAAATCAAGGAGGATCAACTCTCAGCACCATCCACTCACTTAATGGCATACAACAACTCAATGTGGTCCCTGTGAAAGGAAGTGTGGAATTCCAAGTGTTAGACATACCTGCTACCTATAATATGCTCCTAGGAAGGTTATGACTCCACGACCGCTAGGCAGTTCCTTCCACTTTGCATCAGAAGGTAAAGATGTTGATAAAACGCAGGTGCTGACCATTGAAGGAGATAATCTATGAGCTATAACACTAATAAGTGGTTAGTATTAGAAATGGAGCACAATCGTAATGAAGAAGAACTCTACAACTTTGAAATGGTGGTAGTCTTATAAAAGGACAGAGCTCACAACTTTGATCCTTATTCAAATCTAAATGTGAATGTTATCCTTAAGAAATGGGGCTATTTCCCAGGAATGGCTATAGGATAAAGAGCACAGGGGTGGACAACCTTCCCCTTGACTCAAAGGTAGGATTACTAATTTGGGCTAGGGTATCAGCCCATTTTAGAAGAAGTGTTAGGCAAGTAACCTAGGTTTGGAGGGTTGTTGCTATGAAAGGGTACCCAAAGCCCTATACTACCCTATTTGCACACTCTTAATGCACAATTTATGCACAAAGGAGACAATTTCCCTTTTATAGCTTTCTTAAACCTCGTTATATGAAGGAGAGGGAAATCTTAGTACCGAGGCTAGAAGTATTCAATTACTGCCAGCTGTTAGAGAAGGAGCCGCTCACTACCACTAGAGAAGACCAGTCCACTCATGACTAGGTTGACTTGGCTAAAAGAAAAATCTTCGGGAGTCTAGTCGAGCAAAGCTATAGGAAGAAAGAAGACCCTACTATTGTTCTGTCCCTCCCCATGTTTAACAGTGGGTTTGATCCTGCCAACCTCATCACCACGGCTAATAACAAAAGCTTCAAGTGACTTGGACAACTGAGGGGGAAGGAAAAGTGTTCACCATAGCTATAGGGGATAGTTTAAGAGAGTCTAGGAATCACTCTTTGGTCTTTGTCCCTTCAAAATCTGCATTAGATATACCTATTTCTGATTTTAATAAGATAAACTCTTTTGCTTGTGACTTGTGTCATTACTTTCCTTTTGAATGCGTTACCTCTTATACTGAAAATGAAGATATAACTCCTAAAGAATTAATTAAAAAGTGCAAGATCATGAACACTGAACTTTCATAATTGAGGATACAATACTAATCACCTTGATGACTCCTAAGGAGCCTAAGAGCTCAAAATAGGAAAATTGCTAACCTTGAAGGAGCAAGAAATTTTACTTTACTCATGCAGGAATTCATAGATGTCCTTGCATGGTCCTACAAAGACATGCCAGGCATTCATCGAGACATTGTTGACCAATAAAATTCCTCTCTATCTAGATGCTAAACTAATAAAATGGAAGCTTCGTAGGATGAAACCAGAATGGGCCTTGAAAATAAAGGGGGAGGTGCAGAAACAACTACATGCATAATTCATTAAGGTTGCACACTACTCCCAATGGGTAGCAAACATTTGTACCAGTCCCACAAAAAGATGGGAGAGTTAAAATGGGTGTTGATCTTAAGGATATCAATGAGGCAAGTTCAAAAGATGACTTTCCACTACCACATATGGACATCTTAGTAGATAATATTGCTGGTAATACTCTCCGTTCTTTTATGGATGTGTGTGCCAGTTACAAGTAAGTCAAGATGGTAATGAAAGACATAAAAAAGACTACCTTCATCACTCTGTGGGGAACCTACTATTATATTATGATGCCATTCGGGTTAAAGAATGTTGGGACTGCTTACCAGAGGATGACAACCACTTTATTACATAAGCTAATGTATAAGGAATTGAAAGTGTATATGGATGACATGATCATAAAATCTAAGCAAGGGGATGGGCATGTTCTCACTCTTTGAAAGTTCTTCACCCGGCTTAGAAAATACAATATGCTTTTGAATCCACAAACGTGTGCATTTGGAGTCACTTCAGGAAAGTTGCTAGGGCACATTGTTAGCCTTTGGGGAATTCAGGTCGACCCTTCAAAAATCAAGGCAATATAGGAAATGTCGTCGATTAGGACAGAGAAGGAAATGCAAGGATTCGTGGGTCTTCTGCAATATATCAGCCGCTTGATATCAAAGCTCATAATGATGTGTAAACCCATATTCAATAAATTAAAGGAAGGGGTAATGCCCCAATGGAACCAAGAGTGCCAGGAAGCACTTGATAAGATCAAAGAATACTTATCTAATCCACCAGTGTTGGTACTTTTCCAACCTGCATTCCTCCCATCCTATATCTCACAACAACAGCTACCCCAATGAGGGTTGTGTTAGCCCACAAAATAGAAGGGAATGACAGAGCCATCTATTTACATAAGTAAAATGTTTCTTGAATATGAAACTCGCTACACGGCCTTGGGAAAAAAACTGTCGTGGTCTTAGTATGTACAACTAAGAAGCTCATACATTACACGTTAACTCAAATGTAATAACGTGGTAGAGTATTGATGGATATGCCAATGAAATCAACTCATACTCAAAGGAATGCAAGGATTGGCTAAGAACACGAAGAACTTAGCAAGAGTTTAAAGGGGATTCCGAACTGAAATGAGAATGAAAGATAGAACTAATCTTGATTCTTGGATATAGAAACACCACCAAGGTCAAGGATAAGGCCCTTAATCTTAACTAGGGTACATAAACATCACCTAATCAAGGATTAAGAACTTAAGACTCACTTGAACACTACCTAACTTGACCTAAGCTAGGATAAGTTAGCAAGAGTTTCGGTTTGTTTAAGGAGCAATGCTCTCTTTTCTCATTCAAGGAATATGCAATCTGGTTACAAAAGAAGGCTTTCTAAGGCCTTATACACACGTCCACAAGGTTGCCTAGCGAGGTTTCTAAGCTTAATATTACAAATTAGCAAAGTACAAAGCTTGCTTAATCATACTAATTACAATCCTTGAGTCTAGTTAGCCTTCATGTTAAAGTCTAAATTCATTACTAAGCAAGTAAATAATCAAGGAGAGAGCTGGTTGCATGTGTAAGAAAGAGAAAAAGGTTGCTGGTTCCTTTTGCTTTACGGCTAGACAATGAGAATATTCATGCATTTTCTCCCTTATTTCTCATTGGTCTTGCTTGTGGTTGAGCTGATAGGCTGATGATTGTGTCTCACTCCTTTTAACTATCAAATGATGCTACTGGATTAAGATTAGATGCAAAAAAGAAGGGGAACCACCAAATGCACCAATTGGCTTCAACCGGGCAGTTTGCAAGTAGTTTGGGGATGCCACATTTCTTAGCCAAAAAGTGAGCATGATTTGGATTTCCCTCCATGGAGGGAAACCTTGGGATGTCTCTTAACTTCCCAATGCGAGAAATTAGGTCTATCATATCATTTGCTGGCCAAAACCCTCAGCAAAACCACATTGGGTAGAACCAAGCTCCAACTAGCACGGTTTGCAAAATGGACCTGGTTCTTCAATTTGCACTTGACTTAACTTGATTTTCTTGGTTGGACCAGGTAGTTAACATCTGGGGATCCAAAATATGCAAAAATTAAGGACTTAAACCTCAAGGAGGCCTAAGTAATTAAGTAGACAAAACCAGGCTTAAAATCTGCCTTGAACCTATATGCATCTATTTGTGTCCTTTGCAAAATGTGAGTGATTGTTTGGACTTTGGATGTTGAATTGAGACTTTCTAGGCCTGTTTGAGCATCCTCAATGGTCTAGATAGGAGGGACTCCATCAAGTATGAAGCCTGTATTATTGGGTTGTAAGCTACTGTAGAAATAGGAGTCAAAACATTGTGAGTGTACGGAGACTTTGATGTGATAGTTGATCAAATATCATAAGCATTAAAAGTAAGAAGTGAAGCCTTGGCACCATACCAAACTCACTTGATGGACCTTACCAAGAACTTTATCTACGTCACGCACATCTATTTCCATTGAGAGGATAACTAGTTTATGAATGCCTTGGCAAAATTAGCTTCAATGATCAACTTCCCTACTAGCATCCATGCAATACCAGTCATAGTAGAAAGGATTAACAAACCAACCAGCTCACTATAATTTCATTAAAGTATGTAGTGTTGACATCACTTCTGGGTATTATGATATTAACTAATACTTAACGAAGAAAGAATACCTGCCAGGACCCTCCCCAAAAGCCCAATGAGCATTAGGGTGGCTAGATTCGTAATATTTTGAGGGTAAAGGAAAACTATACAAGAAAACAGATGTTCGGGCATGATACGCATGAATTTTACACCTCATTCTACCTAGATTTAGTTCAAATAACTGGCAAATCAGGTTGTCTATTAGTGTTTTATTAGTTTTGTAGGCAATGAAGAGAATTGCTCAAATGAAGGATAATTGGTGCAAAGCATGCCAAAAATTAGGCACATTAACCTGTAAAACCTTGTATGATAACTCCATATAACCATGAAGTAAGGTAGGGTCAACGAGTACAAAAATTGTGGGAGAAACAAGGAAGAAAAACATTGCAGAAATTTAGCAAGGGCGGCCACTGCCAGGCAGCAAGGCTGCCCATGCCAAATAGTGCGACCGTGCCAAATCCTATTTCTAAGCAGAATTCTAGAAACTCAGCATGGTTTGCTTGTGCCACATGGCACAACCGTGCCAAAATTGGTGCATCAGGATCTATTTAAAGCACCTTTCACCACCATTTGTGTAATTATCTAAGGTAGGTTTTAAGAGTAGGATTTTTAATTTAAGCCTAGGGTTAGAAGAAGATTAGTGTAGAGTTAGCTCAATTTGTAGCCACAATCAAGTCTTTTATGAATCAATTTAGTGATTTATTGCTTTCTCTTTCTCTCTCTTCTTTACTCTCATCTTCTTGCAATTTCATGTTTTGGTTTGCCCTTGTTCTTAATCTAATGTTTTGATTTACTTATTTTATGATTGATTTATGCTTGAAGTTGATAATATAGATTCCTAGTCTGATTTTCTCATCCCTTTTTGCTCTTAATCTCTCCAATCTTTCTTGGGATGTTCCAATTGCTTAATTTTCTCTCTCTTTTGAAGTTAAGGTTTGAAAATCCATTCTCACAAGTTTGAGTTTTTGGTTCACAATGGGTTAGATTAGGAGTTGTTGAGTTAGATTAGTGGGAATAAGTGGAGAATCCATCACCGAATTTTCATCCATTTGCTCTAACAAAGGAGGCCAACATCCATTGTAAGATTTTAGAACTTTTGAGGCACTCCCCTTTCTCTCTCTTCTTTTAGTCAGTGAATTTAATACTTTCTTAGTCAATTAGATACTTTGCCAGTAATTTTTAGTTAATATGATGTTTTGTGTTGATTTTTTTAATTATGCTTTGTTTTAGTTTAGTTTAATTCATCATGTTTAGATTATAATTAGTGAGTAATTAGTTAAATAAATCATGTTTAGTGACATTTATTATTTTCCTTAAGTTAGATTTAAGCTAAAAATAACTAGTGACCTAATTTCAATACCATCGCAGAGGACGACATATTTTCCACCCTCACTTCTTAAAATACTATTCAACAAATTGGCATCGTTGCCAGGGACGGTGGCATAAAATTAAGTTAGTTCTAGTAAATATACCCCTTTTTCATTTGTTTTGTGCTAGTGTAGTTTCTATATTGTTTGTTTATTTGGTCTCTTGAGCTATAGAGTAGCTACTTATTTTGATGGTATTAGAAAATACAAAAAAAAAAGAGAAGATATGAAAAGACAAAAAAAATTGGAAAATTTGAAAAACCAAGCAGTTGTGACTTGTTGGATGTCCATGACGGGCTTGGGAATTTTGAGTAAATAAATGTGGTCAATGTTGAGCCCAAGCTTACTAATATTGATGAGTCAATTGTTAAAAGAGTTGAACCTGACCAACCACGTTCATTGAGGGATAACTTCTATCATCCCCAAACTTCACCACAATCATGTTATGACCTCCCTCCTATACCTAAGAATGTGACATTTGAGCTTAATTTAGATTATGCTAGCATGCTTTCTGAATTTACCGGCTTTAAAGGCCCTTATTTATTTCATGAGTTTCAGGATGTTTATTCATTGATTCACATGCCTACGGTATCAAATGATGTTGTGAGGATGAAATTCATTCCATTTGCTCTCAAAGATAATGCTAAGAGGTGAATGTATGATCTTAAGGTTGGTTCTATTAAACCATGAGATTCTTTTGTTGATATCTTCCCTAAGAGAGAATTTCCCACTAGCAAGACCATTAAACTTAGGATTGAAATTCTTTCTTTTGTCTAAATTGAGCATGAGCCTTTTTAGAAGTATATGAATAGGTTCAAAGAGTTGCTTACCCAATACCCTCAACATGGCTTAGAGAGATGGAATTTGTGCCGAATAGCTTATGAGGTTTGGATATGAGGACTAGGACAATGGTTGAATCTATGTGTAGGGGAGGGGTTTTTTGTAAGAATGCTAGTGAGGCTTAGGACTTTCTTGAGGATTAAGTGATAAGACATATGATTGAGAGATAATTAGGGAAGCCCCTAGTATTGCATCTAAGATTTTTATGGATAATGAGGACAAGCTACCTAATTATTTTGTTGTGTTAGAGGATACTATGCTTTGTTGTGAGCATCAACTTGAAGTTCCTCTTTTTCAACCACGTCAACCTTATGATTACATTCCTCCCTCTTGTTCTCATGATTTTGTCTTAGACTATGGTGTTAGCTCATACTTATTTATGCTAAAAATATGATCTGTTTACAATACCCTTATGCTCAAAATAAATGTTATTTTTAGATTTTTATTTGATTTTATTTGATTTTGTAGGTGTTGAATAAATAGGAAAAAGCAAGGCAAAAACCAAAAAAAAATCCTAATATCTACCCTCGCATGCCCCTACCACGTGATACCTCCTCCCTCTTAATCCTCACACCCTCTCTCTTCTCTCCGTCTTCAGCAACCACGGAAACCAAGGCCCCATTCTCAGTTTCATCTCACCCCAGCATCCCCATCTCCCTTTCTCTCTCTCTCTCTCTCTTCAAATCGACAACCACTCAGCACCATCACCACCATCTCCTTCACCCTCATCCACCACTTTGAATCCCACGCAGCATCAGCAAGCACACCATCATCATGACCATCCACAGCATCTGCAAATCAAGGGGGCGAGATGAAGCTAACTCAAGCATAAATCAAATCAGTGTCGATTGAAGGGAGGTATTCTAGGTTTAGTTTTAAGTTTTTAGGCTTTATGCATGGATTTTGGTTAGTTTAATTCAAATATTAGGAATTTAGGGTTTGTTCTTATTTGGATTTCAAATAGCAAATATGTTTTCAGCTTTCACATTCTTGTAATTATGCTTGATTTCGTTGATTTGGAGTCGGCATACATGATTTTTAGCTTGCAATTATAATGTCTAGGGTTCAAGTTTGATTGATTTTAGTCTTTCCACTCCCCTGTTTTTCATTTTGTTGAAGTTGTGGTAATGACGAATTTGCTATTTTGAATACGCTTGGAGGCTCATTTAGGGGTTGTTCTTAGTTGAAGTTTTGAATCCTCTTCCTCTGTTTCCGATTGTCTAGGTGATTTGCTCGACCCAGATTTTGGCTTTGAAAGGTTGCAGGTTTGAGTTCGATTAGTTGTCAATTTCCCATTCCCTTTGTTTCGGTACTATTTAAATACTGCTTAAACAATCTGAATCTCTCTTCTCCATGGCTGCTTTGTTCTCTGTATTTTTTTTCGATTAGTTTGGTTGATTTTCTTCCCTATTTTCTGTTTCCCGTTTTCTGTTTTCTATTATGGCTTTGATTTATGACTTTGAGTTTGAGGTGTACATACATCATGAAGGCCTGATTTGATGTTATTTTAGTTAGATTATATAATGTCTCATTTAGGTTTTGGTGATTGATTACTTTTGGACAGTAGGCATATGATTGGCATGAAGACTAGAAATGAATCCTTTTTTGGTTCAACCTAATTTACTATGCTTCATTTCAATGGCATGAGTTGTAGTTGCCTAATTATAGTTTATTTTAGTAAATTTCATTTGTTAGTTGTTTAAAGTTCCATTGATTTAGTTATATAATAGTATAGACTACTTTAGAGGCCTTAATCTCATCCTCGTCTCTATGGAGACGACCCTCAACTACTAAGACGAAAGTCGTACGCTTGCGGCATTTATTTTACACTAAAAAATACCCAACAAGTTTTTGGCGCCGTTGTTGGGGATGGCGGTGTGAGATTTGGGTCACTTTTTCTTTTTCTTTGTTGCTTTCTTATTAGCTACACATGATTTATCTTGCTTTCTTTATTTTGTTATTAATTATGACTTAGTTTATTTCTTGAAAACGAAATCCAATAACTTGAAAAACTTGGAAATCACTAAAATTGAAAAAACTTGAAAAATTTAAAAGCAAAATGGCAAGTTTCTATTTCCCTCAGTTTGAGAATGAAGTATTTTGGCGATATTTGAGTAGATTGAATGAATTTTGTGCTCAATGTGTTGATCATTGTTTTGAGAAATGGAAAATTTGCCAAGTGATCTTTGAGGGTCTTGATGATGAATATACGGGTCATGTTGAGACTATGTACCTCGGGGGTTTGGATTATTTGTTCACTACGACTCCTAATGAGATTTGGGATTTCTTTGAGTATTAGGCTCATGATATGTGGGAGTATGACAATGCCAGAGAGACCTTTAGTCACCCCTCTCCCAACCCTTATACGATGCATTCTACACCTTTAGATGAGAGTCAGTTTGGGGGTATATCTTATGAGCACTCTCATACTCCATGTGCTCCTGTTTCATGTGATTATTGTGACTCCTTTGCCCATGATGTTAATACTTGTCCATTGCTTGGTAGACCGCGCATATTAGAGGCATTGGTTATCTTTAGTAGGGATATTTACTTGCAAAGTTTACTCAAGTAAGACCTTAGATCTTGTGATGACTTTGATGTTAGGAGTGAGGCGTCGATTCCTTTAGGGCATGATTATTATGATGATACACATTCTGATGACCTTGAGGTTTCAAGTGATCCCTCATCACCTTTTGCATATGCATCTCCCCTTAAGACTAGCACTCCTTTGGACATCTCTGAGGATGTGCTGGTTGTCCCCCACCCCTCTCTTCCCTTGGCTCCCTTAGGAGAGCTTAAGGATGGAGATGAATTTGAGATTGATGCTAGTTTAGATGATTTGTGCGGCATATTAGTTGAGTGAGAGGATACCTTTTCTGAGGAGCATTCTCTTGATGAGCCTTCTGTTGGATTTTAGTGAAGTTCCACCTCTTGATGAGCTCAGTGATCCCATTTCTGATGAGTCTACCCTTGACTTAGCTCTTACCCCTCTTATTTCACCCTTTTGTTCTCCCCTTCCGCTTTTTCTTCCTTCTTTAGACCCTCTCGAGTCCACATTTGTGAAGTCTGAGACTTTTTTACTTAATAGTCCTTGTTTAGATCAAACTCTTGATGATAGTGACATAGAGAGATGTTGGATTTCTGATAATAGTGACTCTTGTTTAGATCAGACTCTTGCTTAGGCCATCCTAGACGGTTTGATTTTCATACTGCACCTGATTGACCTTGCCTTGGTCCCCTCCTCTCCCCCTTTAGAGATGTTGGACTTCATTTCAGTCATTCAAATCACTTTAGATGGTTTATGCATTCATATAGCCATACTTTTATTAAACCATTGACTAGTGCATCTAATTTTGCATATATATATACATCTCTCTTCTATTTGGGCTGAGAGCCTTGATAAGCTCAAAAGATCCTGGAGTTGCACGGCCTTTGTGCAATTTATTTGGGTCATACCTCCTGTTTCTAACTGTTAGCATTTCTGCAAGGATTTTGCTCGATTATTTGGCAAGCTGCTTCGAGCATTGGTTGGTTTTGATACGAGTAGCAGTTTGTGAGTTGTGATGGAGCGGCTGATGCTCCATGGACCTCCTCAGTGTCATATAAGTGAGGCATTAGTTTGGGTACAATTAGTATCCAACCTAGTATGATTGTTCCACCCTTCCCCATTCTCCTTTTCTTTTCTTTTCTTTCTTTCTGTACATAGTTTTGGATATTTAGGATTGTTTTCTTTTCTTTTCACACTTAGTTGTGGATATTTATGACTGTGATTATGTGGGTGATCAATGTTGAGGAGCAATTTGGGATTTATTGAACCGTGTTGGCTATGATCACCCTTGGTTGTGTTATGATATATTTTGTTTTGTGATTACTTGCTAGTTGTGGATATCTAGGATTGTTCTCATATATGTTTTAGTTATGTTGTTTTGTTTCTTTAGTTTTGTGGGTTTTGTTCCTTTGGTGTCGTGTTGCTTCATACTTTGTTTTTGTTCCCCTTTTGATGTTTTAGTAGTTTTGTTTTGGTCTTGTATTTTGTTTTCGTTTCTTTTGTCTTTTGTTTTGTTTTAGGTTTCTTTTGGTTTGGTTTGGGATTTAGTAGCTCCTTAGTCTTGTTTTACAATTATTTAGATTTCATGAGTTTTGGTCTATTTTTGTTTGGTTTTCGTTTTGGTTTTAATTGTGGTTGTGATTTTGATTTTGGTTCTTTTATGATTTTGGTTTTGTTTTTTATTTTTTATGGTGTCTGAGTTTTTGTATACCTGTGACTTTGTTGTGATTTTCCAGTTGTATAGCTTATGTAATTGCTTTTTGGCACCTTAGTTCCCACAATGAGGACATTGTGGACTTCTTGTATAGGGTGAGGTGCCCATTTGAACATATTTTTGAAAAATTTTAAAAAAATTCAAAAAATAAATTTCTTTTTCTTTTGGGGTTTTGTGTGCTTTCTTTGGCAATTGTGATCCCATATTTTAGGTTACTAAGTTGTTTGTAAATAGAGTTTGCATGATGAGATGTCTAGTTGAGGATGTCGATTCGATTTTTCACAAGAACCCCTCTTATAAGGATGATTTTGTGCTACCTTACTCACTTTATCGTCAATTCTTACGTTCATGTTGTTAAGTTGGCATGTGAACTCTTTGTTTGTTTAAGTTGGCTTCTATGCTGTTGAAAATGCAACAAAAAAAAGGAAAAGGTCTAACAAAGTGAATAAAAACCCGGGCACCAATGTTCATAGCTACTATATTTATTTCATATCTTTCATGGGCTTGAATATGTGCTATTTTACTTGATTTCATATCTGTTTGGACAATAAAATAAGTGGTTTGCACAATCTAATAAAACCCTTTTTAGGAAAGGCTCAAATATTTGTAAGTCAAGTGGGTTTAGGGTGTGTGCATTATTATTCTTGGAAAAATGAAAAAAAAAAAGGAGGGAAAAATCGAGCAAATAAGGCAATTAGGCAAGGAAATGGCAATCATGTCAATGTTAACAACCTGACTCATAAGGATTGATACATATTAGCACATGCAACAAGGTGTACATATCATTTCATATTGTGTGTGAGATGAAAAATGAGAGTCCGGATGCTTCCGTTGACTTGATTATCTCTTGATTATTCATTCTATTTGTATATACTTTTGTGACTTGGTTACTAAGGTCATGCAATTGCCTGATTGTGTACATAATTTCCCAAATTACTTGATTATCTCTTGAGCATGACATGATTGTGGTTTCCAAGAATACTTTTGTTGAGGAGGAGCATTCAATTATAGATAATACTTTGGAGGAGCCTTGTGTTGAGAGGGGTGTTGAGGTCACACCTTCTTATTTGGAGCTTGTTGATACAAACCTCATTGAGTTCCCTCTTAAGCACTTCCCAACTTTTGTTGTCTTACCCATATACTTCATCATCTCACTATTTCATGGACCCCTCAATATCCCCCCCCCCGAGTCTATGACTTGTATGATTAATGGCGCTAATTTAGACCAGACTCATGAGCTTGATGTGGCTATAGGACTTGAGGATTCAGTAGAGGATTTAGGTTTTATGCCTCATTTGTGCATTCATTCTTCTTGTGAAACTTCTAGGCCCTTAAATTATACATTGAGTGATGTTGGACATGTGTGTAAATCTTATCATTGGGCCTAGAGCTTTAATAAGTTCAAGAGAGCTTTCACTTCTATTTTTGTGATGTGCTTTCTTTGGAACATCCTGCTTGCTACTAATGATTTTAACTTTTTTGAGGATTGTTCAAGTTTATTTGATAAGTTGCTGCAAGCTTTGCTAGGGACTACTACAAGTGGCAACTTGGTGATTTGATGGAGTGGCTGATGCTCGTTAAGCCTTTTGTAGCACATCTTAGAGAGGCATGGTTCAAGTGCGCTTAACACCTAACCTAGTATGATCATTCTGACTCTTCTATCTTCTTCTTTTTTTCTTCTCTTTATTTATTTTTGTACATAATCATAGATATTTAGGATTGTGATTATGTGGGTAATCGATTCTAAGCTAAAATTTGGGATTTCTTAAGCCGAGCTGGCTATGATCACCCTTTTTTTATTTATGCGTTTTGCTTTATGTGTGTTTGTTGGTGGCATGTTGTTGGGTCTTGATATATCATATTTGATATCCTCATTTACCCAACCTTTGCTCGTAATAAGTTGTAATTCCTAGGATTTTTACTTGATTTTTGATTATTTTGTAGGAAATAACGTTCATCCAAAAGTTGGCGGAAATTGAGTTCAAAATGGTGCTAACTGTGAGAATATCGCTCTCTTTTAAAGATGGGACGATGTAAGTAAGAGGCCCGAGCGTGAGAGAGCAAGGAAGGAAAAATAAACCAAAGGAAAATTGAAGAATGCAAGGGAAGCAAGCCAACATGGCCACTAGCGGCCACCTCGCCACTCTTCTTGGCCTTTTCCCCTTACAGCTGCCCGTTGCCACTCCAACCCCCGTGCTTCCTTTGTCGGTTCAACCACTATTTAAGAGACCTTCAGGAGAGCTTTAGGGGGACCCTTTTTGGGTTTTTGAGGGCTCGATTGGGGTTATTGTTAGCCGCTTCAAAACCCCATTAGGGGGTAAATAAATTAGTTTAGGTTTTTGTATATCTAGTACAAGATTTATTGATTTGAAAATTCAAGCCTAAGTTCCTCTTCTCTTTCTCTCTTTAGTTTCATGCTTTTAGTTTCTTTGCTACTTTATTAGTTCTTTATTTTTCTTGTACTTTTTATATTTAATTGTGCTTCAGTTGTTATCTTTGGCTATGATTAGCCCTTAAGACGGCTATTTGATTGTGTTTAAGTCTTAGCCTATCTTGTTTATGCTTAAATTTAGAGTTTTCTCTCATACTTGCCAAGTGTTGGATGAAATGCTTGAAAGAACTTTTATCCGTATTTTGAGGTAATTAGCTTGTGCTGAAGGGTGAAGTTAATTGTCTGGCGTGGGTAGGGAGGATAATTAGCATTTAGACATCAAAATAGTTTGAATCTTAGCTAGGTCTTGGGTTACTACTCTTGTAGTTTGATTGAGCTAACTCCATGAAAATAGGTGGTTAGAACAATAAAACTAGTCTTTGACCCTTAAAAGAGGGCTTAGGTGAGCTTTGATGGTGCAATCGATTATCTCTGAATAGTAGCACAACTTGGGAAGGTGAATGTTTGACTTGATTAGTTCGTCTATCTTAGGTTTAATCATAATCGAAATCATTTTTGTTTACTTTAGTATTTTAGTTCTATTTCTTATCACCATTTGTTTCGCTTAGCTTGAAATATTTGAATTGGCTCTGATAATTGAAAAAACAACTCCATGTGGATAGAACCCGTACTTGCCGGTTGCTAGGTACAACTATGTCATGTACTTGCGGTATAATTTTTAACCTATCATGTGTTTTGTTTTGTCAATATTTGGTGTTGTTGTTTGGTTTTGTGCTTGTTGGTGGTGTCATAGGTTTGTACATATTTGGCATATTTGAGTTGTTCGCTTTGTGGTGGATTGCTTATGTGATTGCTTTTTGGCACCTTAGTTCCCACACTAAGGACATTGTGGAGTTTCGATGAGGGGGTAAGGAGCCCATTTATATATATTTTTTTAAAATGTTAAAAAATTCAAAAACATTGTTATTTTTCTTTAGAGACTTGTGTGCTTTCTTAGGTGATTAATCTCATGTCGCTAAGTTGTTAAGTTATATGTAAATAGAGTTTACATGGTAAGATATCTAGTTGAGGATGTCTATTCGGTTTTTCATGATAACTCCATCTCATGTATGTGATTTTGTTCCTACCTTGCTTACTGTATCATTAATTCTTGCAATCTTTTTGGTAAGTGACATGTAAACTTTTTGTTTGTCGAAGTTACCTTTAATTGGAAAAATGCACCCAAAAAAACCTTAAAAATGTGAATAGAAACTTGGTCACCAATTTTCACTACCACAATCTTTATTTAATATCTTTAATTGGCTTAAATATGTGCTATTTTACATGATTGAACATTTGGTCTGCGAAATAAAACCCCTCTTTAGGGAAAACTCGAATATTTGTAAGTCAAGTGAGTTTAGGATGTCTGCATTTTTAATCCTGGAAAAGAAAAAAGGAAAAAAAAAGGAGCAAAGAAATCAATTAGGCAAGGAAATGGGGATCGTGTCAATGTTAGTAAGTTTATTTATAAGGAGTGCTACATTTTTGCACATGCACCAAAGTGTACATATCATTGCTTGTTGTTGTGTGGGGTGAAAAGTAGAACTCGGGATGCTTCTTGTGACTTAGATATCTTTTGAATGTACATTCTATTTGTATATAATTTGGTGATTTGGTTACTAGGGTGATGCAATTGCTTAAGTCATGTACACAAATTCCCAATTATTTCTATATATGATCATGTTTTGAAAAAACCAAAAACATCTTTCTTTGTGTTTGAAAAGATTTTGTGGGCATTTCACTTGAAAACTCTCACGAGACCTTACTCATCCATTTATGGAATCAAAGAGTTTAAAGGACTTGTTGCATATGCTAAAATCAACCATGATTCCTTCGAAAATGAGTTAGATTCTAGTAGTTTTAATTTGTTTTGCTTAAAGATGAACAAAGCATTGGTGGAGGGGTATTTGTTCACGCGTGATTTGCATAACCTTTTACACCTAATTCTACCTAAATTTAGTTCAAATAAATTGTAAAGTAGGTTGTATATTAGTGTTTGGTGGGTTTGTAGGTAATAAAGAGAATTAGTCAAATGAAGGATAATCGGTGTAAAGCATATCAAAAGTTAGACACGTTAATCTGGAAAACTTTAGAAGATAACCCGAGATAACCATGAAGTAAGGCAGGGTTAACAAGCAAAAAAATTGTGGGAGAAACAAGGGAGAACAACGCCACAGAAATTTCGCAAGGGCTGTCAATGTTAGGTGGCACGGGCTGCCTATGCCAAATAGCAAAGGTCGTGCCAAACCCTATTTCTATGTAGAATTTTAGAAACTTAGCATGGTCTGCCCTTGCCACATGGCACGATTGTGCCACAATTGGTGCATCGAGATCTATTTGAAGACCCTTCCCTCATTTGTATAATAATCTAAGCTAGGTTTTACGAGTAGGATTTTTTGGGTTTAGCCTAGGGTTTAAAGGAAGATTATTGTAGAGTTAGCTCAATTTGATGGCACAACTAAGTGTTTTATGCTTCAATTAGTGATTAAATGCATTCTCTTTCTCTCTTTTCTTTACTCTCATCTTCTTGCGATTTCATGTTTTGCCTTGCTCTCGTTCTTAATCTAATGCTTTGATCTAGTTATTTTATGATTGATTTGTGCTTGACGTTGATGATTGAGGTTCCTAGTCTAATTTTCTCATGCTTTATATACTCTTAATCCCTTTAGTCTTTCTTAGGATGTTGCAATCGCATAACTTTCTCTCTCTTTTGAAGTTAGGGTTTGAAAAACCATGTTTAAAAGTTTGAGTTTTTTGTTCAAAATGGTCAGATTAGGAGGAGTTGAGTTATATTACCATGAATAAGTGAAGCATCCACCACTGAATTTTCATCCACTTGCTTCAACAATAGAGGCCAATCTCCATTGTTGCATTTTAGATCTTTTGAGGTACTTTCTATTCTCGATCTTCCTTTAGTTGGTAAATTCAATGCTTTCTTGGTTAATTAGATGTTTTGCCATTAACTGTTAGTTAATATGGTCTGTTGTGTTGATTTTATTAATTATGGTTTGTTTTAATTTGTTTAATTAATCATGTTTAATTAGAAATAGTGAGAAATTAGTTAAATTAATCATGTTTAGTGATATTTATCTCTTTTCTTAGGTTAGATTTGGGCTAAAAATAACTGGTGACTTGATTTCAACACCCTCCTTGAGAACGACAAATTTTCCACCCTAACTCCCCAAAATACTATTCAACAACAGTTATGGGCATAAATATACTCTGTGGGATGCAAGAAAAGGCATGAGAAATAAAGAAATAAGTTAATGGTGGAGCATTTGATTCACACATGAATTGTAGAATGTCAGCCATAAAGATCCAAGTAATGGGATATTATTGGTCCATAATGAAGCTAGATTGTTATGTATATGTCAGCAGGTGCCATGAATGCCAAGCATATGCTAATTTGCAACATCAACCTCCCCCATTCCTCTTGATGTTGACTTCCCCCTTGCCCTTTTCAATCTAGGGAATCAACATCATCGAAAAAATTACACCAAAAGAGATTGGCAGGCACGAATATTTGCTTGTAGAAATTGACTACTTCACCAAATGCGTCGAAGCAGCCTCTTATGCTAAAATCACTTCAAATCATGTGGCTAAATTCCTCCTCAATAATATCATATGCAGATATGGTTTGACACATGAAGAAATATGTAATTAGGGGAGCCATTTTAGAAAGGAGATGGCAGCCCTACTCAAAAAATATAAGATTCAGGATCATAAGTTAGCTCCTTATCATCCTTAGGAAAATGGAGCAACCGAAGCTGCTAACATAAATGTCCAAAGGATAATTGAGAAAATGGCTGAAAGTTATAGAGATTGGTCTAATAAACTCCCATTTGCTTTATACAGATGTAGGACATCAATTCATACCGAGAGGAGCCTAAGGGCATTACATAATGTCCAGATTTACCAAGCTCAGATTTCAAGACCTTTTAACAAGAAATTTTAGCCAAGGAACCTAATTGGCTAGGCCTATACATCATAAAAACTATTTTGCACGGAGGAGCGGTGAAGCTTATGGATATGAATGGAGAGGAATATACTCAGTATACTAACCTCCATCAATTAAGGAAGTATTATGCCTGAAAACCCCAAAATAGGCTTTTGATTTATAGTTGAACCCATAGCAAGTTCACAAGGTCCATGCTAGGCCCACACAAGAAAATAAATAAATAAATATGCGATTAATGAACTGCAAAGGCGTGATTCTGTACTCTGAATACGTAGAAAGCCCTAACGACCCGACCTAATCACCTACGAGAACAAAAGGGCCAAGTAAATTGTTGTCACTCGAAAGAACAGGCCTAGTGGGCAAGTCGTAGGGAGAGCCGACCGATTTCCCAGAGGAAACCGGGTCAAGTTCCTAGCGAATTTGAGATGGGCCTCTCTCTTTCTCTCTTTCAGGGCAAACAGGGTCGGTCCGTAAGTGTTACTAACGAAAAAGGGTGTTACTCAACTAGAAAAAGTGTAAATAATTAAGGAAGTTTAATGGTGATTAGAGCAAAATTAATACTTTTATTGCCATCTAGAAAGTTTTAAGTATACAACTTGAAATGAAAGCCCTAATAGCATACTAATATGAGAAATTACTAAACTTTAGTGTGTGTGTGTGTGTGTGTGTGTGTGTGTGTGTGTGTGTGT
>JACYFF010010365.1:65569193-65620014 GCA_017589665.1 Selenicereus undatus | reverse complement strand
CCCATTATTTTTCCCCTATCTTGGCTTGTAAACTTTGGTTGCTTGTAATTTGCAAACTATTCAATAAAATTTTTGGATTATTGCACAAGACCACAGAGTTCTTAAATACTTATTATGTCGTTTTTTTTTCTTATGTCTTTTTTTATTTTGAGGAGAATGAGGGCTAATGTGCATTAGAGACATGGTAAGCTTGAATAAAAATTTGCACGAAATTAGCATTGCATAAAAGGTAAATTACATTACAGTGTCATAGTCAAAGCACCATAATTACCCCCACTAATTATTTATGAACCCATTGCTACTTCCACCAGAGAAGTAGTCAACATAGCCCATAGGATAACCATAATCAATCGAGGCATAACTGGTGCCCACGTCTGCTTGAGGATTGCCGCAACGGGCCAGGAATGGCGCAGAGGATCACTATGTACCACTCCAAAGGAAGAATCACCGTATGAAATACGGGGCACCTATAGTTCTCCCAAGGAAGGGGACATAGCATAAGGATCAACATGATTGTAAATTTGGAGGAGTTCCACCTCTAGTGGCATGAGAAGACTCAGGAGTATCTTGCGCCCTAGCAGAAGAACGTCTTCTAGAATAAGAGGCATGAGACTGCCATGGTCGAGTATCTTCTTCAGGTCCCTATGGCATAGACGAAGAAGAGTTAATGATAGCAGATAATATACAAGGACAACTCAAAGAGAGAAACTCACCTCATCTGTTTCAGGATGATAGTAGGTAAAAAGGTTTACAAATGCCTTTCTCATGAAGTCAAACTGGCACATTATTAGCCCAGACTATTGGAAATTATACTAAAAAGAAGAGAATAGTCAAAAGGTTGTAGTTTAACTCATGGAAAAAAAGGTACGCAACATGCTTACCCTAGTAAATGTAGGAGGGAACAGGAGTTCTAGACATTCTGATTCGGGAACCAATGAGACCTCCACATAGGTGGCTTCCTCTTCTTTTTCACACACCAACGTTCAATACCAGTATAAGAGCCTCAACAGATGTCACCTGTAAAACAAGAATTGCAAACGTTAGCATCATGATTGTTTAACAAAAGGGAAGAAAGCAAGGAAGAAAATATACCAAATTGGTCATGAGACATTGAAGATGGGTTGTATAATCACCATAGTGGTCCACACAATCTACAAAATGAATGTGAGACTTCATCTACGATCTATCATCTAGAGTAAAAGCTCTTAAATAGAACATAGATTGGGGTAGATCTAGAGGGACAAACAGATCCCACTGGTTGGCAATTTGGGTAGTAGCCCGCTTACCCAAGTACCAGATGAAACTAAGATATCCTTCCATGAGGACCTGCCGCTGAGTATAGAATTAGGCGGCTTCAACTTCAGGGATCGCAACACGATTCTCCCATGGGCGAAAATTAGCCTACAAAAAGAGGAGGTTAGGAGAGTAAAATTCTATGGTTGAGCAATTTTCAAGATAAAATAACGTTACCATTTCCAAAGCAATAATGGCCACACGAAGACGTTAAAGATCTCCTGACTGGAACTGTTGCATAATTTGGTTCTCTTCGGTCCACGAGGCCATTGCAAGCAAGCTTGTGGGTGCCCGCAGCCTCAACGAAAGAGTCGGCAAATATTCATAAAACTAAAGCTGCAAAATAAAACAGCTCATGTTAAATGTAATAAGAGGGGAGAATGTGTTACCTTGATAGCTCTCCATAAACCCCAAGGGTTATATTTGTACATTGTTTCCAACGAGTGCACTCGATTTTCGACACTCCTTGGCACATTCCATGGATAATGATACACAGGAAATTCCCAATTTAAGCTTCTTACTCTGTTTAAGTCAACTAAGTTAACCCAATAATGAAAATGACAACGTTGCTAAGTTTGGTGAAGATACTCATGCCGAGAAGACGAGTAAGAATGATGTGAGGTTGTTGATCGGGCAAATGTTGCGCCCACTGCTCATCATCCTGCATCAAATCAATGAGAATACTCGAAGAGAAGTGGTCTTCATGAGGAATAGATTCCATAATTAGACCAAAAAGGAGCAAGAGTTGGTTGCGATGGGTGTAGAAATCCTACTGATATACTAACAGCTCCCCTATGAATCCAAGACACGTTAACATAGCTAAATCAAAAGGAGTTATAATCATCTCACCAAATAGGAGGTGAAATTTGTTGGTGGTGTCCTAGAACCTCTTGATCTTACCTCATGTAACACATTGGTCAGTTAAATCCGCTAACCTGCTTAATGTGGAATAGAATGCACCAAACCCTGCACACTGTAGCACCGTTTGGATTTGAACTCACCAATGCCCTAACTTCTTTAGAAATTTCCTAAGGGCACCAACACCATAGATCATCCTTAAAAGGAAAAGATGAAAAATGAAATTAGATCCACATTAGATGGAAATAAGAAAGAAAAGTGAAGAAAGAAGAACACTTACTGCATTTATGGCATCATGGCTAGATATATAACAAGTTAACGACCAACATCTAGTAAGAGATCACACCTATCCCAAGGATTGATAGGGCTTCATTCCTTATCAATAAAGAATTCTTGAGGAAGTCTTACATTCCTATAAGGTGGATGAGTGCTTCTCACACTCATGATTTTTTCAAAACATAACTACGATATTTCTAATGGAGAAGTAAGAAAATGGAAGGAATTAAGATAGGAATGCACACTCAAACCCAAGATAAAAGGATGGTGAGATTTATGTAAAGCCAAAGGAGCTCTTTATAGAAGAAGAATGCAAGCTAAGAGAGGTGGAAACTGACTGGATTTCACTTGGGGGACTCTTTGCCAAAAGCATGCAAACAAAGCACTCTAAATCAAGGAGAAAGTGTCTGCACTAAAATATGATATTTCTATGATACCTTTATACTTGATTTGTTCAAAATAATATTATTTTTAGATTTTTATCTGAATTATTATTTTATTTTTGTAGGTGATGAAAAATAAGAAAAATGGTGGAAAAATAAGATGAAAATGTTGAATTGAGCATTCAGACCCAACTTCCACTTAAGTTGGCCCACATTCATTCAAAGCCCACTTTTCTTGACCCAAAAGAAGCAAAAAAAAAGGAAAACAATAAAAGAAAACCCAGCTCCCCTTCAAGCACTAAGCACGTGACCAGTCCCCCCTCTGATTACCTTATTTTCTCTCTCCTATGGCTGCGAGTGACTTCGAGAACCCCCTCCACGCCTCAATGTCGCTCTGCTCTATAAAGAACCCGATAGCCCCTCCCCATTTTAGCTCTCTCTCTCCCTCCCTCCCTCTCTCTCTCTCTCTCTCTCTCTCTCTCTCTCTTTCTCTTTCTCTTTCAAACTCAAACCACCACCCCCATCCTTCAACACCAAATTAGCATCACACAATCGCCAGCACAGCATCATCACCACTATCCGCGCCATACCAGGCTGACGATCACGATTGAAGCCGGTTTGAGTTTAAAAGGAAGGGTTACGGTGAAAATCTAGGTAATCTAGGTTTAATTTTAGGGTTTTTGTTATCTTAATTCCAGTGTTAGATAATATTAGGGTTGAATTTCAAGTTTTGTTTTACAAAATTTTTAGGGTTTAATTCCGAAATTTCTATTCTAATTTCGAATTGTGGAACCGTTTTCTAGCTGTTAATTTTATGTAATCAGACTTTATTGGATTCATTTGGAGTAGAATTGATAGATCTTAGTTTGTATTGAATATGTTGGGTATTGCTTTGAATTAAAATGCAAGCACCTTCTTCTCTATTTTGTTCCTCTATAATGGCATTTTCGCCATTTTTAATGAGCTTTGAGGCTCATTGTAGCTTAGTTTTGATCTGGGTAGGGCTTTTAAGTTTGAGACCTCCATCATTGGCAATCTAAAAGCTCAGCCTGAGCTCACATGGTAGGGATGCCTTGGTTGTAGTTGCTCCATTTTGGTCCTCTGTTTTGTTTTCTCTGTTTGGGTTCTGGGGTTAGAAATTAATCTTTCTAGGTTGAGTTTTGGGGTGGATTTGAAGCTTGGGCTGAGCTTGATGCTAGGATGCTAGCACTATTGTCTTCCTTATCCTTGGTTTGCTCTGTTCAGTCTGCCTTCTCTATTTGTTTTGTTTCTTTGTTTGCTCTAATTTTAGTAGCTTAGCTTTAATTTGGTTTGGTTTGTGTTCACCATGGCTCTCCAGATGATGATATGGACTGTGTTTTACTTGTGCCTAGGTAACCTCTCCTTTTCCTCGATATTCTAGCAGCCTTATTGATGGGATTTGGCATAGGTTGATGTTCCTTGTTAATCAATTAGTTTTCAAAGTTAATTAATTGATTTTATCTTAGTAAGTCGCTTACTGTGGTTATATGAACTACTAGTTACTAAGCTTTTGTAAATACTTTAGATAATTTAATTGACTTGGAAAAGTAGATTAGTTATTTTGATTTAATATTTAGTAACCTTAATCTCATCCTCATCCCTGAGGAGACGAACCTTAAGTACTACAGCGAACATTTTACGCTTGCAACTTTAAATTCACACTTAAAATTATCGTACAGAAAGCCCACAAAAAAAGGAGATCCAAGGCATAGGGAACCTGGCTGGCATCATTTCATGTGTCAAAGAGAGAATCCAAGAATTCAAGCATCCAATGTGCACAAAATACAAAGAAGAAAAAGCTAGAACACTAGCCTAGGGACCCGATTGATACCCTTCCCTATGTCTACAACATTGCAAAGCTCAATTAATGAGTGAGAATCCAAGAAGAAAAGAGAAGCAATGATGCCTAAGGACCCGGTCAGTTCCCTAAAGAAGCAATTCCACATGCATTGCCTTGTCAAAAGAGCAAAAAACAAGAAGAAATGCCAAAGAAATGGCCAAAGGGAACCTGGTAAGCTTCCAAGGGGAATTGTGGCCCCAAACACTACCTTTCTCATGCCCCAAAGCAAGCCATAAGTGGCAAAGCAAGACTAGTGAATGGCAAAAGCGGCCCAGCTGGGTTCATTACTACATGCGGAGGAAGTGACAAGTATAAACTTGTCAGTTTATCTCTTAAGCTATTCAAGGCATGCATTAGCTTTGACAATAATGGAGGAAAGAAAGAATTGACGAGAAAATAATAGTAAGCAAATAAGGCAAGAGTCCTTAAGCAAGATCCTAAACTTAAAAATCCACTAGAATGATGAGAGGTCCGCTAATCTAGCATCAAGGGTGAATCCACTAGACCAACCAGAGATCTGCTAATCTGACGTAAAGGGGTAGGTCCACTAGACCAGTGAGAGATCTCTAATTCAGCATCAAGCATAAATTCGCTAGACTAGCGAGAGGTCTATTGATCCGGCATCAAAGATAGATCCGTTAATCTGATGTCAAGGATAGATTCACTAGACCGGCAGGACGTTTGCTAATTTGGTCTCAAGGATCAATGCATTGGATCAGCGAGAGGTCCCCTAATCTAGAATCAAGTGTAAATTCTTTAGATTTACGAGAGGTCGGCTAATCCGACGTCAAGGATGAACTCATCAAAAATCCGCTAGACTGAGAGATCTGCTAATCCGACATCAGGGGTAAATACCCTAGATCGTCAAGAGTTCCACTAATCCAGCGTTAAGGATAGATCCGCTAGACTGGCGAGAGGGTCGTTAATTAAGCATCAAGGGTAAATCTGCTATACTGACGAGAGGTCAACTAATTCAACGTAAAGGATAGATTCATCAAGAACCTACTGAATCTCGGCACAATGGGACATCGTCAACATCACTGTCATGGCGAAGGTTGGTGGATGTTAAATCTGGAGTCTTAGTGGCCAAGATTGGGAATCATATCAGCACAGCCAGGCAAACAGCTACAAGTGAAGACCGCTACTTTGATCATCCTTGCTCAAGCTTCATCAAAATAGGGGCTAACCGTAAATGCTTAAAAATGGCATCTGTATTTTTTAATTGCCCATTGATGAGAGAATAATATCCCAACTATGCATTTAGGAGCCTAATGAAGTGATTAAATAAAATAAGAGTTTAATTACGCAAATGAGAGTCTAATTAGGTAAGAGCGCGAGAGTGAACAAGTTCAATGGGCTAGGGAACTGGTCGATTCACCTATGGGAACTCAGCCGGGTCTCCGCATTTCCCTCATTCCAAGTCTAAGTCAATTTTAATTAATCCTAGGCTTAATCTGCGGCTGATTAGTTTGTGATGCCTAGTTTAGTCATATCCCTAGTTAAATTAGTGAACCTACTAAAATTAAGTCTAATAAGACTAGGAGTTGTTCCTCTTTTCCTAGGGTAAGTTAATCCAAATGACCGCTATGAAAGGGGGGGCTAACCCCCCTAGGCTAGCGGCATCAGAAAATTGGCATCAAATGATCATCAGTTAGTTGGAATGAGTTAGGCATGAGATGTCATCATTCTGAGAGTTAAAAAGTTGTGAGGAGATTCAACAAATTTGAGATGTCAAATCCCGATTCTCTTATTGACAGCATTTAGGATTAATCACTTTGTTGGATTCCCCAGGTAAATCAGGTGGGTTGTCTTAAGGGAAAAATTCTATCTTTCTTCTACCACTTCTAATTTATCTCTCTTTTATCATTTTTTGATTTCACCATTGCCAAATGTGTAATCTTCAGGTAGTCTCCGCCCACTATAACTTATTTACTTTACTTTTGTTTGTATTAGACTAAAAATGATATCTTTTTGCCTAATTTAATACGACTTATACTAATCTATTGTATGATTGTGTGATAGTGTGATTAAAGTTTGATTTCCCATATTAAATAGTAGAGGCCATTAGTGATGATGGGCAACAATGTGAAGCACCCCACTACATCATCGTACCATCACTACTGAATCTAGATCCTCAGTTCAAGACAAATAAGTCAAGAGGGCCACACATTAGGATTGCTCTAGTAAAACCTTTTCAAGCAAAATCAATTGCCCTTTTGGTTCTCCCGATCAGTATGATTTGCTTTAGAAAGCGATACAATTTGTAAGTTTTCCTAAAACACACTGGTGATTCTATTAATTACATAATTGTTTTTGCTTTTATTCTTCTTAAATTTTCACTCTTTTTTATCTTAATTTTGGCATAACAATTCTAATACAAGATAATGAAACTATCTGGATTAGGAACTGGGCCTTGCTCTAGCCCAGAAACTCGATCAGTTTCTTGGATCAGGTAGGCTACCATATTCCTAGAACAGGTAGCAATCACTGCTATGAATCAAGATCAAGAAACAAGGCCATATTCAGGCCCAGGAACTTGGTCAGGTTCTTAGATTATGATCTGGATCCAGTTTTCTAGTCCATTCCTATAAATCTGCTAATTTTGGTTTTCAAAAATAAAAAAATAAAAACATTTTAATAATCACTTGTTCTGAAAAATCAATAAAAATAAAATATCCAGCAAAATGAACATTGAACCATTCGTGGGGATCGCATCCTCTATAAAGGTGGATCCTTACAACTGGATTCGAATTGCTCTCTAATAGCCAATTGTCACAATCAAGCATGTAATGCTTGGCAAAGAACATCCTCTCAGTCCCTCATCAGCAGACATTATGAAGGGATTTGCAAGTGAATTAAGGAGTAATGGCTATATCAATAGATATATTGATGAGAGTTGTCAAGCTAGTTATTCTACTGATGGAAGTACATTTAAAAAATATAAGAAAGTGACAATTGACCGCAAAAGGAGAGAATCAATTATGATGTCAATGACCCTAAGCAATATGCATCAAATCAAGGGCTAAGATTAAAGAAGGCTAATCCCTTAACATCCTATGGTGAAGAATCATCAAGGGACATCTATAAATAGAAGACCAAAGAGAATATCGAAGGTTATAATGCTTGAGTAAGAAAACTAGATCACCTTGAGGGAATTCCTTTGTGACAATTGTGTTCAATCTTTATACTCCAAATTATTTGTACTCGTCATCTTTGCGAGTTAGTGAGAATCATTATTCTTGTATTGGTGAGTGTCATCCACATACGAATTAGAGAAATCTAGGTGTCAAGCTAAACATGGTGCTCAATGAAAACTCATTTGGCCAGCAGGGAACACTGAGGCTTTTGTCGAGTGGGCTAAGCCTGTTAGAGTGCTCAGAGAAAACTCTAACTGTACGAAAGATGTTAGAGGACACTTGTTGAGGATATCTCAAGGAGATAGTGAGATGATGAAACCCTAAGGGAGGACCTTAGGAGGAGGCCTAGCCTAATTAATTCCCCCAATTAATTCGGTGAACTTCTTGAACAAATCCCATGTCTTGTCCCTCTAATTTGCTTTCTTTAATTTAGTTCCTTGTATATACTTTACTTTTGCCTTTGCAAAGTCTTTGCATACATCGAAATAGATATCTTATTTTATCTACTAAGAGTCTAACACATTTGCTTCACACTTTATTTTTATATAAGTGTCAACAGTTTTTAAAGTATATTATTTTACTAGTCACTGGATCCCCCCTCCCCCCAATCCAAGGTGACATACCCTAATTAGTGGGACCAATATGATCATCCATTAAAAAAACTCAATGTTTGATAGCTTGCACCTCCTATCACTAAATTCAACATAATGTTATAAGGAGGGATATGAATACTATGCATTTGTTCAATTTATTTCTAAGTGTCCTCTCAAACTTTTTGTGAAACCCAAAATCTTTTTTGAAGGAAAAATAAATCATATCAATAATTAAAAGAATTGTAATAACTGTCTGACAAGTAGAATATCGACTAGAAAAATGCCAATTATTTATAAATATATTATATAACCTCATGTATAGTACATGGTTATGATTGGAAGGAGTATGTGATATGTACAACAACAAATCTTGTCACAATTCAATGTTTCTTATTTAATCCACTTGAATCATATTTCAACTTTATAGCTAAGTGTGTTGAACATTTAAGCAAAATAGAAATTGGATGTCCATCTATTCTTCTTTTGCATGCTTTATTTTTTTTAACTCCAATACCTTTGACTTAAAGTATACAGTTTATAAAATTGATTACATAAGTTGACATATTTGATTACTAGTTTTTTTTTTTTTTTGTCTTCCATAAAATCTTCAAAATCTTTGTTGGATGCTACAAGCATATCTTTCAAATTCTGAATATTATATGATCACCTTCATCCATATAATCTTCTTCAATATAAGGAATGCATTGAGTAAATTGTAAAAGTTAAGAATAATCATATTATAAAAAAACCAACAATATTTATGAATATGAACAAATTAAGCTACCGTTAAAAATACAAAAAAAAAACACTAAACCTTGAACTTTTATAATGTTTTAATTAAAAAAATTCGTAGCAATTAAAATGCAAAAACACCTTCATTGATTTAGTAATTATACCATATTAGATATGTATGATAATTAACTTCACAATTTTATTTACATGGGTGGATTGTGCAAATTTAGGTTGCCAATGCGAGGGACTTGTCCTATTGGTTCACATGCACATACCTTACTACTAGCTATCTTAAGTTTTAATGGTTGATTATCCATTAAGTCCCATTTTATAATATGTGAACTATTTTGGAGCAGCACTCACCTTTGTCAAAATATTCTTTATGGATTATTGCTTAATATTTGCTGCAATTAATTCTACTTGATTTTAAACTTAGGTGTTTTATATTAATTAATCCTTAGTGAACAAACTTAGATGCTAGGTAATTGATTTTATACAAGAAAATACTTTTTTTCCAAAATACTTTCACAAATCTTGGATATTAATGTACACTATTATTTAGTTGGTCCTCCTAGAGTACACAATTGCAATTCAAGCTCATCTAGCACATAGCTTAACCGTTAACAATCAACAACTATTTTGATGTCTAGATGTAATCAATCTTTGAATAAGAGGTTTTTACCATGCCATAGTAATGATTTCAATCCATCAAGCTAATATTGTTCAAAACTCTTTACTACTATCCGTACCTATATGTTTTTATTTAGGCATCCTTTAAAATAACATTCTTTTAATAATATTGTTATTAATTCGAAGCTAGGGTTCTAGTTCTGAGAATGAGAATATGTGAAGGAGAAGTGGAGCTAATAAGCAAAGAAAGCGAAAGATGACGAATTGGGAGAATAGAGAGTTATTTGTTAAAGTGATACTGGCTATACTAGGGCTTGCGAAAAGGTAAAAAATTGAGGAGAGAATGAGAGAGTGCATGAAAACAATTGTGTGGTGAATGTTAAATTTGCATAGGATTTTGTTAGTGTTTGAATGTCATTTTAGGCGATTAGTATGCTTAATTGTATGATTTGTGCCTCTATTTCTTCTATTATGCATAGTTCTACTTGTTTTGAGAGTAGTTATAGATTTTGACCTTATGACCCAAGTTATGTGAGTAGAATGATGACTTTAAGGCCTTGTGGATCAAAGAAGGTAGCAAAAGAGGCCCAAAGACACATAGCACGGGCCAACAATGGTCAGTACCATGACTTAGAAGAATCTAGGAGGAGCAGTGAAACAAAAATTGATAGAGCATTAGAATTAGAGGCCACCACAATCTGACTATGGTGGTGCCCACAGACAGGCCACAGTGAGTTATGTTGCCTCGAGGCTGCTGGATATCTTCATGGTTGTTCATATCCTAAGTGTTTGGACAGTTTTGCAGACTTGATTTGAGTGATAAAAGCCTCAATTTACTGCTTTCATTCATCATCCCATTCCATTCTACCATATCCCATCCTTTAGATTAGGATTTAGATTTAGATTAGATTAAGATAGAGTGAATTCAAGTGGAGATTTGCAAAGGATTACAACCCGGGTTTGTAATGATGGTTCAAGTGCGATCTTGGTTGAGCAATTCTCTTCCCTTCTCTTCTCTTTTCTCATTTTAGGATTTATGTTTTGTACTTTGAATTTTCTTTTGTTGTTTTGAACTTGGATTTATGCCAGTACTAGTTGATTTCTCGATCTAGTGTTAATCTCTTTTGGTACTTTGGAATTGTTGGATTGTTCTATCAAATCTTACATGTTTATTGTCTTGTGAGAAATCTGATCACTTTCTTGCATTTATTAGGTATTAGGTGAGGAGCTGAAAGGTGAAATTCGATACTTGAACCCTAGGATTTGACTTGATTGTGTCATCTTAAGAGAGATACACCAATTGAGAAATCAAGAATTTATAAGCGTATGTTTGATGAACCCAATCAAATGAAGAGCCCTTAAGAAATGGTAATTGATTATATTTAGGTATTTCACTTCACCTTGAAAGAGAATTGTGATACTTTGATTGTTAGTTTTGAATAATCAAATGAGGAAGAATTGCTTGATTGATACATGAATTGGGATACTGCTTGTTTTGTATAATTCCTTGATTATTTATCCACTAGAATAGATAGTAGATTAATTAAATTTCATCTCAAATTTTAACTTAGCCTATCTTGAGCAAATATAACCTGGTAGCTAGATCTAGTCTCTGGGGGATTAACCTTAATTTGCTACAACGCCACCGTGCGCTTGCTAGTTCGTCGAGGAAACTCGACATTAATCTCATTGGTTAAAGGAAGGTAAATGAATAATATAGAGTTATTTTTTTATTTTGGCTTTACAACTTTTTAATTAGTTGTTTAGATAAATACTTGAAATTACAAAATATCGAATAAGGAGCTCAAGTGGCTTATTTATATTAACAGTGAAGAGCTACTAAGAGGTATTTTAGGGCATGTTCTTTTTGTTGGTAAATTGAGAATTTCCATTCCTTCCCATTATTTCCCATTTCTTTTAGAATCATTATTTCTCATTTTCTTCCCACTTTATTAATAAAGATATCATTCCATCCCATCCTTTCCCATTCATTTCAAATCATTCCATTCCTCGTCGGCAAAAAAAAAACAAAAAAAAAAACAAGCCTCAGTTAGTTACATGTGAAAAGGAGTAATCTACGTGGGTTGTTGGTGTTGACATTGTTAATTGTCTTAAAATCTTTGCTACTACTTGTACTTTTGGTCATTTATCATTTCTCATAAACTATATTTTACAGTTCCACTTTATTTTACCAAGATTCTCATAGCTCAATGCCATCAAGTTTCATCTCCTATGAGAGAGGTCTTGAGTTCAAAGTTTAGTAGAGAAGAAGTTTAATATATTCCCACCTTCTAAACCTATTAGATCAATTTGTCTAGAAAGGTAATGTTAAGAGAACCGACCCAGTGATCGAATTGGTTGAGAAAGTGGATCAATGGTTCAACTAGCCAAACTGCTTAGACTGGATTAAACCAACCAACTTGGTTGATAATTGAACTGGGTTGAACCAAAAGCAGCAAAAATTCAAAATTACTTTAAGATATTATATGTTGATTTTTCCTTTTATTTATTCATAAACAATTCTAGGAGGGTTTTCCAGTTAACTTTAAAAAAATATTGTAATTTTTTTACAGATGCCCAATGAATTTTTTCACTAATTACATGAATTAAAAATAAATTTTGGTATATTTTTTTCATATAGTTATTACAATTAGAAAATTCAAAATTTTTCCATCATCCCATGGACATCAGAAAACAAAACAAAACCTTCAAATCTTTTAACACATATCACTCTTACACAATTTGCCCTTTTTTAAAAGAAAGCTATTATCCATATTACTAGAAGATATTAGACGATAATTGATTATATTTTAACAATGCATTGGATCAAAAATCTTGCATTGTAACTTGTAACAAAAACAAAAGATCATGCATCATATTAGAAAGATAATAGCATTATATTATTCAACTAACTGAATCATATAAATGATTAATATATAATTATTGAGGTCAAAAATTCAAAAACCATCCCCTATGCATCACACAGGGAAAGCATACTAGTGTTTTATTTAAAAAAATATGTATAAAAATTAAGGGATGAACGTAAAATGTTATAAACCCACAATTATATATTCATTAGATGTTTTGATCGGAATTGATGAACATTCAATTTGGGTGAGAGAAAAAAAAGGAGAAGGATAGAATCACTACACGAATTCATAAAATGATTCCTTAACATCCAAAAATTTAAAAAGGAAAATTAATCCTTCCATATCTACGGAGGTTGAAATGAATCTGCCATATCTTCTCCTTCCTTTTTGATGAATGCCATACTTGCATATGATTTCATGAGTGTTTGGGTGCGATTTTAGGGGATTAGTGTGCTTAATTGTATAATTTATGCCCCGCCCCTATTTCTTCTATTACGCTTGGTTCCGCTTATTTTCAAAGTATTTGCAAACTTGGACTTTGTGAACCAAGTTATGTGAGTAGAATGATGATTTTAAGGCCTTGTAGAGCAAAGAGGGTAGCAAAAGAGACCCAAAGACACAAAACACGAACGAACAGTGGCCAGTGCCACAGCCCAGAAGGATCTAGGAGAAGCAGTGGGACAAATATTGATCAAGCATTAGAACCAAAGGCCACCATTGTTTGACCATGGTGGTGCCCACGGAAAGTTTGTGGTGAGCTATGTTCCCCCAGAGCTACTGGATTTCTTCACAGTTGTTCGTGTTCCAAGCGTTTAGATAGTTTTGCAGACTTGATTTTAGCAATAAAAGCCCCGTTTTACTACTTTCATTCATCACCTTATTCCATTCTATCATATCCCATCATCTAGATGAGGATTTAGATTTAGATTATAGTAAGAGAGAGCAAACTGAAGTGGAGATCTGCAAGGATTTTAAACCGGGTTTGCAATGATAGTTCAAGCACGATATTGGTTGAACAATTCTCTTCCCATCTCTTCTCTTTTCTCATTTTTTGGTTTATATTTTTTACTTTGAATTTTCTTTTTTTGTTTTGAACTTGGATTTATGCAAGTACTAATTGATTTGTCGATCTGAAGTTAATCTCTTTTGGTACTTTGGAATTATTGGATTGTTCTATCAAATCTTAGATGTTTATTGTCTTATGAGAAATTTGATCACTTTCTTGCATGTTTTGGCTATAGGGTGAAGAAATGAAAGGTGAAATTCGATATTTGAACCCTAGGATTTGACTTGGCTGGATGGATTCTTGATAAAGTCACACCAATTAAGAAACCATGAATTTTATAATCGCATGCTTAATTAACATAAAGAAATAAAGAGCCCTAGAGAAATGGTAAGTGGTTAGATTTAGATAATTCACTTCACCATGAAAGGGTTGTGTTACTTCGATTGTCGATTTTGGACCAACCAGTTGAGGAAGAAATGCTTGATTGATACATGAATTAGGAGATTGCTTGTTTTGTACAATTCCTTAATCATTTAACCACTAGATTAGATAGCAGATTAATTAAATTTCAATCTCAAAATGTAATCCACTTAGCCTAGCTTGAGCGAACATAACCCGATAGCTTGATCCTATCTTTATGGGATCCACCTTGATTTGCTACAATGCAACTGTGCGTTTGTGGCCCTATTACATTTGTGGTACCGTTGCTGATGACTAATGTCGAATATTCGATTTTTCTTGATAGGTTTGACTAAAAAAAAATTTTTATAGAAAAAACTAAAAAAATTTGAAAATTTAACAAGTTAAAAAAATTTGGAGAGAAAAACATGGCAATTTTCCATTTCCCCTAATTCAAGCATGAATTATGTTGTAGTTATTTTAAGTGTTTACATGCCTTTCTTGCTCAATGTGGTTATTCTGTGAGTAAATGGAAATTTTTGGACATTGTTGATGAGGGCGTAAATAGTGAAATTCGTGCTCTTTTAGAGTATTGGGGTTTTCTTGTTAAAAGTATTGATGAGGCATGGTATTTGTTTGGGTGGATTGGCTTAGTATTCATTTTCCTTTGAAAAGGCTAGTTGTATTTTTGGATACTCATTCCCTGATCCTTGTGCTTTCTAAGCTAGATCTTATTTTTCCTCTTTTTGGCGTGACTTTTGTAATTCTTCTAACTATGATATAAATTCGTGTCCTTATTATGCATGCTATGCTCAACTTGGCTTTGCATCACCTAGGGACCACACTAATGTTGTCCTAACCTTACTTGATTCATCATTTCCTTTAGCTCTGTGCATGGGGCTCGAGACAGTGCGTCTTTTGGAGTTGTTGCTAGGTTTAGTGTTGTTGATGCATGTTTTGAGTTGAAAGATATTTTAGATGAGGTGCATGATCTAGTTTAGACTTCTTTGGAAGGTTCATGTGATTTGTTTATGCATGAGGACTTTCTAGCCTTGGTTTTGATGATAGTGTTCTCCCCAATCCCCTTGATCATTCACTTGCTTCCCCTCTTTGTTCATTACCCTTTGATTCCCCCGAGTATTATATTGATGTGCCCATTGATATTCCTATGAGTTTTGATGCTACCATGGACTTGGGCTATGAGGATAATGTGTTTAGTATGCCTGGTGGGAATGTTGATGATTATTTGTCCCTAGGTTACTTTAGAGGCTGTGATCCCTCCATTGACCTTATAGTTTGTACCTAGAGGAATTGCTTAGGAAAGTCATGTACTACATTCTTTACTCATTCCTATAAATTTTCTAAGATCTTTGATAAGATTAAGAGGATACTTATAGTCTTTGTTGTGATTTTGGATATTGCCTCTTGCCTTGTATTTTCTAAATTGTGGTCTCAGGAGTTTGATAAGCTCCTGTGTGTTTTGACGACATCTGATTTGATGAGCCGAGTGTTGAAGTTATGATAGAGTGGATGATGCTCCATGTGCCCCTGTTATTAGGAGGACTTAGCTTAGGTGCATCCAGTCCCTAACCTGGTGAGATTGATCTCTTTTGTTTCCCCTTCGCTTCTCCTCATTTATTTCCTTTGAATAATGCTTTTCTAAGCATGGGGGAAGGGTAGTTATATGTTTTTCATTTTGGTCTTTAGTTTGCATACTTGTTAGAGCATATAGTTTTAGGTTTCTTTTTGTTTGCATTAGTGTGTTGTAATTAGTTGCACTTTAGGTTTTCATATAGGATTGCATACAGTGATGGTGTTGATTGGTTTGAGATGCTCTCTAATGATGCTTTTACTAGGCACATTTTTTTTCATGAGTTTGATTGACTTTGATGTGTAATCCCTTTTGGTGCTAAAATGTTTGAAGGTTTTGCAAATATTTCTTGTTTTAACCCTTGTCTTGATTGAGAATTTGTTATACTTTAGAGTCTTTAGCACTAATGTTGGTATATGATAGTTATTTTATGAGCTACTTGAGACTTTGGTAGATATCCCGTGAGACTGTAAGCCTTCTTTGAACTAATTCATTTTATTTAGTCTCATGTTTCTTTCATGTGTGTGACTCTTCCATGTTGCATCTCTAGAACTTGCCTAGATTCTTGTAAAAAATCACATTAGTATGTGCATAGTTGATGATATGATAGAGACATTCTTTCTCTAGTTGTTTTAGCCACATCGCAAAATAGTCTACCCTTGTATTACAAGTTATTCCCATTTACTAGCCCCTTTGAGTCTATATCTGTCTGTGTTGTGAACACTTCATATTAACCCTTGGCTAAACACATGTTCCTATATTTACGCAAAATCTAGAGTGAAACTTCAAGTATGTAGTGGGTGGTTTGGGGCAATTGAGTTTAAGGTGGCCTTGGTATGTTGGTTTATTGAGGAATTGATGCTATTGAGCGTTTAGTTGTGTTTCCCTCTTATTTGGGTTATGCATATATGTATTAGGTTGTGAGTTGATACTTCATGGCCCTATGTCTTTCAATAATTGAAATTTTTATTTCATTTTTAAAAAAGAAAAAAAGGAAGGAAAAAAAATCATGTTGATAAAGAAAAAAATATAAAAAATGAATAAGTGATTGGCATTAGGCATTTACATAGATTGAGTTCCTTTCTTTATCAACTCATTTCCTACATTATTCATTAGGGTATATTCAATGCATTGTTTGTGTTTAGAGTGTTGGTAAACTTTATGATTTCTTAGTGTTTTTGATTAGTTGTTCCCTAGTCACTTAGCTGAATAGATCCGCATTGCCCAAATGCATTTGTGCACTTCCTTTTCCTTAACCCTTTTAGCCCATGTTAACCCTTTTAGCCCGTGTTACAACCCATGTAAAGTCCTCTTGATCGTTATATGCATATTTTATTTTTAGTAGTGGAGAATTTGAGAGTCCTAGCAAGCATATGGTAGATTGCATCTTTGAAATGAGTCTTGAGTGAAGCCATGCTATATTTCAAGCACATGAGTGGGAGTGATTCACATTTTTCAAAAGTGAGGTTCTATTGGTTTGGCTCTAATCGATGCTCTACGTGCTTGCATGATATGCTTTGTGGTTCTTTAGGGGTGGTCAAGTTTGATATCTGGCTTGTGTCCACATGTTTATTTGAAAACATCCACGTTCTACTGATTTTTAAATGTCTTTTGAACTATTTGCGATTGTCGTTAATTAATATTCTTGCTTGTGATATGTTATGAGTTGCCTAATTTGAGGAGGTTGTTATATTTTTGAGTCCTAGATGTATTTCTCCTTATTGGTTTTATCTAGTGTTTGCTTGAGGATAAGCAAATGTTTAAGCATGGGGGAGGGATGAATGTCATATTTGCGTATGATTTCATGAGTGTTTGGGTATCATTTTAGGAGATTAGTGTACTTAATTATATGATTTATGCCCCTATTTATTATATTACTCTTGGTTTGCTTATTTTGAGAGTATTTGCAGATTTTAACTTTGTGGGCCAAGTTATGTGAGTAAAATGATGATTTTAAGGCCTTGTGGATCAAAGGAGGTGACAAAAGAGGCCCAATGACGCCCAGCACTGACCAACCGTGGCCAATACCACAGCCCAGAAGAACCTAAGAGAAATAGTGGGAGAAAAGTTGGTCGAGCATCAGAACCAGAGGCCACCACGATCTGACCGCTGTGGTGCCCACAGATAGGCCATGGTGAGCTCTATTCCCCCGTAGCTGCTGGATTTCTTCGCAGCTGTTCGTGTTCCAAGCATTTGGACAGTTTTGCAGACTTGATTTCAGCAATTAAAAGCCCCATTTTACTGCTTTCATTCATCATCCCACTCCATTCTACCCTATCCTATCATTTATATTAGGATTTAGATTTAGATTGGAGTAAGAGAGAGCGAACTGAAGTGGAGATTTGCAAGGATTTTAACCTGGGTTTGCAATGACGGTTCAAGCATGATCTTGGCTGAGCAATTGTCTTCCCTTGTCTTCTCTTTTCTCATTTTAGGATTTATATTTTGTACTTTGAATTTTCTTTTGTTGTTTCGAACTTGGATTTATGCAAATACTAGTTGATTTGTTGACATTATATTAATCTCTTTTGGTACTTTGGAATTATTGGATTGTTCTATCAAATCTTAGATATTTATTGTCTTATGAGAAATATGATCACTTTCTTGCATGTTTTGGGTATGGAGTGAAGAACTAAAAAGTGAAATTCGATACTTGAACCCTAGGATTTGACTTGATTGTGTAGAGTCTTAAGAAAGTCACACCAATTGAGAAACCACAAATTTGATAACCGCATGCCTAATAAACCCAAACAAATCAAGAGCCCTTGAGAAATGGTAAGTTGTTAGATTTAGGTAATTTACTTCACTTTAAAAGAGGGATATGATACTTCAATTGTCATTTTTAAAACAACCAATTGAGGAAGAAGTGCTTGATTGATACATGAATTGGGAAATTGCTTATTTTGTATAATTCATTGATTATTTATCCACTAGATTAGATAGTAGATTAATTAAATTTCAATCTCAAATTTTAATTCGCTTAGCTTATCTTGAGGGAACAGAATCTTATAGCTTGGCTTAGTCACCTTGATTTGTTACAACGTCACCGTGCATATGCAACCCTATCACTTTCTCTGGGCGCATTTTTGCAAGACTGCAATTGTTCTTCTCCTTCTTCTCCTCCCTCACCTAGATCTATTCATTGCATTTACACCCAATAGTCAAGGTGCTCATTGCTGGCTACAGGTGAACTAAATTTTGTTTCCCTCTTTTCTCTCTGTTGCACTGGTGCCGTCAACAAGACTAGCAACGTAGTTTGCAGCGCCATCTTCTTCCTCGTCAATGTTCGACAACTGGGCTCTACAACAGCAACACCGCGTCGCTCTCTTTTCTCCTCCCGCCCTTTTCCTCTTTCTACAGTTAGGGTTTCGGCAAGCATGAACAACAAGCGCAAATGAAGAACTCCATAACAAATTGGGCAAAATAAAAATCTTAATTACTATTTTTCTTGTAATTTTTGAGTTATTAATTTGATCCATGAGTGTTGCGGACTTGAAACCTCTTGATTTTGGGAGGGTTTAAGTTAGACCTGGCAAATGGGTCATTCGGTTCAGGTACGGATCAGGTCGGGTCATGTTCGGGTTTAGTGACATTTCGGGTCGTTTCGCTTTGGGTCGGGTATGGCTCGGTTCGGGTTGATTTCGAGTCAACCAATTTTTGGTCAAATAACCTCGTCATGCCAAAACAAGTAACTTTGTACAAAATTTCGGGTCGGGTATGCTTCGGTTCAAATCAATTCGGGTTTGGGGTCCACTTTTGAGTAAGCACATTTCGGGTGTTGGGTTGGGTATGGGTCTGGGTTGTTCGATTCGGGTCATTTTTGCCAGGTCTAGTTCAAGTCCCTTAAATTTCAAGAAATGCTTAAAACCTCTAACTATCAAGTTTTGTCCCCTTAAATTGCTCACCAAACGTCAAGAAGTGGAAGTCGATACCTGAGAGGTTCAAGTTTCATTCAATTATTCCTCATCAAACACCTCATTACTTTCATTTCACCCTTGCAAAAACCCTAAGTAGCAAACTAGAAGGCCAAAGTAAGGCGTCTTCCCATTTCTCTCTCTTCTCCCGCATCCCTTTATCTCTCTTTCCTTTTAACTCCCAATTCTCGAGTCCTGACTTCTTGTCATATCCAGTTCTCACTTTTGAAGCCACTTAAATCTAGGCTTTGATTTAGGCTTCTAAAACCATAAAAGTGATATCTCTTTGAGGAAAATGATTGTCGGGAGAGTAAGAGAGGGTAAAGACTAGTCGCTGGCTTGACTAGGCTTCTGAAAACAAAAGATCTAAACTTAACGCTGCAAAATTCAATTGGCCCGTAATTTACCCGGATCCATCGACTTCTTTGGGTGATTGATTTTAACCAAGTCCTTCTGGTTCATATGTTAAAACAAGTCTCAGTTACCGCAAACCCGTCAAACTAGCTGGCTTCCTTTTTGATCGGTCCAATTGATCAGTCGAGTTCGATTATCTTAATATTGTACAAAGGCGCATTATATGGTACTACTGATGATGATCAATTTTTTTCTTTTGTTCAAAATTAAAAATGTTAGATTCCCTTAAAAATGGGATTTCAAACCTCTTATATAGTGGGGAGAATTAAACTCCTTAGAAATGAAAGGAACTTGACACCCTTGAATATCAAGTCTCACATAGGGATGACAGTGAGTCCTGGACCCGATTTAGATCCATCAGATCCAAGCCAAATTAGAGGATTTGGGTCAAATCAAATAAGACCCAATGGATCTTAAGTCAGTTTTGGTCCAAGGGATGTAGGTCGGATTTGGGTATCGGTCTGAAAAATTCAAATTCAGACCCGACCCAAGATCCATTTAAGACTCATTAAATTTTTTTTAAAAAAAGAGGCAAATGCAATTGACTAAAGTCTGTCTAAATTTGTAAACCTTAAAGTTGCTTCGCTTATGGCCTATTCTTTTCATGGGTAAATTCCAAAATACCTATCTCAACCTACTTCAAACCACTTCACTCCACTTCAGCTTACGTCAACCCATTTTCACTATTTTAACCAATTTTAATTTATCACATAAAAAAAATTTAACCCACTTCAACCTACTTCGAGTCACTTCAACCTACTTCGACCTACCCCAACCTACTTCAATCCACTTCACCCTTTTACCTACTCCAACTTACCTACGAAAAGAACAGACCCTTAGTGTCAGTTGTAGAAGAAAAACTATTATGTTATGTTTGCGAACTCTATCTTCGTGGTTTGTACTAAAATATTAGTTTTGGTGTGTAACGCAAAGTTAAGAACACTTAGTTATGATATATGTCACTAGAACATTTTTTAGTAAATATTATATCTTCTAAATTCAATTATTTGTATTTAGAATGTGGTAATTCATGTTGGGATATGGAAAAAATAATTTTTAATTTGAAAAATGGTTAGGACTTGTTTAGGATCCGTAGATCCGCCAGATCCAAGGATCTGGATCTGAATCCCATTTCTATAGACCCAACGGATTTGGGGCAGAACTGAATCAAGGTCTAAAAAAATTAAATAAGTCTAAATTTAGATAAATTTGATCTAGACCCAATTTATTATCATCTGTAATTCCATACTTGAAACATCGTACCAAAGGCCCTTGGTAACATTTCACTTGCATGAGTAGAATTTCTGAAATTCGGGCTGTCGGTGCAAGGCACTTGCCTCGTCGGTTCACATTACAATATCGCTTACCTTGCTTTACCTACAGGCTGTCTTAATGCTTGTCCCTCCCACCAACTCCCCATCTCCACCGTTAATTAATAATGATTGTTCATCATCACGATCTCTTGGTCTACATTCCCTTTCTTCCTGCTGCTTACACAGCCGTAGCTAACAGTCTACTGGTCACTGCCCTCTCTTTCTCTCTCCTCATTCATTCCTCTACTAAAATCCCAACAAATTTGCTTCCTCAGATCTGAGGTCAGTAGTAAGTCCCTGAGAAGTTGTTCTTCCATCGTTTTCTCTCCCCCACTTTTAATCACATTCACATTCACATTCACCTTCACCTCCATCCCCAACGTCCCAGCTGCTTGATTTGCGATTGCCAACAATGGCAGGGAAATGGGTATTGGCAGCTATGGCGGCAGCGATGATTTTGGGGGTGGCAATGGCGGACATGTCGGAAGAAATGAAGGTGAAGACGGTGAAGGGGAAGAAGGTGTGCACAAGAGGATGGGAGTGTACTCAGTGGTCTATCTACTGCTGCAATAACACCATATCTGACTTCTTCCAGGCATACCAATTTGAAGATCTGTTCGCCAAGAGGAATGCACCGGAGGCTCACGCCATTGGGTTCTGGGATTATCAATCATTCATCACCGCTGCAGCCATTTACCAGCCCCTTGGGTTTGGTACCACCGGCGGCAAGCTTATGGGCCAGAAGGAGCTCGCCGCCTTCCTTGGTCATGTCGGTAGCAAAACCTCTTGTAAGTTAATCTCCCTCTCTCTCTCACACACACACACACACACATGTTGGATTTGGTTTAGATAGAGTTCAGTGGGTTTCTTTTTTTGATGAGAGAATTTAGTCGGTTTCTCAAGAGAATTTAGTGGGATTCTTATCATGATTGATATTTACTCATCACTGTGTTGCGGAAAATTTAGTTTGGATTCGATTAATTTCTTGTGCATTTTAGACTTCATTTTAATAAACGGTATGTGGAGCCGCTCAGAGCTTATTTTCCACGCTCATGCCTTTCTTTGTAAGGGCTGTGGTGTTAGTGAATAGTGTGTGCACGTGCCATGGTTCGAAATAGATCAGGGACATTTCAATTCTACGCACTACACTCTATAGCTTCTCCCACGGAAATGAGAGACCGCGAAGCTAATTAGATTCGAACTTCTTTTATACTTAAACCTGCAGTATTAAACTAGCTTTTCATTTTAGGCAGTTGATGGGGAGTTAGTGTTGGTCTTAGTCATTCAATTCTCTCTAAAGCCTGTCCCCAAACTGCGATCTGGGGTGTTGAATCCGAAATGCAATTCTTTTATGATCAAAGTATTATGGATCGTGTTTCAATCCCATAAGATTAGCCATCCTACTTCACAAACAAAAACTTGGCATAGACTTTCGTGATCAAAGTACTCTGGATCAGGTTCCAATCCCATAAGGTTAGCGATCCTACTTGACCAACAAAAACTTGGCATAGACAAAATTCAATAATTGAATAGGCGATTCGTACTTAAGGATAATCGTCCTTGGCATCTCCGTCTTGTCAAGGCTTGAAATTTGGATATGAAGAAAATTTAGCTTAATAGTTCAAACAAGTTTTCGTCATCTTTATTAACCCTAAATGGAATAACGACGCCCTCTTCTATCTGGGATCCAAGCATTCCACAATCCAGAACTCATGCTGCTATCTGTAACGTTCTGCAACACAGGAAACTATGGTGTTGGTTACTCCATGTGTTGTTGAAATTTATGAACTCTCTAACTGGGCTAATAAGTTTGCTTCTCTAAACTCAACAATGAAACTGTTGTATGTATCAGGTGGTTATGGAGTTGCCACGGGAGGGCCATTTGCCTGGGGGCTTTGCTACAACAAGGAAATGAGCCCAAGCCAGTCATACTGTGATGATAGCTACAAATATACTTATCCTTGCTCACCTGGAGCTGACTACTATGGCCGTGGAGCGTTGCCTATTTACTGGTATGTGTATTTTGTGGTGCATGTCTGGTCTGTTGTACTGTTGCCTTGTTTTCATTTCCCTCAGTTGAATCTATTGTGGTACTGTGATTGCAGCTTTTGAGCACTATGATATATGTTCTTCTCTGTTTTTCTCTCTTTGTTTTGATTTTTTTCATGTGATGCGTGATTCTTGAATAGCAAGGCTTGAGTAGCTGAGAATCGCTCTATGCCCTACGACGATCGTAAGGGTGGAGTTTTGCAATTAACTGATTGGATCCATATGTTTAATCATTATTAAAGCCTGTAGGAGGAGATTTTTTGCATGAGATTTTTTTGAAATTGTACTCCCAATGTGGTGTACTTGTTGGAAGTTGCTCTGAATTGATTGCTTTTGCTATCTAATGTACGACATCCTTACCTATGATATTTCCTTGTCTGCTATACTTCTTTGAACAACTAATTTTTCAGGATGACCTTAAGAGTAGAGCTGGCTAGTGGGTGGATTTGGGGACCCAGTTAATAATTGTATCACTTCCATGTCAGTCTTGGCAACAAGTTAGATTTCCCTAAAATGGTTAACGATGTGTTCTCAAACCAAACGGTTAAATTAGGTCAACTGTAGGTCAAAATTGGACCATGTGTCTGGTCATCTAATCAAATTAGTTAATGCAATCAGCAAAATAATTAACTAATAACCCAAAACGTTATTGCCAAAAGGGGTTCTAAACCATGTCTTTCTGAAAGAAATGCCTTTAGCCACACATTAGGTCTCATATGCATTGCAGTTATAGAGAAGAATAGATGATGATAAGCAATATGCTCTTAAGAAGCAAGTAAAGCTTCAGTCATTACAAGATGAGGTGCACGTGCACTTTTTGTAGGAGGTAAAGGTTTCGTCATACTGTAGTGTATTATGTCAATTCCTTTTTGATTACTTCGCTTGCTTCTCTATTGTCAATTCGATGACTACAATTCACTTAATGGTTGACAATGCTCTTGTTGCCTTAATGGTTCACAATGCACTTGTTGCAGGAACTTCAACTATGGAGCTACAGGTCAGGCGCTGAAGGCGGACCTGTTGAATCATCCCGAGTACATTGAGCAGAATGCTACCCTGGCCTTCCAGGCTGCAATTTGGAAGTGGATGACACCAATAAAGAAGGGACAGCCATCAGCCCACCAAATTTTTGTCGGAAGCTGGAAGCCTACAAAAAACGATACATTGTCAAAGCGAGTCCCTGGCTTTGGGACTACCATGAATGTCTTATATGGTGACCTCGTCTGTGGCAAGGGTGAGGTTGATGACATGAACAACATTATCTCTCACTATCTTCACTACCTTGACTTGATGGGTGTTGGCCGGGAAGAAGCAGGACCACATGAGGTGCTCTCTTGTGCGGAACAAAAGGCCTTCAATCCATCTTACATTGGAGATGCATCGTCTTAAACTCAAAAGTTGCTAGGCTGGCAAGTGTTTTCTTTTGGGTTTGATCCTCTCCAGAAGGGCACCTAATCAATAAATAGAGGTTCATTCTCGATGTCATTGTGTGGTTGTATACAGTTTGTTTGCCTGTTCAGTATAAGCTGTCTTGAACAATCTGTCAAGGTTTGTAAGTGTATGTTGTGTAATTTTTTCATTAGCTGTGTAGATGTTAAATTAATTTCCGTTAAAAGACATTAATGATGTAAGTGTGTCATTATGGATGATAAATGTTCAAATGAAAAGTCTCCTTGTTTGCATTATTCATTACTCTGGCACCTATTCTCTTTCGAAAAATGTTCCAAATGTTTCATTTTTGAGTACGCTCTGTTTTTCGGCGATTGGAGACGGGGATGAATGTTTTGAAAGATGGCGTTAAAACTTGAAACCCAAAATATGTCGTTCAATATGCGAAATCTGGATGCTTATGAGTAAAAAGTGAAGGTTTGTTAACAAGCTGAACACATGTAACAAGCACAAGTAGCAGTTGAAATATCTTTCATCGTTGTCAATGTTTGCTACCCTCAAAACTGGCGGATCCGAACGGATTGTCAAGCCAAATTGGACACCAAACGTGAAATATACTAGCAGATAGTGGCTACGAGGCTGGAAGAGAGACAAGGGCTAGAGCAATGCAATGTCTGCCTCACAAGCAGGCCTTATTCAGCCCTCGCCACCATCCACCCGTTCTCTTTGCTCACCATCACCACAACCCTCTTATCGCCACCAACTTCCTCTCTCCTACCTCAAACTTGACCAAATGCAACAGAAGATTCTGCAGCTTCCTGACACGATACCGTTCAATCAACTTTAGGAAGGACAAAGAAGAAGATGAAGACTGTGGTCCTAACTCGGCCTCCGATTGCTCATCGAGGTTTGAGGAAGCAGTGAGGCTGTTCAATGAGAGAGAATACTACGCCTGCCATGATGTGCTGGAGTCGATCTGGTGTGAATCCGACGACCCTCTTTGTTAGAAAACAAGGACTCACCTTGATGCGGAAATGAGATTGACCGGATCTTTGTTCTGCTTGATATCTAGCCCCGTTCAAGGCTCAAAAATGGCTACTAGAGTCACTGGGTGTGTCACGCTACCAAACCCAAACCCACTTAGATGGCCAGGCAGAATGAGGAATAAAACAGAGAGGTTATCTAAGAGCTAATAGCTTTTTCTAATGTATATTTATGATCCCTAATCTACACTACTATTTATAGAAGCACAAAGCACCCAATAGGATCTGGTAGATTAATGGTGATTAATGGCAGATTAATATTGAATTAATCCCACATGAAACTGTTGTATCAATTACAATGTTAATGAGTAATTTAATTGTGACCGTTACAGGTCAACAACTTCCCCTCGGTCACAAAGATCGAGAATCCATATATCTCTCTGCGAACAGACTTCCTCACGCTTCATACTGAGAATTGAGCGTGCAACCAAAAATAAAACATTAGTGCTATATCAAGTCACCATCTAACTGATATAATACTCTCACGAAACATCAATACCCCAAATCATTCATACACATCACCAATGGCATACGTTGTCCCTTTATGCCTGATATATCAATTGATTATATACTAAATATAATCGTCCGCACTTGATATGGTAATGAAGAAATGATTCTTCCTTAGACAATTAAAATAATTCATCTTAGCATGACTGCTTTCCTAATGTGCTCCGCTGGACCGTATACATCTTGGCCCTTGGATTACACATTAAGGTAGCAAGATCAAGCTTCGACTTTAGATTATAACTCTAAGTCAAGGAGTATTGCTAATGAGGGTCACACAATGATAAGGAAAGGGAACTCACTTATCACTCATCAGATAGGTCGACTTTCAGCACACACAGTTTGATAGTGTGCCATTGCATAGCTCCCCCTAAACTAGGCATGTCTCTCTTCTATGCCATGTGAATCAAAGGCTTGACTTTCACCTAAAAAACCAACCTGAGCTACTAGACCAACATACCCAATGTTAATCTTAGTACTCAAGATTCGGCTATAAGGCTTCGATATTAAAACTTATTTCATATTCAACTCTCCTTGAGTCTCATCTTATACTTACTAGAGCAACTATATTTTCCATTCATACACTCCTAGTATGAGTAATCAATATTGCACACCTAGTGCCAATATGATTTAGTCTCATCTTGCACACTACTCAAGCGTCAGGGCGATTGCCTGTGTGACTAGGCCAATCAGAAGCCTGATGACATAACAATGTGCCTTACAATGTACTTATATATTTATGAACATTTGGAAACGAAACATCATTCTTTATTTCATAAATAATTAATACAAGTAATAACATGTCCATCATACACTTAAATACATCCAAAAAATAAGTCCTATGAAGACCTAAGCTCATTACATGAGCTTTAAAAGTGTCTATAGAAATAGGCTTAGTTAAAGGATATGCTATCATCCTACTTGTAGATACATACTTAATGGAAACTTCTTTCTCTATTATGGCGTTTCATACAAAATGATAAAGCCTCTCAATACGCTTAGTCTTCCTGTGGAACTTTGGATCTCTTGCAAATTGGATAGCAGCAGTATTGTCACATAACATTTCTACAGGATCATTAATTCCAGGAGTGAGATCAAGATCCTGTATAAAACTCCTTAGCCATATTGCCTCTTAAGTGGCAAGACAGCGAGCTTCATACTCTACTTCCATAGACTAAAGTGTTATACAGTCTTGTTTCTTACTACACCAAGATATTGCTCCTTCACCTAGGATGAACACATATCCAAAGGTAGACCTAGATTCGTCCAGATCACCATCCCAATCAGCATATGTATATCCTCTTAGCTTAAGATCTCCACCTTGGTAGCAAAGGACTAGGTCACTCGTACCACGCAGGTATCGAAAGATCCTTTTGACGACTTGCCAGTGTGTAGGCCTTGGGTTGCTTTGGTTACAACTTACCAAACTAACCGCAAAGCAAATGTATGGACATGTACACAACATGGCATACATTAGGAACATTGTCCATCCTCTCCTTCTCTTTATCTGTCTTAGGACACTAGTCGATACTTAAGGTTAAACCCTTTTCAATTGGAGTGTCCACGGGTTTAGAGTAGTGGATTCAAAAATGTTCTAAGATTTTGTTAATTTATGCTTCTTGGCTTAAACCAAGAGGCTTCTTAGAAAGGTTCTGAGTTATCTCTATGCCTAGGACATACCTGACCTCACCCATGTCCTTCATCTCGAAGACGGAGGACAACCACTGCTTAGTGGTTTGGATCATCTCCATATTGTTTCTAGCCAGTAGTATGTCATCAACATACAAAGTAAGAAACATAATCCCCTTTGTAGTTTTCTTGACATACACGCAGTGATATTTAGAAACCATGTTTAAGCCAAAAGAAATAATGGCTTCATGGAATTTGAAGTATCACGCTCTGGAAGACTGCTTGAGACCATAAATGGATCTTTTAAGACAACAAACATTGTCCTCTTGACCTTTCGATACGAAACCAATAGGTTGATCCATGTTAATCTCTTCTTCAAGGTTTCAATAAGGAAAGCAGTTTTTACGTCCATTTGGAACAATTCTAAGTCCAAATAGGCAACTAGGGCCAGAAGTAGGCGAATAGAGGCAATTCTCACCACAGGAGAAAACGTCTCTTCATAGTCTACCCCTTCAATTTGGGTAAATCTCTTTGCCACTAAACGGGCCTTAATCTTGTCGATTGATCCATCTGCCCGACGTTTTATATTGAAAACCCACTTGTTTCCAATTGATTTACGTCAGGGAGAAAGATCAACAAGTTCCCAGACCTTGTTTCTCACCATAGAGTTCATTTCATCCCACTTGTTTCTTCCACGTTCACTCCTCCAGAGCACAGGACCTGTGCTGGTTTGACCTCTGAGGTATTCCTCCCCCTATCTCTAAGAGGTATAGAATCCTTAGCTGAGAGAGAATCAATGTCATTATGCTAAACAAGTGGACTAACCTCGTGTTCATGTACTAGAGAAGGAGGACGAACCTCATTCTCAAGTTTATTCTCTTGGGCAACCAAAAACTCAGCATCTCTTCCAGACAACACAAGAGTACTATCCTCGGTAACACGGTGAGTGTTTAAATCCTCCCCCTCACAAAGAGATAGTTGATCATTTGGCGGTAACTCATACAATGTTGTGTCCTATTTGATTTCACCAATGCTTGGGAACTCATTCTTAAGGAACTCAACATTGCGTGAATCCACTTCTGTCATACCACCATTAGGGTGTTCACCACACATAACATATCCCTTAGAATGTTTGGGATATTGGATGAACATCATTTTAGTGGCCCTTGGGCCAAGTTTCCCATGTTTGTGAGTTGGGTTATGTACATAACCAGCCGAACCCCATGAGCGTAAATGTTCCAAGGAGGGCTTTCTCCCATGCCATAACTCATATGGGGTAGCGGATATGCTCTTACTAGGCACATGGTTAAGGATGTAAGCTGCCGTAAGCAGCGAATCCCCCCAAAAACTAATTGGAAGGTTGGCGTGTGCCATCATTGACCTGGCCATGTGAAGCAATGTTTGATTCCTACGCTTTGCCACAAATTTTGTTGTGGAGTGTCAGGAATCATGAGTCGTCTTCGTATGCCCTTTTCCTCACAAAATTCTTTGAATATATGTGAGAGGTATTCACGACCACGATCAGTTCGAAGAGTCTTGACTCTCTGATCTAATTGGGTTTCAACCTCAGCTACAAAATGTTTGAACACATCAAGTGCTTCATAGCGATGTGATAATAGGTACACATACCCATATCTTGAATAATCATCTATGAAGGTGAGGAAATAGAAAGCCCCATGACGTGCTTTCACCTTCATGGGTTGATAAATATCAGAGTGGATAAGCTCTAAAGGGCTTGATGCCCTTGAAACCTTATCAAAAGGCTTCGCGGTCGCCTTGCCAGCTAGACAAAACTCACATATAGGCAACTTAACCTTAGTGAGTCGGTCTAAACGACCTTATTAAGCTAACCTACTAATCCTATCTTGGCCAATATGACCAAGCCTAGCATTCCATTTAATGAATTCAGAATCAGAATCGAAACTTGAGACAAAAGCAAAAGGAGAATTATTTAACATTATGTATGGTGGGAATGTGTTTGTCCATGCAACTTTAAAGAACGATTTCCTTGTATTAGATTTGGATAATTGTTATAATAATTCTCCTTCTGCTTTTGTCTCAAGTTTCGATTCTGATTCTAAATCCATTAAATGGCAGGCTAGGCTTGGTCATAGGAAACAACCTCTCTACGGGTAGAAATGCCGGTAGGGGTAAGGTTGTCTACAGCTGGATCTCCCCAGACCCCGCGAAAGCGGGACTCACACTGGGACATGTTGTTGTTGTTGTTGCTAAGCTTGGTCATATTGGCCAAGATAGGGTGAGTAGGCTAGCTAAAGAAGGTCTTTAGACCGACTCACTAAGGTTAAGTTGCCTAGATATGAGTCGTGTCTAGCTGGCGAGGTGACCGTGAAGCCTTTTGGTAAGGCTTCAAGGGCATCAAGCCCTTTAGAGCTTATCCACTCTAATATTTATCGACCCATGAAGGTGAAAGCACGTCATGGGGCTTTCTATTTCCTCACTTCATAGATGATTATTCAAGATATGGGTATGTGTACCTATTATCACATCGCTATGAAGCACTTGATGTGTTCAAACGTTTTGTAGCTGAGGTTGAGACCAAATTAGATCAAAGAGTCAAGACTTTTCGAACTGATCATGGTCATGAATACCTCTCACATATATTCAAAGAATTTTATGAGGAAAAGGGCATACAAAGACGACTAACGATTCATGGCACTCCACAACAAAACGGTGTGGCAGAGCGTAGGAATCAAACATTGCTTCACATGGTCAGGTCAATGATGGCACACGCCAACCTCCAAATCAATTTTTGGGGGGATGCACTATTTACAGTGGCTTACATCCTTAACCGTGTGCCTAGTAAGAGCATATCCGCTACCCCATATGAGTTATGGCATTGGAGAAAGCCCTCCTTGGAACATTTACGCCCATGGGGTTCGACTGGTTATGTACATAACCCAACTCACAAACATGGGAAACTTTGTCCAAAGGCCACTAAAATGGTGTTCATCCGATATCCCAAACATTCTAAGAGATATGTTATGTATGGTGAACACCCTAATGGTGGCATGGCAGAAGTGGATTCACGTAATGTTGAGTTCCTTGAGGATGAGTTCCCAAGCATTGGTGAAATCAAACAGGACACAACATTGTATGAGTTACCACCAAATGATCAACTATCTCTCGGTGAGAGGAAGGATTTAAACACTCACGATGTCACCGAGGATAGTACTCTTCTGTTGTTTGGAAGAGATGATGAGTTGTTGATTGCCCAAGAGAATCAACCTGAGAATGAGGTTCGTCCTCCTTCTCCAGTACATGACCACGAGGCTAGTCCACTTGTTCAGCATAATGACATTGATTCTCTCTCAGCTGAGGATTCTATACCTCTTAAAGATAAGGAGAAGAATACCTCAGAGGGTCAAACCAGCACAGGTCTTGTGCTCCAGAGGAGTGAACGTGGAAGAATATCTCGACGATATTTTCAAATCGAAGAGGAGAGATTCTTATGCACTCCTTTAGAAATAGAAGAGTCTACCTCTTTTCAGGAGGCCATTGATTCACCAAACCATAGAGAGTGGATGGAAGCCATGAGGGATGAAATGGACTCTGGCGACAAACAAGGTTTGAAAACTTGTTGATCTTCCTCCCCGACGTAAATCAATTGGAAACAAGTTGGTTTTCAAGATAAACTGTCGGGTAGATGGATCAATCGACAAGTTTAAGGCCCGTTTAGTGGCGAAAGGGTTTACCCAAATTGAAGGGGTAGACTATGAAGAGACTTTTTCTCCGGTGGAGTGAATAGCCTCTATTCGCCTACTTCTGGCCTTAGTTGCCCATTTGGATTTAGAATTGTTCTAAATGGACATAAAGACTGCTTTCCTTAATGGAAACCATGAAGAAAAGATTTACATGGATCAGCCTATTGGTTTCGTATCGAAAGGTCAAGAGGACAAAGTTTGTCGTCTTAAAAGATCCATTTATGATCCCAAGCAGTCTTCTAGAGCGTGGTACTTCAGGTTACCACGAAGCCATTGTTTCTTTTGGCTTAAACCTGGTTTCTGAAGATCACAGCGTGTATGTCAAGAAAACTACAAAGGGGATTATGTTTCTTACTTTGTATGTTGATGACATACTGCTAACTCGAAACAAAATGGAGATGATCCAAACCACTAAGCAGTGGTTGTCCTCTGCCTTTGAGATGAAGGACATAGGTGAGGCTAGGTATGTCCTAGGCGTACAGATAACTCGGAACCGTTCTAAGAAGTTTCTTTATTTGAGCCAAGAAGCATACATTAACAAAATCTTGGAACATTTTCGAATGCATTACTCTAAACCCGTGGACACTCCAGTAGAAAAGGGTTTAACCTTAAGTCTCGACCAGTGTCCTAAGACAGACAAAGAGAAGGAGAGGATGAACAATGTTTTGTATGCTAGTGCAGTGGGAAGTCTAATGTATGCCATGTTGTGTACATGGCCAGACATTTGCTTTGTGGTTGGTTTGATAAATCGTTACCAAAGCCACCCAAGGCCTGCACACTGGCAAGCCGTCAAAAGGATCTTTCGTTACCTGCGTGTTTCGAGTGACCTGGTCCTTTGCTACCAAGGTGGAGATCTTAAGTTTAGAGGATATACAGATGCGGATTGGGTGGTGAACTGGACAAATCTAGGTCTACCTCTGGATATGTGTTCACCCTTGGCGGGGTAACAATATCATGGTGCAGTAAGAAACAATACTACATAGCACTTTCGATTATGAAGGCAGATTATGTAGCTTGCTGTCTTGTCACTCAAGAGGCAATATGGCTAAGGAGTTTTCAACAGGATCTTGATCTCACTCCTGGAATTAATGATCCTGTAGAAATGTCGTGTGACAATACTGCTGCTATCCAATTTGCAAGAGATCGAAAGTTCCACAGGAAGACTAAGCATATTAAGAGGCGTTATTATTTTATACGAAACGCCGTAATAGAGAAAGAAGTTACCATTAAGTATGTTTCTACAAGTAGGATGATAGCAGATCCTTCAACTAAGCCTATTCCTAGAGACGCTTTTAAAGCTCATGTGATGAGCTTAGGTCTTCATAGGTCTTAGTTTTTGGATGTATTTAAATGTATAATGGACATGTTATTACTTGTATTAATTATTTATGAAATAAAGAATGATGTTTCTTTTTGAAATGTTCATAAATATACAATTACATTATAAGGCACATTGTTATGTCACTAGGCTTCTGATTGGCCTAGTTACAGAGGCAGTCACCCTTGCGCTTGAGTAGCGGGCAGGATGAGACTAAATTATATTGGCAGTAGGTGTGTAATATTGATTACTCATACTAGGAGTGTATGAATGGAAAATATAGTCACCTTAGTAAGTCTAACATGAGACTCAGGGAGAGTCGAATATGAAATAAGGCTTTTGGTTTCAGTGAGAGAGAGAGGAGAAAAGAATGCTCTAGAAAATGAGGGAGCCAAAAGAAGGGTGAAAAGAAAAGGGATGTGGTCTCAAGTGTTTTGAAGGTCTTGTGTATACAGATTTTAAAAAAAATTTAACTGTTTTTGGGCTTGTTTGTTATGATTGGACAAGTACCAAATTAAAAGGAAGCATGTTGTTAATTCTTGAGATGAATTATAATTTTGAATGCATGAACTTGTAATTATAACATTAATGTGTTTAATGTTTAAATGTTTATTATCGCATGCTCATTATATATACAAATTCGTTTTATATGTCGAATAATTTACTATTATGTTAAATAGTTAGTTTCATATATTTGTAGCATTTTCAATATATGAATATATATGAGTTATAAAAATAATCGTTATATAAATTAGTTTTACATACAATGCAATTAAATATCTATGTGATATTTAAATAAATGTTAATTTAAATAATGTTAATTAGTTTAACTTTTTAATTGTAATCCATATGAATATTTTTTTTAATGGAAATATTGTAGTAATTAAGTTATTTAAATTTTCCAGCTCATGATTATGTAAGATGATTATGAGCTTAGCGAAATTTTCAATCAAATGACATTAATGATGAAACTTTAATAATTTAATTACTTAAGAAAACATGTGCCTTATGACCACCTTTTAATATGAACTTGTAAATATGGCAGCTAACAGCTCAATGATTAATGAGCTTTCCACCAGTAAGAAGTTAGACGAGTCTAACTATGACATATGAAAATGGAAGATTCAGTATCTTCTAAATGAGAGGGACCTGCTGGAACACTTTACGGTAGCTAAGTTTCCTCCATCTGACATGGATAAAGATGGCAAGCCCATTGATACTTCTTCTGTGCAGTATCAAGAGAGCTTATAGGCCTATAAAGACTGGTCCAATAAGGATCGAAGGGCACAATTTACTATGTTGTATTTCATGCATGACGATCTTATTGGGGAATTTGATATGTGTCCCACGGCTAAGGACATGTGGGACCAACTCAAAATCCATTTTGGTCAAACATCTGAGACAAGGCTTCATACCTTGCAGCTCAAATGGATACAATACCAAATGGATTCTAGTCGTACCATGACTGAGCATTTACGAATTATGAGTGGCATAATTCATGATCTCAAGGCTGCTAGTAAGGAAATTTCTGAGGGGGAGCAAGTCTTGAATGTGATTCGGGCACTCCCGATTGAATCTTAGCATTGGAATCATGTCGAGATTGTGTCGACTCATTCTGAACATATTAAAACCTTTGCTGAGGTCTAAAGCCACATTGAAATGAAAGAAGAATGCCTGAAAATGTTAGGCACTTCTCGTGTAGCTCTTGTTGCCAAGGGAAATAGGCCCAAAGGCAACAAGAATAACCGAGGCCGACGGGCCAAGAAGGGTTTTCGCCCGCCTCAGAATGGTAGGCCCAAGGCTGGGATTGCCAAGAAGTAGAAGGCCAAAGGCAATGGAGGGATCAGTATAGCACATGTGAAGTGCTATAATTATGGAAAGAAAGGTCACTACACTCGGGATTGTCCTGAGCCGAAAAAGGTACCTTCTTCCACTTGTTCTCCTGAATTATATGTATGCTCCCATGCATTAGTCGCTAATTCTTTTCCTAATTGGATTGTAGATACAGGAGCAAGCAAGCACATAGTTCGGGATAGAGTTAAGTTTGTGGATTTTCAACGGTACCCAGTGCGTTCACAAACTGTCATGTTGGGTAACAGCAGTGAAGAAGACGTTCTAGGTGTTGGAACGTACCAGCTCGTCTTGGAAGGAGGAAATAAGTTGCTTCTTTTTTGTTCCCTCTATGCACCGGGGGTGCGAGTTTGTCTTTTGTCTTTAGTTTCTTTAATGAAATTAGGTTTTGGTTTTAGTTCTTGTCCAGATGGTTTGAACATTATGTATGGTGGCAATGTGTTTAGCCAAGCAACTCTAAAAAACGATTTTCTTGTACTGGATTTGGATCATTGTTATAATAATTCTCCTTCTGCTTTTGTCTAAGGTTTTGATTCTGATTCTAAATCCATTAAATGGCATGCTAGGCTTGGCTATATTAGCCAAGATAGGATGAGTAGGCTAGGTAAAGGAGGTCTTTTAGACCAACTCACTAAGCTTAGGTGTCCTAGATGTGAGCCTTGTCTACTTGGTAAGGCGACCGCAAAGCCTTTTGGTAAGGCGGCTGCAAAGCCTTTTGGTAAGGCTTCAAGCCCTTTAGAGCTTATCCACTATGATAGTTGTGGACCCATGAATGTGAAAGCACGTCATGGGACTTTCTATTTCTTCACTTTCATAGATGATTATTCAAGATATGGGTATGTGTACATATTATCACATCGCTATGAAGAAATTGAAGTGTTCAAACGTTTTGTAGTCGAGGTTGTGACCTAATTAGATCGGAGAGTTAAGACTCTTCGAACTGATCGTGGTCATGAATACCTCTCACATATGTTCAAAGAATTTTGTGAGGAAAAGGGTATGCGAAGGCAACTCACAATTCCTGTCACTCCACAACAAAATGGTGTGGTAGAGCATAGGAATCGAACATTGCTTGACATAGTCAGGTTAATGATCGCACAAGCTAACCTCCTAATTAGTTTTTAGGGGGATGCGCTGCTTACGGCGGCTTACATCCTTAACTGTGTGCCTAGTAAGAGCATATCCGCTACCCCATATGAGTTATGGCATGGTAGAAAGCCGTCCTTGGAACATTTACGCCCATCGGTTTCAGCTGGTTATGTACATAACCCAACTCACAGACATGGGAAACTTGGTCCAAGGGCCATTAAAATGGCATCCATACGATATCCCAAACATTCTAAGATATATGTTATGCATGGTGAACACCCTAATGGTGGTATGACAGAAGTGGATTCACAGAATCTTGAGTTCCTTAAGCATGAGTTCCCAAGCATTGGTGAAATCAAACAGGACACAATGTTGTGTGAGTTACTGCTAGATGAACAACTATCTTTTCGTGAGGGGGAGGATTTAAACACTCACCGTGCCACCGAGGATAGTACTCTTCCATTGTCTGGAAGGCATGATGAGTTGTTGGTTGCCCACGAGAATTAACCTGAGAATGAGGTTCGTCCTCTTCCTCTAGTACATGAAAATGAACACGATTCTAGTCCAATTGTTCAGGATAATGACAATGATTCTCTCTTAGCTGATGATTCTATACCTCTTAGAGATAAGGAGAAGAATACCTCAGAGGGTCAAACCAGCACAGGTCCTGTGCTCCGGAGGAGTGAGTGTGGAAGAATATCTCGACGATATTTTCAAATCGAAGAGGAGATATTCCTATGCACTCTTTTAGAAATAGAAGAGCCTACCTCTTTTCAGAAGGCCATTGATTCACCAAACCATAGAGAGTGGATGGAAGCCATGATGGATGAAATGGACTCTATGGCGACAAACAAGTTTTAGGAACTTGTTGATCTTCCTTCCCGACGTAAATCAATTGGAAACAAGTTAGTTTTCAAGATAAACGGTCGCACAGATGGATCAATCGACAAGTTTAAGACCCGTTTAGTGGCGAAGGGGTTTACCTAAATTGAAGGGGTAGACTATGAAGAGACTTTTTCTCCTGTGGAGAGAATTGCCTCTATTCGCTTACTTCTAGCCTTGGTTGCCCATTTGGATTTAGAATTGTTCCAAATGGACGTACAGACTGCTTTCCTTAATGGAAACCATGAAGAAGAGATTTACATAGATCAGCCTATTGATTTCGTATCGAAAGGTCAAGAGGACAAAGTTTGTCGTCTTGAAAGATCCATTCATAGTCTCAAGCAGCTTTCTAGAGCGTGGTACTTCAGATTCCATGAAGCCATTGTTTCTTTTGGCTTAAACATGGTTTTTGAAGATCACAGCGTGTATGTAAAGAAAACTACAAAGGGAATTATGTTTCTTACTTTGTATGTTGATGACATACTACTAGCTAGAAACAACATGAAGATGATCCAAACCACTAAGCAGTGGTTGTCCTCTATCTTTGAGATGAAGGACATGGGTGAGGCCAGGTATGTCCTAGGCGTAGAAATAACTCAAAACCGTTCTAAGAAGCTTCTTAGTTTGAGCCAAGAAGCATAAATTAACAAAATCTTAGAATGTTTTCGAATGCATTACTCTAAACCCGTGGACACTCTAGTTGAGAAGGGTTTAACCTTATGTCTTGACCAATGTCCTAAGACAGACAAAGAGAAGGAGAGAATAAACAATGTTCCATATGCTAGTGTAGTAGGAAGTCTAATGTATTCCATGTTGTGTACACGACCAGACATTTGTTTTGCGGTTGGTTTGGTAAGTCGTTACCAAAGCAACCCAGGGCCTCCACACTGGTAAGTTGTCAAAAGGATCTTTCGTTGTATGCGTGGTACGGGTGACCTAGTCCTTTGCTACCAAGGTGGAGATCTTAAGCTGAGAGGATATACAGATGCTGATTGGGGTGGTGATCTGGACGAGTCTAGGTCGACATTAGGATATGTGTTCATCGTAGGCGGGAGAGCGATATCTTGGTGCAGTAAGAAATAAGACTGCATAGCACTTTCAACTATGGAAGCAGAGTATGTTACTTGTTGTCTTGCCACTCAAGAGGCAATATGGCTAAGGAGTTTTCTACAGGATCTTAATCTCACTCCCGGGGTTAATGATCCTGTAGAAATTTTATGTCATGATACTGCTGCTATCTAATTTGCAAGAGATCCGCAGTTCCACATGAAGACTAAGCATATTAACAGGCGTTATCATTTTTTACGAAATGCTATAAAAGAAGAAGAGATTGCCATCAAGTATGTATCTACAAGTAGGATGATAGTAGATCTTTTAACTAAGCCTATTCCTAGAGACGCTTTAAAGCTCATGTGATGAGCTTAGGTCTTCGTAGGACTTAGTTTTTGGATGTATCTAAGTGTATGATGGACATTACCTATATTAAATATTTATGAAATAAAGAATGATGTTTTTTTTCCAACTGTTCATAAATATACAAGTGCATTATAAGGTGCATTATTATGTTACCAGGCTTCTGATTGGCCTAGTCACACAGGCAATCACCCTGACGCTTGAGTAGCGAGTAGGATGAGATTGAGTCATATTGGCACTAGGTGTGCAATATTGATTATTCATAATGGGTGTGTATGAATGGAAAATATGGTCGCCTTAGTAACTCTAAGATGAGACTGAGGGGAGTCGAATATGAAATAAGTTTTCATATCGAAGCCTTATAGCTGAATCTGGAGTAATGACATTAACATTGGGTATGTCGGTTTAGTAGCTCAGGTTGGTTTTTTAGGTAAAAGTCAAGCCTGTGATTGGCATGGCATAGAAGAGTGACATGCCTAGTTTAGGGGGAGTTATGCCATCGCACACTATCATACTATGTGTGTTGAAAGTCAACCTATCTGATGAGTGATAAGTGAGTTCCCTTTCCTTATCACTGTGTGACCCTCATTGGAAATACTTCTTGACTTAGAGTTATAATATGAAATCAAAGTTTGATGTTGCTACCTTAATGTGTTATCCAAGGGCCAAGATGTATACGGTCCAGCGGAGCACATTAGGAAAGTAGTCATGCTAAGATGGATTATTTTAATTATCTACGGAAGAATCTTTTCTCCATCACCATATCATGCCCGAGCGATTATAGTTAGTATATAATCAATTGATATATCAGGCATAAAGGGGCAGTGTATGCTATTGGTGATGTATTTGAATGATTCGGGGTATTGATGTTTGGTGAAAGTGTTATGCCAGTTAGATGGTGACTTGATGTAGCACTATTGGTTTTATTTTTGGTCGCACGCTCAATTCCCAGTATGATGTGTAAGGGAAGATTGTTGGCAGAGAGATATGGGGTTGGTGATCTTTGTGACCAAGGGGGAGTTGTTGAGCTATAACGGTCACAAGAATAAATGGTCATAATCGCCATTGATTTGGCAGTTACACTTGGGGATTAATTGTGTATTAATCAACCATAATTTTGCTGATTCTGTTTAAGGGTTTGTGCAACTATATATATAACAGATGGATTGCGAGGTTGATTATTAGAAAGAACAGCACACTCTTCTGTTCTAAAGCTCTCTGTTCCTTCCCTCACACTAACCTAGCCATCATCAGTGGGTTCGGGTTCTTGAGCATGAAACATATACGATGACTCTAGTAGCACCTGTTCGTGGGCAGACATCTAGTAGGCTAAAGGTCCGGGCAATCCTTCACATCCAGGTAATCCTAAACTAACCTACAGTGGTATTAGCAATGTAAATTAGTTTTACATACGTTGTAATAAATATCTATGTGATGTTTGACTAAATGTTAATTTGTTTAACATTTTTTTACTGGTCCATATAATTATATAAATATGTTTTTATGGAAATATTGTAATTAAATTATTTAAATTTCCAGTTCATGGCTATATGAGATGATTATGAGCTTAGCGAAATTTTCGATCATATGACATGAACGATGAAACTTTAATAATTTAATTACTGATGAAAACATGTGCCTTATGTCCGTCTTTTAATATGAACTTGTAGATATGGCAGCTAACAACTCAATAATTAATGAGCTTTCCACTAGTCAGAAGTTAAATGGGTCTAACTATGACATGTGGAAACGGAGGATTTAGTATCTTCTAAATGAGAGGGACCTGCTAGAACACTTGACGGTAGCTAAGTTTCCACCATCTGACACGGATAAAGATGGCAAGCTCATTGATACTTCTTCTGTGCAGTATCAAGAGAACTTACAGGCCTTCCAAGACTGATCCAATAAGGATCGAAGGGCACGATTTACTATGTTGTATTTCATGCACGATGATCTTATTGGAGAATTTGAGTTGTGTCCCACATCTAAGGACATATGGGACCAACTCAAAATCCATTTTGGTCAAACATCCGAGACAAGGCTACATACCTTGCAGCTCTAATACCACTATTAAAAAACAAGGGCTCACCTTGATGCGGAAATGAGATTGACCGGATATTTGTTCTGCTTAATATCTACCCACGTTCAAGGCTCAAGAGTGGCATGAGATTAATGAAATTTCTTGGATTCCTCGCCCTTGCTTTTTGTTGGTAGTTGTAGTCTTGGAGACAATTTCAGAATCAGATTAATGAAATTTCTGTTGGGTAGAATCGCAAGGGGGCAATGATGGAACTGGGAGAGGGTGTGTGTAAAGTCAGGAAGCACAACTTTAAAAGCGGCCCCTTTCATCAGTTTGAGCAAGAGATTTCTGCTATTATGAATTTCATCTATCAAACCCAATTGGAGCTTGCTGCCTCTGAGTCCCATTCTCACATTCTTAATTTGAATATTTGAGTCCTTATTATACCATCTATTCACATCTAGATTAGAATATATTACATGGGCAAAAAGAAATCTCTCAATATATTGTTGTCTGATTATTTTACTATAAAGTAGTTGTAAACTTCTCCTCTGCATTGGTCTTCTGTTCTGTACAGTCAACTTTTTACAATTTTTGTGGACAAAATCCTTGCAAGGGCGGCATAATTGCCGTTAATATTAAAGTGGTAGATAAAATTGTCTTTTAGTTTAAGATATTGGATGTACTCGTGACTTCTTTCAAAGCACATATGTAAGGACCGTGTGGTTGTATGTATCAAACTCTTCTGCCTTGCCCTATACTGGATTTTAGTTAAATTGTTTGCTTCCGATTGAATGGCACTGCTAATAGTGTTGAAAATCTTTCCTGTTTTAGTGGGAAAAAATCAAGTTTTCTTAAGAATATTGGACAAAAGATGTTCTCAAGAATAAACAGGTCCAAATCCCATAACATTTTGTCAAATAAGAAAAAATTGGGTTCTAAGCATTGACGGATTACACTTCTTTTCAAATGTGAAGTTGTTAATCAAAAGAATAATTTATCTTTCATTTTGACAACTCCTGAATATGAAATTATCCACGTAAATGTCGATTGTGTAAGTTAATAGTCCTTATATATAAAACAGTTGAGGGTAACCTTCATAACAATAGAAGTTAGGTGACTTTACACATTAGACATTAGCCCCTACATGTTTTCTATAGCAGCTTATTCGCAAGTTGTAGATGGTGTTACAATTAACATCTGAATACTCACTCATCTTTTTGAGGAATAATAGTGATTGTTAGTGCCAATCGGGCTTATGTCAGAATTAGACTTCCACACACGAGGACTTATTACAAATTATACATCAGTCTTGAGTCTATATTCTATAGGCACGAATTAGTATGTATGATTATTTTTTTATATTTTTTAAACATACCCTTATTTCTATAGTGCATTTTTCCAAAAGAAAAAAGCTTTCTTTCATCAAACTAAAACACGTTATCTTGTGTTTTGTTTGTTAAGATTATGATCCGTGCAACTTGTACCCTTGGATTTATCAGTGCCATTGGGTTTAGTTCTGAATAGAAGACTCAATAAAATTGTAGTTTTCTATTACAAAAATGAATAGAATTTATAAATGTGGATGTACGAACATAAATAAGTGTTGGACTTTCCCGACTCTTGGAGCATCTCTAATTTTCCGAGGCATATGACTGACGCTTCCAGCAATATGTCCCCGCCCCACCAAACGTTGCTGTGCATCAGGGTTCTTGATACGCTCAAACAAATTATTGCAATATTGGGTTAAGTTGCAGAGCCCATGGATCATCATTGTAAGAGAAATGTATTGGAAAATAATGGTTGGGCTAATCGATAAAAAATATTGAAAAATAAAAAAAGACACAAGAATTTTTACGTGGCTCAATTTCTCAATAGACTACTTCCACAATCCCAATTTAAATAGGATAATATTCACTATAATAATATTATAACAGTACAATACAACTTTTAAACGAAAAACTTACAAACCCTCTCACTCTCCCAACGAAAGAATTTATTACACCACACTTGTTAATTAGATTAATAGGATATATTTTTGGTACACCCCACCCACACCCTTTGTGGTTTGTACATGCCTCCCTTCAAGCTCTTACTCCCTTTGAGTTATTTTGAGTGTACTCAACCTTGCATACTAGCACTATGAAATTTGCAAGCTATTTATAGAACCTTGTTCGATACGTGAGTACACCAAAGTCGAAAGCATGTAGCCGCCTATGCTACTATTAGTCTATAACCCACCTTCATTTTTCTGTACCTCATTAAATGAAGACACCACCAATTCAAGATGTTACTGACAACATCTTGATCGTGATAATTAGCTTTACAGCCTTGCACCGTCAAATGCTACCTCTATCTCTTTGTTATTATTTTTTCAATTAAAATTATTATTGTTGTTGGTAAACTCCAAATTGGAGCGAACACCTAATAAATCTCCCCTTTCCCGATTATTTGAGGAGCACCACCAAAGTCTTGGACTCATTTTCAAACACTTTAACAACATCCGTAAATCAAACTCATTTCCTTTTCTCAAACTGCTTACAGTAATCGGTAATTCCCAACACCAAACAACCAATCAAGTGACATATTTTTCTTGTCTTTCTTTCCTTGGAGAATCAGTTTGTTACCTTTATACACTTTGCACAATTTACGAACTCCAACATACTTGTACCCATTTGATGCCAACTCTCCAACAAAAGTAAGTTGACACTAGCACTAGATACATGCGTTACATTATGAAATGACCTGACTACATCATTTTGGAGTTTTAAGCTAACACTTTCAAAGCCTTCAACTTTCAACTTCTCATTGTTACCCACAATGATGTAGCCATAATCACCATGTGAGTGTAAGGGGTCAAAGGAGCTCTTATCCTTGCAAATATGCATGGATGCAACTGAATCCAACACTCAAGAATTTTGACCCTCAATAAAGTCATCAAAACTCTCTTTGGCACTTTTAGCTAAGAATACATCTCCCCCATCAATCAAATTTGCATCTAAGTCATCCTCATCCTCCAACTTAGCTTTGCTTCTCATTTTCTCTCGTAATTTCTTTAAATTTCCTACGTCCTCTTTTAACTTAGGACAATAAATTTGAACATGGCCCTTCTGTCTACAATAGTAACATTCTATGTTGCTCATATCTTTCGGTCAAGATTGTGATCTTTCTTTAGGACCACCTCTTCTCTTGGACTGACTCCTGCCTCGCTCCAAGCATGCCATAGCTATTACTTGCTTTCCTTTTTGGAAATACTCATTCCTTAGCATTCTTTCATTCTCCCATAGAACCATGGTCACCTCATCTAACTTTAGCGTGGTCTTCCTAACAAGCATTGTCTGCACAATTGGCTTGTAAGATTTCGGTAATGAGGCTAACAATGGCAATGCTTGCTCTTCATCTTCAATCTTGTCATCAGCATTCAAGCGTTGGCATATTAGCTGATTGAAAGCATTAATGTGACCATGGAGTTGCCGCCTTCTTCCATTTTCAACGTATATAACTCCATCTTTAAACAAAGTCGATTGGTTAGCGATTTCGACACATAAACGCTCTTGAATTTCGTCCACAAGACTTTTGGTGATCTCTCTTTCAACACATTGTACTTGATCTCAGGAGCATGAGCCAACCATATTATGCTCGTCGACTTCTTTTGCATTCTACCCCATGCTTTGACATCCAGTACCCTAGGAGGCCTCTCATATTCCAAAGTCAAATCAAGACCATGGCTCACCAAAACGTCCAGAATGGTGCTTTGCTATAATGTGAAATTTGTTTTCTCATCAAACAATGGGATTTCAAATTTTGCCATATTTCTAGCCATCACTACAACTTGGGCACAATCTCACCACAGGCTCTGACACCACTATTGGGAAACAATGGTTGGGCTAAAAGATAAGTAGTGTTGAAAAAATAGAAAAATGACACGAAATTTTTTATGTTGTTCAGTCTCTCAATAAACTACTTCTATGATCCTGATTTGAGTAGGACAATATCTACTATAGTAATATTGTGAAAATACAATGCAACTTTTGAACGGAAAAGTTAGAAACCCTCTCGCTCTCCTACCTAAAGAACTGATTGTACCAAACTTGTTAATCATATCAATAGGATATGTTTTTGGTGCACTAGCCCACACTACTTGTGGTTTGTACATGCCTCCCTTCATGCTCTTACTCCCTTTGAGTTAATTTGAGCTTGCTCAATCTTGCATACTTGCACCATGAATTACTACCTCTATCTCCTTGTTATTATTTTTTCAATTAAAATTATTATTGTTGTTGGTGACCTCCAAATTGGAGAGAAAACAAAAATGGTACTGGTTTTCAGGGGGGGTGATGAAAGGTACCGATTAAAGTGTTTGATTTGCCCTTATCGTTCACAGGTAACGAGGATTTTTGTCTCATAATGGAGCAAATAGAGAGATCATACCAACTTCTAGAGGGTTTTGGCGCTGGACAACGCTTGCATTTTCTTGAAAAAGAAAACGATGATGATATTTCGTATACATACATTCTCTTTGATCCTCAGATCTCCTATGGTGGCAAATGTGTTCCCCCAACCAGCGTAAAGTTGCCAACCTTGCAAGCCACTTCAGACCATCTCATGGCATGTGACAACTTTTAGTTTCCTATGGTCTATATGTGAGATATATCTTGTAACAGAGAAATAAAATTATGTTACGGAATTAGGTCATCATAAGATTAGATTCAAGTAGTTAAATTATTAAGATTTGTTATGAGTTTAATCTTTATTATTAATAGAAAAATGGGGGTGAAAAAGTCGTACTTTGCAAGTGACTATCTTCTTTTCCCTAATTCTCATTGGTATATCTTCTAATACAATACTCAAGGTATTCTTTGAATTTTCTCCAAATACTGTATGAGATCTATTGTCTTCCAAGAGTCCTCACTGTTTTGCATGGACAATATTCATGAGATTGGATAGATAACACCACAAAGAATGTTGTCCATGCCTTAAAGCATGCTCAAGCATTTGAGTCTTATTTCCATCTTCATTCCGCATTTCTATTTTTCTCAACAATTTTGAAGTTATTCATAGATTAAAATAACGTATTTGTTGGGATATACCTCTTGTGCTATACTGCTGCTGCTTGTATTCTTTTCTTTCCTCTTGTACTATTGTAACTAACTCATTGCTGCTGTAACAAACTCTCAAGCTCATCCTTGGCGGGAAAGGCAAGGCTGCATATATAAGCTAGCTGAGCCTCATCTCCTGCCTGTCATTAACTCTTCATTTCTCCAGAAATGGAATGAGTTCTTCGCTCATTTTCTTTCTCTGCTTCTAACAATATTAGTGTTTAAAGTATTCGGGTTTCCTAATTTCAGTTGTTAAACTTTCTATGTGAAAGGTTTAAGTTGGTTACCATGACACCATCAAATATCTAACGGAAATGCTCTAACATCTTTTTACAATTTTGTTCAAGTACAATTAATCTAATTTAAAAAAAATTCCTTGAAAAAAACTGAGTAATTTAACCAATTAATGCCTAAACTTTTTAGGTTTTAAACTTTTGGTTGTTAATCTTTTGATATTTTGAGTTTAAGTTGATTAACCTAGTAGCGTCAAAAACATATATTCAGTACTTAGCATATGTTTTAATCGAATTCAGTTGGCTAGTTACGATGTATATCATTATGCAAGCATTTATCAGATTCATCCAATTGGAAAGATACTCTATGAATACCTGCAAGTGCAAATTGATGAAAATTATCTTATGTTCTATTTGTTATCTTCTACAAGTATTGTGATTTTTTTTTTTAAAAAAAAAGAGTGCAACGAATGTTGAAGGAGGAGCCTTCTAATTTTTGGTGTTTTGATTAAAGTAGTAAGACGTGATTCAGATTCAGAAAATTATAATATATGTTTTTTTAGAAAGACAATTGTTAATTAAATCTAGGGAAGTTTGTATAAAGATATTATATCACAATTAAGGAATATTCCCTTATATATTTAAGGTTTTAAGTTTTAACCACTTAAATTTTTGCTTCAAAAATATTAACCATCGAAATTTTAAATCGTAGATGGTTTAAACATTTGTTAATTGAATTACTCGTTATTCATATCACCAGCTTATTGTATTGCTATATGTGAAGATATAGACCTGACAAAAATTGACCCGACCCGACCCGTCTGAAAATTTTGGGTTTTGAATATGATTTTCTCAACCCGAACCCAAAATAACCGAATCTGAAAGCCCGCAAATTAGAGGGCCAAACTCGACCCGAACCCGAACCTCCCCACTTGACCCGAACATTATATCCTTAGTTTTTGATTTTCTCTAATTTATCCCTCTTAATTAGTAATGGTTAGTCATTTTTATCGAATAGTTTTAAAAAATATTTTATAACTATTGCATCTATTTACAAATTAAGCAATCATAACCTTATTTTTTCTTCTCCATTCTCTAAAAAAAAATATCGTACACAGCTTTTAAATGAAAAAAAATTATAAATGGGTATAAAATTACATGAAATAACTATCTAATCTTTCAAAAAAAGTTAATTTAAAAGAAGACAAGCATTAAAGATGTGTAAGTCATACTATTACGTACTTAGTTAAACAAATACGGCTAATTATTTTTAAATTAATTAATTTATAATAATTTAAATTTTTGATGTTATAACTGCGAGATAATATCTTGTACTTCTTTTATTCAATTTTATTTGGTTTTCATTATAACTAGTCTTGAACTATGATGCTAGTGGTAGAAAAACGACTAGCCGTATTCATATTGGGGTCGACCCATTAATAAAGTTTTACCTGATTGGATATCGGTAGGTTAGTCAATAAAAATATTAAATTGTTAAATGGGTTATTAGCAGTCAAACTGCTACAACCCATTAAAATGCTCTAGACGAGCTACCCCATAAATGGCCGGCCCGCTATTAACCTTCTTTCAATATATGAATCAATCTACCCAAAACCAAGTGAGATTTGATTCTTTGTCCGCCTATACAATATGTTCATATATTATAATTAAAAGCTTGAATATTTTTAATATTCTTTTGAGAAATTACAATTACTATACATTTTCATTAAATACTGACAATCTTGAGTAATAAATATGCAGAACTTCTGATTTTGAAAAAATAAAAATAACTCACAGAAAATGCGCTATAAATCCGTTGGGCTGATCCCAAACCTGTAAAACCGAAATATAGCCGCTTGTATTTTATCCGAACTCGAAATACACCTAACTCGTATTTTATCCGAATTCGAATATACCTGATCCGTGTTTAACCTGTCTCTCCAAACTGACAGGTCTAGTGAAGAGGTAAACTAAAACTTTGGGAAACTGGACCGCTTTAATTTAATGTTGATTATTTCAGAAGTCAAAATGACTATGAAATTTCAATTGACTATAATACTGCTTATATTCTTACCCTTTATTTGACGCCAAAAACTTGTTGTAATGTGGTGAGCGAATCCAATTCATTTATATCCATATAATCCCTATAATTATGCATCATTTTGTGTACTTCCACATAATTTTGCTTAATGTCTTAGCGTTATTAGCCATAATTAGCTAGTTTGTCGCTGTGTTTAAATTTACAAAATAATTTAAATACAATCAGTAAGGAGGAAAATAATTTAATAATAGAGAAGAATAAGATTAGCGTGAAAAATCATAGTACATAAAAAATTAAAATTACCACATAAATGATTAATTAAATAAATATGAGAAAATTAAATTTATCATGTAAATAATTAATTAAATGAACAATGTAACCTGTAGGATAGAAAAGCTGCACACTGACTAAAAGTAATTGAAATAAAACACTCCCTAAAAAAATTAAAATAAAATACTATATATTTACTTGTTATGTGGTCTTCTCTCAATCCCATTTGTTAATCTTCTTCCACCTTGAATAATGCATGTATGGGAACAGAACAACGTAGTAATTATGTTATGCCCTATTTGGTGAGGGAAACTGGAATGGAACTTGAAACCTGAGGGTTCAAGTTCCTTTCTTTATTGTTTGGTGAGTGCTTTTAAGGAAAGGAACTTGATACTCCTAGATTAAGTTCCCCTCCAATACCCAAGAACTTAACCCCCCCCCCATTTATGAGAGGTTTCAAGTTCTAAACCCCCAGGGATCAATTTTATTTTAAAACCAAAAAAAAATAAAAATTTTTAGCAAACATTTTCGAACAGAACTTTCATCTGGGTTCTCTTCTTCCTTCGTTCCTCTTCATCGCCACCCGCAAAACCCCACAGATCTGAGCCACCTCCTGGTTGTCGGTCGTCGTTCTCCACCACCTTCTGTCGTCGGCCAGCGCCTTCCGGTCACCAGGCTGCCGTCGTTTGGCGCCTCCACGCGTTCACCATTTCATTTTCGCACCCCTCTCATCTCCACACAAAAACTAGAGAAAGCTGCCCCACTGCTCACCGTCGGCCACCGACCACCGCCACCAAATCGTCATCGACTCTCCCCTTCTACCGCCGATCATCAAGGACGCCGCCTCGCCGCTGGAACAGCAGGTAATTGTTAAATCTGTCGAGTTTTTTTTTTTTGACTTCAATTCATGAACTAGCCATGGATTAATTTTTCATATGTGGAATTAGTGTTCATGGGTTTCAATTTATGATTATAGATATGAAATTAGCCTCTCAATTTTTTTTTGGATGAATTTTTTGTGTGAAGTATGCTGAAAAATGATGGCTCATATTTGAAATAATTTGCTAAAAAACTAGTGAAATATGCTGAAAATAATGGCTCATATTTGAAATAATTTGTAGTTGATAGAATTTGCTAAAAAACACTAATTTCAGCATATATGGTGTGAAGTAATGAGAGTATGCTGAAAATAATTTGAAAGTGGTGTATAGTGGCTTAGATTTTGCAAATTTTGGTATATTTGTAGTTGAAATATGCTGAAATTAGTGTATATAGTGTGAAGTGGCTCACCAAACTCCTATTCATTTTGAATATGCTGAAATTATTCATAGATTTCGATTGCTAAATTTGAAATATGGAAGTATTAATTTGATTTAATTTTTTGAAGTACTTGTTGAAATATGGTAAAAGATTTCGATTGCTAAAAAAGAAAGGTTTGTTCAATGAAGTGATGAAAATTCCCGGGCTCACCAAAGTTGAAGTAGTGATGGCAGCGAAGAAGTTGGTTTCCGATGAGAGTAGTTTGACCATCTTCTATGGATGTACAGATGATGAGTGGAAGAAAGATTTCATCCTTAATCTTATTCATCCAGACTTGCCTCCATTTAACAAGAGTTGACCTAAATTTTCTGCTTTAGATTATGTTTACGTTGTTATTAGATGGCACATTTGGATGTCACTTTCTCATTTTGTGATGATTGTAAGTGCAAGGTGAACATAAACCTAGTTTGTGCATTTTTTTCTATGTTTTTTTAAATGGCTTTAGATGTCATCTTTTTATGTGAGTAGTAGAAGGTGAACATGAAACTTATGTGCTAATATTTGTTTTCAATGTTAATTACGTTCTTGGTTGATGTGTAATGTTTATTGGTTTATTAGATTGTGCTTTTTTTCAAGTTTATGTACATTTTGATCAAGAAAAAAAGAGGGAAAAAGTACAAAATGATTATTTTAAAAAAATTACAATTAAATCAAATACTCCCAAATGGTTCATGAACAACTTCTTAGAACGTCATTTTTAACAAAACAAAATAAGAAAAGTTAAATAATATTCATACTTGCATATAATATTTCTAAAATAAAAACAGAGTTGATTTCATTCCAAAATGCTCACGAAACAGCAAGGACTGTGACCTAATTCCATTCCAGTTTTCACCAAACAACTGGGTTCAGGATTCAAGTTCCATATCTAACCCTCCAGGATTCAAGTCCTGATTCCATTCCATTCCAATTTCCCTCACCAAACAGGGTCTTACATATATATGTATTGATAATATTAATTGAGGCATATAATAGTCTATTGGCAATATCACAATAGGATTAATATTTGCGTCTTGATCACTTTACGAACAAATTATAGTAATGTGGTCCTATAAGATAGGTACAATAAAATCAGTTAAGCTACATACCTGAAAATCATATATGATAGGAAAGACAACTATCTATAGGCACATATATTAAATTTCTCTTTTTCTAATGTTTGTTGCACATCTCGAGTTTTGTACAATTTCATACACTCCCACCTATCCCGCAAATTATTACGTGCAACTGGGTGGACAACTCAATTGTCCATCCGGGCCCACCAACAACAGTTTTAAGTCCTCCAACTACTGAGCCCTGACCCATTTTTTTTTTAAAAAAATTCATGCTCAATTTTTTGAAATCGCGGTTTTCATTCTCTCCATTGTTCGATTACTCTTCGTTACTTCGATTGCTTTAGTATTCAACACTTATTGAATGGTTGGGCTTGATCTTAACGTCGCTATTGATGTTGAATCTTCATCAAACGGAATTGTTCGTCAAGTTTGATAGCATTTTTTCGATCTCTATTTTTGTTTTCGAGATTGGAAGTTGTGTTCGTTAATTTTGCATTTTGATGAGTTAATTTCGAGATTTCGAGCTGGATTGCATTCATTCCATGTAAATTTTGGTTTATGACATACGAGAAACGACATGATGCACCAATGGAGGAGCAACAAGGTGAGCGGCAATCCAATCTT
>JACYFF010010365.1:65557962-65569183 GCA_017589665.1 Selenicereus undatus | reverse complement strand
AAGAAAGGGAAGCCCTAAGTAGCTTGGTGGTGTTACTTATCCGAGGTACTTAGCCTATTTTGCTTGTCTTCTCATTTAGCCACAAATCACCCTTTCCATTCAATACTTGAACACCCTTCTTGGCTCTTTCTTTAAGGCTTAGAAGTGCTTCAAGTATCCCAAAAATCCAAGTTCGCACAAGGGAAAGCTTTAGGCAACTTTTTGGCAAACTTCAAAAAAAATGGCACAAAATCGCACCCGGGACGGCCAGAAGAGTGGCACGGTCTCCCCGTGCTGAGTGGCACGACCGTGCCACCCCCTCCCGTGGTGTTTTGCTTTCTTATTTTTTTGTGATCTTTGGTTTCGGCTTAGATATTGAGATCCCTCCTTGGTTTGAGGCCATTGAGGTGCATCACGACAACTCACCATTATGAGTTATGTGCTCACTAAATATAGTCATTAGCTCACTAGCGGTATACATTTAGCTCACTATAAAAAAATATATTGCCCTATACTACAGAGCTGTTTTTTGCTCACTAAAAGAAACGTTTGGCTCACTAAGATTGACCTGCGTGCTCACTGATGTTGCATTATAGCTCACCACAAATGTTATGGTTGTTTTTCTAAATGATATTTTCATTGTTGCTATGTACATATGAGAAACAACAACTCACCAATATGAGTTATGTGCTCACTAAATATAGTCGTTGGCTCACTAAAGAAATACATTAGCTCAATTGTATTGAGCTTGTATTCAGCAATCATAAATCAGTTCTCTGCTCACCAAATGAATCACTATAATTAATGTTGTGCCTAACAGGAAAAATAATAGCTCACTATCAGTATAGCTCACTATAAAAAATCTGTTACCTTACACTACATTTTATAGCTCACCAAATATCTATCATGGCTCCCTAAATAAATGGCATAACTCACTAAACAAAATAGTATAGATAGCCAGCAAATAATATTGTGAAGTTCTTGAGTTATGTTACAGCTCAATCATTTTTTACTATAACATGAGGGTATTTGTATTATATTTTGTGAGTATAATAGCAATGTAGTGAATTAATTAAATATATGCCATAACTCACTAAATATATGCCATAGCTCACTAAATATATGCCATATCCCACTAAATATATGTCATAGCCCACTAAAAAAATGTAGACAACTAGAATATAGTTTAGTGAGTTTCAGATGAACAATAATATTTTTTTTAGTACAATAGCACATTTAATAAGCTATATAGTATTTTTACTAAGTGAAACTTCGGTACATAAGATACATTAGTTTCGGTATGTCTGCTCACTAAAAGTACGTACTAGCTCACCAAAATTGTGTCTCAGCTCACTAAATAATTTTAGTGAGCTATATATTATTTTTAGTGAGCGAAACAGGATACAGAACAACATATTTTAGTGAGTTATAGGGTATTTTTAGTGAGCTAAAATATGACAGTTTTCTTTGTGGGCCCGGTTGTACAATTACATTTGTACAACCGGGTAGACAATATAACAACTGCACCTATCCAACCCCTAATCTTAATTATATTCAACAACCCAGTTCCCATCCTTTTATTATAACAATCACCATGATCTTATATGGGTACTTTAAATTTTGAAAAACTTAATCAAAAGTAATTTTTGGATTACTTTTGGAAAATAACGAAGTTTAAACAATGTTATTATAAAATAATATTTTACATTGGCTTGGTAAAAAGGAATGAAAATTAAACCAAATAAAACTAGATCTTTCAACTAAATTTAAGAAATCTAGCATTCGTTTGTATATGGAATCAAATATATGAAAATAAAAATTATGTTAAATGTAATTGAAAAAAACGGGATTGAGACATTGTAGAAGAGTAAGAACCATGTGTAAATGTTGTTATATGCATATCACACATAATAATCTAATTAGGTTATTTAGTCATATTTTTGGTGGCCATCACTGAGCCACTTAAAGAATTATTTCTCACGGTATACAATAAATAGGAGAGTTAACAATCAATGCTGTTATCTTATTCCCACCTTCATTTCTACTTCGCTAAAATTAGCTGGAGTATGTTTGGTTCTTAAACTATATTGTGATGTGATCAAGACAAAAATGTATTAGGAAAATATGGCTTTTTCCGTCAACAAAATTGAACATTAGATGAAGTACTCTACATAATTAAAGGTACATTGAAAAAGTTAGCCTTAGAACTGTAATTATTTTATTAATTCAAATAGATTTGTTTTTACATAAATAAAAAAGAGAAACAGCATTTTAATTGTTAAATGATTTTTAAAGGGATTGAAATGGAAATATTTGAGATATTTGTTATATTGTAAAAAAGAGAAACCATTTTAGGGTAATTAAAGTTATATTGTAAAAGCTATGCCTAGAATTGTAATTTTTTAATTAATTCAAATAGATTTGTGTTTACATAAATAAAAAAGACAAACCATATTTGAATTGTCAGATAATTGTTTAAAGTGATTCAAATGGAAATATTTAAGATATCCGTAAAAGCATGTATTTGATGTGATGTTGGTATTTACAGAGGAACATGTTAAGATTCAACACCATGACATGTTTATAATAGTTTTGGAAAGATTTACATCTATAAAGGGGTAGAGATTCGATACTATAATTTTCTTATATTTATTTTTTTAATATCCGTAAAAGCATGTCAATTGTTCCATTAGAGTCATATTACTGGGCTTACATGCATGGTTGATTCAATAGTCAAGCTGTGCCAACAAATCCCACTTTTACCACACGGATTCCGGTCAAATGGCATTATGTAGTTTACATGGCCAACCTCATCGTCACCACTAGGATTGGGCAAAGACCATTGGTGATGCCAACAAGCCAAATAATCCTATGAATTGATGAAACTCATCACTCATTTTGGTGACATAAGAGAGGAGAGTGGGGAACGTATATAAGGGATTGGGGGAGGATGGTTAATAAATAAGAAAAGTTCATTTTATAGAGCTGGATACAGATTGATAGAGGTCGAAATTTTCAAAATTTTGAAATTAAAATTTAAATGGGGTAACCTAATTTGGAGAAGGGTAGAGTTTTAGTGGGAGAGAATGTTATTTCACAATTTGAACATGTATTTCGGCAGGATTCAATGAAATTGCAAACTTTGAGGAGGGAAGGCTTTTTAGCCCCATATGATTCTACTATTTAATTTAACACGCCCATTTTCACATGTGCTCATGCATAAGCCGTCTCAGTGGTAAAAATCAATAAAATTAAACATAAGCAAAACATGAAGTTTATATTATAGCTGGGAATACTCAACCAAAACAAAAATACCTAACAATTAGTCATGAAATATACTTTGAAAATAATTCTAGGTAGTCCAACTCCAAAAAAAAATCATCTCATTGTTTAATATATACAACGAAGAATATGGATCAGAAAGATCCATCCCATTTTCATTATCATATTTGAGACAATTAAATAGCACCACATAACAGGACATGTGAAATACTTTTCTAACTCATAGTATGCATGTGTTAGGAACTTGGACAACAAAGCCGAAAACCTTCATACGTTGCAAACATTCATCCAGCGTCTTCCATCCAATAAAGATACTTCATATAAGATGCTAGATGACCCACTACAATAGAGATTTTCAATAATGAAATTTTATTACTTGCCTTGTATATTATTGCATGAAAAAAATCAACTAATGCAAAATTTGTAATAAATCATGTCGTTGATTTTTAGTAAAGTGTGGTGTCTATCTTCGTCACTTTCTAAACAAACCTAATTTAAAACTTTTCATTCAACTACACCCTTCTCCCTCCAATATGTACTCCATCTTTGTTATATTTAAGATTTATATATATAAAAAAAAAGATTCAAAATAATCCCTCCAGCCATTGCATTCTATGAACTGTGCATAGGAGCAAAGAAAATAAATTTAAAAGAAAATAGTGAGAGAACAATGATTTAATACACACCATGTAGAATAGAATACACACCATTTTGAATAGAAGATTAATGAATCAAAATGTGAATAATATCGAAGTGATTTACAATTTCGCTCCTATTTTTCAAGTATTTAGACTAAATCAACTCATTAAGACTTGAGTTGAGAGTTGAAACTCAATTATTATTACTGCATTCATGTAATATCTTCAAATCTCTGGTTTCCTTATCATTATCATGTTTATGCTTCTTTTCTTTTTGAAAAAAACTCTCTTCCTTTTTTTTTTATGTAACAAATAATGAGAAAAGAGAACATTGTATAGTCACATAAGTTACATTTCATAATTAATTTATAGATTACAATACTACTACTATTATTACAGTTATTAAACAAAAACGATCATTATATATTGAACAAAAAAAGCAAACAATAAAGGAAAAATTGAGAAATCAGATGGGGATAGTTGATACGGGAGAGAGAATCATCAACGCTCAAATTCTAGTGCTTTGGTCCCTTATCCTCAATTAAATTCATTCTTAGTCTCACTTGACCCAAATCCTATAATTTATTTTCTATTTTCTTTCCTTCTGGTAGACTCTTACCAACACATTGGCTACATCAGGAACATAATCTCTTGCCTTGTAGAGTTTGGGAGAATCATATTGTTAGTTTATTTATTATGTAAAGACATAATTGTAGAAAGTAGAAACTATAATGTAAAATAAATAACATAAATCATTAACGTGTTGAAATTAAATCTAAAAATTTATAAGTAACTATTAATAGCAATAATTCACGCGAAAATCATAGTTTGCTAAAGTAATGGGTCTATAAATACATTTTCTTCCTATCATCACAACATTAATTTGTTTTATTATAAAATACAAAACTTACGATTCTTACTCTTCCTAGACTCCCTCCCCCCAAAACAGAAAGATTAGGAAAAAAAAAATCGAACACTAAGGCTAGGGTGTCCACCTTCCTTTTTCCTAACAGGTATGACTCCTCAACAGTTAAGAAAATACTAGCAACCGGATCCACTATGATATGGATAAATATTTAAGTGACCTAGTGAAACTGGATAATGATTTTTGGAACTTCCAAGTTTGAGTAACAATTTATTTGAAGCAAAACTATTTGGCTTAACAATCTTTTGAAGAACAAATATTTTTATATTTGACCTAGACTTTTTTGAAATTACAAGTTGGCCAATGGGGTACAACCTTTAATTTTCATTTTTTTGGGGTGTTTAATGAAATAAGATCTATTTCATGGTTTTTACTTCTTATAATAATTTTACTGGTACTAGTTATCACAATTTACTACTTATATCATAAATTTTATCTTGTCTATGATTATAAGGCCACCATGCTTAGCAAAATAATGGTGCTTAATTAGAGAGTTTTGATTATTGTCCGAACTTAGTCGGCGCTGGACTCTGGCGTTCATATAATTTCCAGTTTATAGAGATTGTCAATTTCAACTGTACCTTCCTTAGATTAGGCATAACACAGATCCATTCCCTTTAACTTGAACCATAGTCATTAATCAAGTTTTTATATTTTTTTTAAGGGTAGTGGAAATTTAATTAAGCAATTATAAATTTTAAGACATAAGGCTCGATTAAATAACGTTTCCTACTGGAAAAGTTCTTTTATTGAAAGTTTGAAAGTGAAAATAGTATAATGGAAATATTTGAAAAGGGACATAAATAGTTAAGATCATCAGATTCAGGTTGATATCAGCCACACAGCCGAGGGAAAATGAAGAGGCAATAGTTACAGGCCTACTGCAGTCCATGGCATCCACCGCGGTCCAGCCATGTCTGCGCTGGAACCGGGTTTCTTGCTCTTTCTTTGCTTCACGGGCGTAGCAACTCATGGATGACTGGGGGGGTCAAAACACAGCTATTAAAGGGCAAATGCTGGGCAAATATGCTAAAAATCTTACAAGACATATAAAACAACTATACCTAAGTATAAATTGAGAATAGGAGAGTAAACAACATCATTAAGCACAAAATTCTCCTAAAAACGAGGCAAAAGAGCCCTAAAAAGATGTACATATTAATCACTTATCAAACTCCCCCATGCTTAAACTGTTGTTTGTCCTCAAGCAATGCAAGGACTAAAAAGGTATATACAGCCTTCTCCGGATAGACATAGGTAATATTCAAATGGCAAAGATGATCCGAAGGTAGCCCAAAAAGATGCAAAAGTATCATTAACAAACAAAATAGAGAATGAAATTTCAAAAACCTTTTAGAGACCACAATGCAAAGCTTGAACCAATCTTCTCCCAAATTGTCAAATACAATCATTCTAGCATATGACACGAGTAAGACTAGCAAGGTCGGTAGAACCTCACTATAGTTATGTGGCACTCAGCACTCATGTGTTTGACAATGTATGTATATAGGTTCTCTCAATTCTCATTCCATGGACACAAATCTACCATAGGCTTGACAAGATTCTCAAATTCGCCACCACTAAAATGCAAATACACTAAACAATCATGAGGACTTTCATAGGGATGTAACGGGGCTTCGGGTAAAGGTAAGAAGGGAACAAACATTTTTAAAATGAGGAGTTAAAAGCCAAAGACTAAGAGCTTAAACAATTCTAATGCATCGTACTACATCCTTTTCGAACCATATCAACAGAAATCCCAAAATGAAAAGAGATAGAGTCGAAGATCACAAATATCTTTCATTCCCATGAAGGCTAATCACTTTCTTCGAAATTTTTTTTGTTTTTCTTTTTTTTATATATATATTTTTCATCTTTATTCTCATTTCCTTTTTTTTTTCAAAAAGGAATAGCCAAGGGAATTTCATAATGAACTTTAAAATTGAACTCTTCTCTAAAATTTACACAATAAAACAAGGGATTTATCAAATGTTTACATCCCTGCACCAAACAACCAGAATTCACTAAAGAGAATAACAATCCACCTTGGTAATGCCCGATCAAACTAGATGCAAAAGAATGTAACGCTCCTCTAGCCTTGGCTTAAGGGTAAGACAAGTATTTGGCTATGGGCTAAAAATAGGAGCTTTAAATCAAGAAAAACGATTATAGGCTCAAAGGGGCTAACAAGGGATACAATACATAACAAGGGTGGCTATTTGGCCGTGGGTTTCAAATATATCAAAGAAAGAAAAATGCCTCAATCATATTGCCTAAACGCATATGCGAAATGTGATCTTGAATGAGAATCAGGGCAAGTTATAGAGAAATGACATCAAGGAAGAGTTACACATGAAAGAAAATATGAGATTAATAATTAGAAACAATCTCCAAAAGCTTAAAGTCTCACGTGACGTCTACCAAAGACAAAACTAGCTCACTAGCACACACATGCGAAATTTTCATGTAAAAACTCATGGGGAAAAATCAATTCGCATCCAACATGTGGTCAACACATGAAGCACAACTTGAAAATTTATTTGCAAACTTTTATGCACAATCTGGGCAAATCAAAGGATCAAACTAAACCATACAAGTCTACCAAATCTATAAGGATGATCATCGGAGGTTTTTTTTCTCTTTCTTTTGTTTTTTTTTAAATGCACGCATGCTTCTAAAAACTATGCAAACTAAAATTCAAAAGAAAAAAAAAACTAAAATGCAGCCTAGAAGAAAACTAAATGCACTTCTAGAAGAAAACTAAAACAAAAATTACCACAAAAAATATATACAAAATACAAACAAACACCAAAATAGAAATAGGCATTAGATGCCAAATATAGGAGCTAAATCCCTGCATGCTTAAATCACACATTGCCTTCAATGTGGGCACATCATAATAAAAAGGGAAGGGGAGTAGCAGAAATCAGAACTAGAGAGGAGGAGGTGGAGGAGGATGGGGTGGTTGTCTATAGGAGATATGTCAATCTCACCAAGTCTCTAGACATGCCCTATAGTCTTGGAAATATTGGGTCTGGGAAGCTCGCAACCCATGAAGTTCATCATGGCGCTCTTGGACAAAGTCTCGAAGAGTTCAGAAGCAGTAAAGGCTCAGAGGAAAACTTGCTCCTCTTGAATAGATCTAAGGGTGTCTTGGATATCAGAATAGTTAGGTGGGGGTGGTTGGGAGGAAGAACTAGGTCCTGCTTGACTAGAGTGAGGGGCGGGTTGGTAGGGTACAGGTCGAACAACCTCCTCATCACTAGTTACCCAGTAAAATTTGGCTCGGTGAAGAAGGGTAGTGTGATCAATATTGGGAAGCGACAAAAGCCGGTCCCCGGGGTAAATCCAAAACAAATTGCCCCCCTCAGCTTTATAAAAGTTCATAATCTCAAAAGCAGCTTGATAAAGCCGCTCAGACCCAGAAACCCAGAAACTCTATCCTCAGGGTTGGGCTCAACACCTAAGAATCTAGCAATAGTAGTTATTATCCCACCAATGACTATTCTACCTTTAGTGCTAACAGCAGCACTATGCAATTTCCAAGCTAAAAATGAACCTGGGTCAAGTTGGTCTCCATCAAGCATACATGACAGAAAGTACAAGTTAGACAATCTCGGGACATTAAGACTATCATCCCGAGCAAACAGAGAACAAGCAAGGATACGCTGAGCTACTCTAATGCAGGGGGTCCTAATATGCATACATTTTGATGAACTGGTATTGTACCTAATACTCCCTGAAAGTTCACCCCAAAATGCTCTTTGATTTCTAAAAAGTGGCCCATACCACCTCTACCAAACAACCAACGAATATCATCCAATAATCCCAATCGGGCTAACAAATCCTTATCATAGTATCTAGTTGCTACTACTACATGTTCATTCAAACAATTGTACCTAGCAACATGATCGGGATGAGTCAACCAAGAGGGTGAAGAATGTTACCTCTAGCAAGCACATTGGTTAAAGTTTTGGACGTCCTTTGATGTCAGGGTGGTGCTTGACTTGATGAACGAACTTCCTTGGTTCTCCTTTGCCTTTTAGTTGTGCCATGGCTATAAAACCTAACCAAAAACAAAGCTAAAACCAAAAGTAAGAACTAAAACCTAGAAAATTAAAGAAAATAAGTAAAAATATGAAGAACTAGAGAGTGAAAAGGATGGGTAAGGTCGATGAATGAGGGTGGGATGAATTTTGAAGAAGAAGAAGAAGAAGAAAAGAGTTGAGATTTTGGGTAGATTAATTGAAAGGAAGAAATTTGGTGTGAAAAGGAAGAAAAATGGAGAAAATTTGAGGGAGATTGAAGGTGTTAGTTATGAAGGTTTTAGAGAGAGAAAAGGGAGGAAGAGAGAGAAAGTGTCGAGTGAAGAAGATGAAGTGAGGGGAGAAGGAAAAGGCACCATGGTTAAAAACCTAAACCGCGGCCTATATCAGCCCACCATGGACCGTGGGGCCTACCACGAACAGTCCGTGGAGTCTGCTGCTATTTGGTTTTTTCTCTGTTTTTTTTGTTTGTTTTTCTTTTTTTGTTTAGGGTTGGCACCCCACTACTGTATTTTTGGATTTCCTGACCATGGTGCCAACATTTTATTTATATATATATTTTTTTGTTTCTCTCTTTTTTTATTCCCTTTTTTATTATTATTTTCTCTCACTTAGTAACAACTAAAATTAATGAAAATAAAAACTATAGAAAGGAAAGAGAAAGAAAGCTTGGGTTGCCTCCCAAGAAGTGCTCTTTTAAGGTCAAGAGCTTGACCCTTAATCTAGGCTTGGTTCGGATCAGCCTTATCGCGAACCACAAAGTCGAACTTCTTCAGTTGAAGGTACCATCTTAACAATTCTAGCTGCAGGTCCTTCATCTTCATAACTTGGTCCCACAATGTACCATTTGTGTACAAAACAAATCGCTCTCTTGGCCCATTATACCGACTATCATCAACTTGCTCAACCCCTACATCAAAATCGGCATTGAAACCTTCCAAAGAGGGCATAGAGTGAACAACCTATGCAAACATGCAATAATCACTTATCGAAGAATAATTAGAAACATGGGCCTCAACCTCAAGCTTGTTAAGTGGCATAGGAGTAGAAAATTCCACCCTAACATACCCTTTGTCAGGGTCCTCATATGAAATCCATTCAGAATAAGGAGGGTCTTCATCATTCAAAACATCCTCCATATCAATCTTAGGGGAAAGGGGTAATGCATCCAATATAGAAGAATGAGGAGAAACCGCGTCCTCCTTCCTACGACGAAACACAGCGAATTTCCCCTCTGCCTCAAAAGAAATACGGTCGTCCCTCACATCAATATGGCAACCAGCTGTTTCCAAAATGGGCCTACCTAGAATAATTTGGGCATCATCAGTTTCAGGCATATTGACTACAATGAAGTCTTCTAACACCCAAATGTCTCCTATATTGACAGGCACATCGTCTAACTTGCCTGTAGGTTGTGTCACAAAACCATCAGCCAACTGTAGCGAAAAGAGGGGGCCAGTAACGGTCCTAGGTGCAGCTTATGAAACAAAGAGTAGGACATTATGCTGACACGTGCACCTAAATCACATAGACCTCTCTCAATCCCCACTTTTCCCACAATGCATGGGATAGAAAAACTACCTGGGTCAGGAAGCTTAGGGGGAAAAATGGTGAGGATCTCAATAGAGTCATTCTCCATAAATGTGACAGTCTTGCCACCATAGTTTTTCTCCTTACTACTGGCCATAGTCATCTCTCTACCCTCTTCCATTGGTCCTTCCTTAGAGTCAGTTAAGTCCTCTTCATCCTATTTCATGGTAACATAGTTACAGTGCTCATGAGGGTTAGGTTTAGGTTTACTAGGAAGTCTATCTGGGGGCATAGATCAAAAAGTAGCTTTTTGGGAAATTTGGGCCTCTAACATCCTATTATGAGTTGTAAGCACATCAACCTTTGAGGCTAATTGCTTAATGTACTCATTTGTTTCTGCTATGCCATAAGCATGTTTTCCATCATTATGTAAGACCCACCTTCTTTATTTTACTTTAACCTGGCTGTCTTACCTTTTACGTTATAAAATTCGTATTTTTATTAACTATATAAGTTAAATTATTATTGATGTACATGGGTGAGATATAATTTTATTAAAAAGAATATTTCGTTGCTATTTATATTATTAATATTATCGTCAACTATTTAGAAAATCTTCGAATCAATGCTAACCCTTTGAAATCGTTATTCGATTTATTTAGTCGTTTCCTGAATTTAGTTAGGATGCCGATTTTAAGACTTTTCAACCCAAGTTTAGACAGATCGATAACGCATTCGGGATCAGGAACCTAGCTGTTGTACCTATTGAACTAAAATAATAATAATAATAATAATAATAATAATAATAATAATAATAATAA
>JACYFF010010365.1:65486920-65545697 GCA_017589665.1 Selenicereus undatus | reverse complement strand
TAGTAATACATTGATACGTGATATGTGGCTATTAAAGGTACTACTGCCTACAATGGTTTTGGTTTTTAGGGGGCGGGGAATACTCACTGAGCATGTGGTTGCTCATCCCATTACTCTTTCCCCTTTTTCCCGGGTTTGCGTTATAACAAGTAGAAGCCAAGTCACTTATGCCAGGATGGATTTTATCTTTGCTTGCAAGGTGTCATGTGTGCCCATTTGAAGGGGGTCTTACATGTTTAACGAAGTCTTGTAATGTATTCCTAGAATTATAAATTTTTGTAAAGAAGTATTCCAGTTCATGTACTGCATTCGGTTAGGAATCGCTCTGTATGGCCATGTGAGCCAACCATCTACTTTGTGAGTTGTCATTTTAGCTGAAATCAGCTACGTTTTGGGATGTAAACCTCAGTACTGCAGTTGTGTGAATCGTTGAGTTGTATCTTTCATTTCTCCTGTATTAATGAACTATATTGTTTGATGTACTCCGAGTGAGTTGCTCGTTGAGTTATGAACTCCGGTGTGTAGCTGTTAAGCTTATTTTAAAATGTTATACGCTTTTGTTTATTACGGGAGTTTATTGTAAGGCTTTTAGCCTGGAAACGATCAGTTTTTAGGGGAAGCTCTATCCATTTTGCTCCAGAAATTACATAGGAAGTAAGGAAACGTAACGCTCATGGCGGTAGGGGTCGGGGTGTTACACATTACTTCCAAATTAGACTTTTGGCGCATCTGAGAAAGGAATGGGGATCTTTGAAAACCACAGGGTACTCTAGCATTCACAAGGGTCATATTACAGTGTTTGGATTAGACATATAAGAGAGTTTTGGATGATTCTTCCAACCCGGATTATAGGTGTTAGAGTAAGGATCATTGGTCAGTATCGGGTTAAAATTTTGAACATAGTTAACTTCATTAGGGTCATAGGAAAAAGGACTCCCAACTTGACAATGCAAAGATATATGCTCAATTGAACCACAAATTTCACAAGGGGAAATGGCACTTGAGTTCACAACATTAAAATTCAATTGGTCCAGTCATTTAGTCATGGCATATACTTTAGCAGAAAGTAAAGTAATTGCATCAACTTCAAGCATACCTCCAACCCGCTTGGGTTGGGCTCGTTCAATGGACCGTTGAAAGTTATTAAGCGCCATATCCTCAATAAGGTTATACGCTTCATCCTTAGTTTTGCTCATTAGAGTTCCTCTTACCGCCGCATCAATGATGGACCTCACAACTTAGGTCACACCGTTATAAAAGGCCTGGTTAATCATCCAGTGCTGAAGACCATGATGGCGGTACAAACGTAGTAAATCTTTAAAACGCTCCCAGGATTCATAGAGCGTCTCATCCTCTTTTTGCAAAAAGTTGGTGATTTCATTTCACAGGCTCGCTGTCTTGTTCGGAGGGAAGAATTTGGCGAGGAAAACTCTTGTCAACTATTCCCAAGAAGTTATGCAACCAGACGACAAAGAGTGTAACCAAGCCCTCCCTTTATCCCTCAAGGAGAAAGGGAATAAGCGCAGCCGAATCGCATCACTGGAAACTCCATTCAACTTTAGCGTATCACACACCTCAAAGAAGACCGAGAGGTGTAGATTTAGATCTTCCAAAGGAGTTCTGCCGAACTGAGATTGTTGCACCATGAAAATAAGTGTTGGCTTGAGTTCGAAGTTGTTGGCATCTACAGCAGGCCGAGTTATGCTTGAGGCGACCCCTTGAACTCCGGGAGTAATGAAATCTCGAAGGGTCCTTCTTTCTTCACCTGTCATGCTTGAATTCCTTCTTGCCTCACGCCTTTGCTCTTCGATCCTTTGCTTTTTCCTCCTTAAGCGAAAAGTCCTCTCAATCTTTGGATCAGGCTCGTACGAAATCAGACTTCACAAAAACTAGGAGAAATTTTGCAAGCACTTTCGCCAACACTACCAGCGCAATTAAATAGGAAAAAGAAAAATAACGAGAAAACAAAACAAAACAAAACAATAAAATGCTTAGTCACGTTTGTAAGACAACACTCAATAGTTAGCAATTCAGCTCTTGGCAACGGCACCAAAAACTTGATGAGGGCCTACCTCGTAACACCGTAAGTGCACAGGTAGTTCTAGTATAGATAAAAGATATCGTTCCTTAGGGACTAAAGTAATCTATTGCGCCCAATCTTGTCATAATATGCTAAGCAAAACTCTATTTCAAATGGTTTCGATTAACTACTACAAATTAACTTGTGTAAATCAATAAGAGAAAAACGTCCAGGAATTTTGGTAGTTATGGAAGAGAATTGGATCAAAATGAATAAACATGCGTTATTCACTAATTGGTTAATTTTGAGGAATTACAATCTATACAGAAACTTGATCTATTCTTTCGAAATCAATCAAATTTGCCTAACTAAGCAAATGTCGTTCTTTCAAACTAATTTGACTTAATCCAAGTTTAATATATTCGACTACTTACTAGTCCTCTTAACATATAAATCTCCCTTTTGAGACGAAGTTATCCTAAGTCTATTCAAGCAGTCCAACAATCAAATGTCATCCTTCTAATGTTCACTCGATTGTTTCAAGTGTGCAAGTAAATTTTGGCTAGAAATAAACCCACAACATATAAAACACTTGATAGAATGAAATCAAACCAATCATGAAAATAAGCATAATTCCTTAAATCAAAACATGATCCAATACCAATTCCACAAACTACTAAATTCCTAGATTAAGAAATCTACACAGACATGATAAAAGATAAACTAACAAAAAATCGACGAAATCTGAGCGGAAAGGGCTCCACTGAGATGGCCTTCACCAGAGGCTTCAGGACTGCCTCAGTATTAAAACTCCCACACTCAAAACTCACTCAAAACTAAGCAAAGAACAAAATTTGAGAGAAAACAAACAAAACTAAACAAAACTAATTCTACTTGCTTGCTCACTTAGGATGCTTTTGAGTGTTCTTCCTTCGCTACTGAACATCACTATTTATAGAAAATTCATGTTGATCTCAGCCACAGAGCTGAGGAAAAACGAAGAGGCGGCAGTTATATGCCTACTACGGTCTGTGGCATCCACCACGGTCTGACTGTGGTCTGCACTGGAATCGGGTATCTTGCTCTTTCTTCGCTCAGCGGGTGTAGCAACTCATGGATGACCGTAGGGGAGGTCAAAACACAGCCATTAAAGGGAAAACGCTGGTAAATAGGCTAAAAATCCTGCAAAACACATAAATTAACTATACGCAAGCATAAATCGAGAATAGGTGAGTCAACAGCATCATTAAGCACAACATTCTCTTAAAAACAAGGTAAAATAGTCCTAAAAAGATGTACATATTAAGCACTTATCACTGTGTCATAAAGCGGGGGAGCTCATTAGGAAGTTCCTTAGGGACAACATCAACAAATGCTTTAAGTAGGTCATCAATCTTAACTGGGAGGTCCCGGAGAGGTAGGTCGCTCGAAGGGACGTTAGGGAAGGCAATGGAGTCTGAAGCTAGTTCCCTAGCTACAATTGTTAGGAACCTAGCCTTTCAAAAGGTCCATGGTGGAGGAGGGAAATAGTTCCCCTTGGAGGAGTAGACACACTTATGGGAGAGGACAAGGTCAGGGATGGTTCAGGACCTGGGGAAGCCAACAACTCTCTAGGTCGACATGGGTTAAGAGTGATGTTCTTATTCATGTGCCTAAAGGTATAAGTGTTCTCTCTCCCCTTATGTAAGACATTTCGATCATAAAGCCAAGGAAGACCTAGGAGGATATGAGCGACATCCATCTGGAGGACATCACATAAAACCTCGTGTTTATAACAACCAATCTGGATCGGAATCTTACATCTATAGGTAACTGTGAGATGGGTCTTGTTGACCCAGGCTACTTTGAAAGGGTAGGGATGAGGGTCTACCTTAAGGTGACAACGCTTTGTAGCGGCCTCGACAACAACATTCATGGTACTGCCACCATCTATAACCATTTTCATAAGAGTTTCCCAACACCTCACAAGAGTGTAGAAGATGGTGGTACGTTTCCACTCATCATTCGTGATTGGGTTGGCTAAAAGGCATCTCACAACTCCAAGATGTGCATCATAGAGAAGGCTATTCTCACCATCAACAAGATCTTCAAAGTCTCCCTCAAGGTCGACGACCACATCCTCAAGTTCGGGTGGTTAAATGACTCGTGATCTATGGCCAGCGTACGATGAGGGCACTCAGAAGCATAATGACCTCTCACACGACCGCTAAAACATTGGAGTGGGTTATGAGATGTACTAGTGGATACTTCAGCCTATGGGGCTACTCTAGGTGGGATTTGAGGTGATGACCCTTAAAAATTGAAGCGCTCACATGAGACTCATTCATCTTAGGAACAAATTGGATAGGGATCCTAGAGGAAGGAGGAGCATGTTGCACAGGGGGGTAAAGCATCTCAGGTTGTTCAACCTATAAAGCTTTGTGGTAAGCCTGATCGAGAGTGTAAGGCATAGATAAGGTTACCTCCCTCTTAAGGTTAGTCCATAAGCCCCGAATTAAGCAGGCTATGGTAATGGAAGGGTCCTCCAGAAGGTCACAACGCTGAGTCAATTCCTTAAAACTATTGATGTAATCGGACACATTAGAGGTGGACTATCTAAGGTATAGCATCTGGTCGACAAGGTGTGCCTTATGGAAAGAAGGAAGGTACTTTTCTTTCAAACTATCCTTCATGACTTCCCATTGAACGATGAGAGGTTGACACTGTCACTCAAGGTGACTCGTGACAGTTTGCCAAAACTTCCTACCAGGTCCTATGAGTTTTATCTTGGCAAATCGAAACTACTCAATATCAGACATCTTATACTAGTCAAAGTAATCCTCCATAGCAACTATCCAGTCAGAAAAAGTGATAGCATCTATCTTTCTATCAAAAAAGGGTACATTGACTTTCACCTTTCGAGTAATATCGGAGTAACCCTCTTCAACACTTCTACGGTCAGTTTCAAGGTATGCATGCCTAGGTTCCCCATCGTTACCCGTCCTCCTGTCATCTCTAGGATTGTTAAATTGACGGATCCTATGGCCCCCTTGGTTATGCCTCAAGCTACTCCCTTGCACTCGGGGGTTAGATGGGGTCGTTGGTTCTGGTTCTCTCTCCTCAAGCTCATTAGCTCAACTTGAATTACAAATGATCCACTGACGATGATCATTCCCCCCCTGCAAGTAGTTTAGGGCAAAATTGGGGTGGGGTTTGAGGTTGGTCAAGTATGGGTAACTTCTCAAACGCTTGAGTAAGTTTGTCAATCTTAGCCTGGAGCTGGTCAAACCTAGCATCTTGATGGTGAAGCCTTTCAGATAGGGTATCAATCTAGGATTGGTAAGGCTGTTTGGGTGAGGTTGACATGGTGGATACAACTATGAATGCAAGATGTAAGTGCTGAGATTAAACCAAGTTGTAATAGTAACGACAGCAACAAACAATCACTAAACACACCACATTGCACAAACGTTTGATGTGGATTATTAATAAGCCTCAAACTAAGCAGGGATTATGCAGCAAGGAAAAATTGGGATCTGAGCAAACACTCAAGGACCCAAACAATTAGGAATTAGTCTAATTTCGCTTATAAAGAATAATCTCTTATCAAAGTAAATCGAGATCCCTGTACCTCTAAGTGACTTCCGAGTAATGGTTTAGGCTCCTTACCTTCAGCAACAACAGAACTAGTGACAGCAAGATGGAAAGAATCGCAGCAGTACTATGAGTAAACGAGCAACGAATGGAGTCGAGCCACCACATATGTTTTCCGGCAAAAAGAGGGGCCAGCTGTAGTGGGATGACACGAGCAAGGCGATTCCAACCTCCTCTTCTCAAGATCGAAAGGTCAAAACCCGGAGGTTGCGTACAAAGACTATTACGCAGCCTAGGGTTTCGCAGATATAAACACCAAATTGATGATCAAAACGAAGGGTATCTCGTCGAGTGATTTGGGGTTTTCGTCGCAATTAAGTGAGTAACATAGGAGTGATATCTATTTTTTATAAGCATGAGGGATCGAATGTGAATTTGCGTTCTAAGGTTTGGGGTAGTTAGGGTTTTGCGAATCGCGGTTGGCAGACTTGGGTTTTTTAGGGTTTCGACTAGTGGCTGGGGTCGGTGAGTGTGAGGTGGTGGTCGATCACAAAAGATGGTCGATAGTGGGGGGCGCTGCACCTTATTGGTGGAGTCAATGGCTGATAGGCCTAGGGTTTTCTGGGTTTGGTTGATTTTGTTTTTTTAAACGTGTGCAGACGTAAAGGAAGGGAATACAAAGGCAGCAGGTGGATTACAAAGACTTTAATACTAAATTGATGTAGGATACTCTAAGAGCAATTCCCACACCTAATAAAATCACATAAGAACTTTCAAAACTCAATAATTCAATTCATTCAACTGTGTCCTTCCCCAAGGCACGAGGGGGTTTGTATAGGAATCACTACAACTGAAAAAAGGAATATAAAATAAATCCAAAGATTAAGATAAGATTATGATGATTAAAATAATCTAAGAAAATTAAAAGATTTTATCCTGAAAGAGAATCCCTAGATTACGAAATATCCTATTCTTCCTAGAATACACATTACCATGGAACTCTTTAGGAGATACGACGTCATTATCTCCCACCGAGAAAGAACTCGACGCCGATGATTTGTCTTGGAGGTATCACTCTAAAAGAGTCAGATTCATATCACGAAATTCGTATTCAGTAATCCAAGTAGCATCTAACAGGGGCCCTCTTGACCACTACACCAGGAAGCGTTGAAATGTACCAAGAAAAGAGGATGCAAACTCATCATTCAACACCGCCTCGATGCCGGTCTGCGACTGCGACAAAGGTGGGAGCCTAGGGACCTGAGTACCTATAGCAACCCTAAAGGAAGACAAGGAGGCTCAAAAGTACCTCAATGAAAAGTGAGATCCTCCACATTGAAAATAGGACTAATACCTAAACTATCAGGGAGATCAAGTACATATGCATTAGATCCCAACTTTCGAAGGATCTGGTAGGGTCCTATGGCACGAGCGTGAAGCTTTTTAAGGGAGTTTCTGGGCAATCGTTTAGGTCGAATCCGAGCCATAATGAAATCACCCACTTTAAAATTTGCAACTCCGCGACGCATGTCAGTTGAATGCTTATAGTTGTCATTGCTCAAAGCAATCTTGTGTTGAATCTCTACATGCAAGTCATGAATATGTTGTGCGAATGTGGACGCAGGATGTGACAAGCGGGCATCAGGTGGGAGGGGAATGAGGTCAGCAAGGGTACGAGGAGAATAACCATGTACAATCTCAAAAGGACTCTTACCTGTGGTCCTCTTCATCGCATTGTTATATTCAAACTCAACAAGGGGTAAAGTTAAACCCTAACTGCCTTGTTTCTCGCCCATAACGCATCTAAGTAGCTCCCCCAAACTGCGATTAACAACTTCAGTTTGCCCATCCGTTTAAGGATGAAAAACTACAGAAAATTTTAGAGTAGTACCACACAGTTTCTATAAGATCTTCTAGAAATAGCTCATGAATTTGACATCCCTATCTAACACTATGGAAGTGGGAAGACCATGCAACCTAACAACCTCTTATAAGACTAACTTAGCAACATGCTTAGTGTCATCTGTCTTGCTACAGGCAATAAAGTGGGCCATCGTAGGAAACCTATCAACCACAACTAAGATTAAATCAAGACCATGGGATGTTCTAGCAGGCCTAGTACAAAATCCATGCTATTGTCCTTCCATGGAGCATGCGGGATAGGAAAAGGCATGTAAGGTCTTGCATTATGACTCTTAGTCTTAGTTAACTGACAGGTGCGGCACTGAGACACAATGCGATGTACATCTCTTTTTAGAGAGGTCCAATGGAAGCGATCTGCAACCAAAGCAATGGTTCTGTCTTCACCCAGGTGGCCAGCTAGTCCCCCAGCGTGCATATCCCAAACTCAGAAGTCCTGGAATGATGTCTTAGGAATGCATAACTTGGACCCGCAAAATAGGAAACCATCATGAATGACAAAATCAACATAATGGTTGTGATTTCCCGCCAAAAGGTCCAAGTAAATGAGTGAAAGGCCAGGACAAGAGGTGTAAGTGCCTTTGAGCTTGTCAAAACTGAGAACCTCAATTCGGATTGTCTATAAGAGGTAACCAACGCGATTGAGGGCATTAGCCACCTTGTTCTGAGCACCAGATTTGTGCTTAAGGACAAAGGAGTACTCACTAATATACTCAACCCACCTAACATGCTTAGGATAATACTAGATTGAGGATTCCAGTTCTTCAGGGCCTTATGATCTGAATATACAACAAATTCATACGGGAGATGGTAATATGGCCAATGATGAACAGACTGAAGTAGAGTGTACAACTCTTTCTCGTACGTGGTATACTTGATCCGCCTAGATTCGCTTAGCTTTTCACGAAAAAATGATATGGGATGTCCTTTTTGACTTAACACTCCACCAATGTCATATCCAGAGGCATCGCAAGCAACCTCAAAAACCTTACTAAATTCAGGATGCCTAAGAACTGGAGCAGATGACATCATCTCCTTAATCTCCTTAAAGGCATATGTCGCTTTAGCAGTCCACTAAAATGGGCCTTTCTTCAAGCAGTCTGTAATAGGTGCCATGATAGAGCTTAAGTGTCTGATGAACCTCCTATAGAAGGTGCGAAGATCATGAAAGCTCCTAGCCTCAGTAAGGGTCTTAGGTTCATGCCATTCTCTAATGGCTCTAACTTTGCCGGGGTCAAATAAGCCATCTTAGGAGCGTTGGATAGCTCGAAAGGCATAACCAGGCACTCAAATAAGCCATCTTGGGTCTTAAAGGCAGTTTTTCATTCGTCTCCAGGACTAATGCAGACCTGGTGATAACCACAACGCAAGCCTATCTTAGAGAACCATCAATCTCCAACAAGACAATCAAGCATGTCGTCTAACCTCGGAATGGGAAACCTACACTTGACTGTAATCTTATTGATGGCTCTACTATCGACACATGTCCTCCATGATCTGTCCTTTTTAGGGGTAAGGATGGTAGGGACCACACAGGGGCTCATGCTGTGACGAACAAAGCCCTTAGACAATAGTTTCTGAACTTGCCTATTCAATTCTACTCGCTCAGTTGGATTCAACCTATAATGAGGAAGGTTAGGGCGTTAGAAACTAGGAACCAAGTCAATAGCATGTCGTATGTCATGAAGAGGAGGGAGCTTACTAAGAAGTTCCTCTGGGACAACATCAGCAAATTCTTTAAGTAGGTCATCAATCTTAACTGGGAGATCCCGAAGGGGAAGGTTGCTCGAAGGGACATTAGGGAAGGCAATGGAGTCTAGAGTTAGCTCCCTAGCTACGATTGTTAGGAACCTAGTCTTTCAAAAGGTCTATGGTGAAGGAGGGGAATGGTTCCCCTAGGAGGGGTAGACACGCTGTTGGAAGAGGACAAGGTCGGGGAAGGTTTGGAACCTGGGGAAGCCAACAACTCTCTAGTTCAACATGCATTAAGAGTGACATTCTTATTCATGTACCTAAATTTATAAGTTTTCTCTCTCCCATTATGTACGACATTTCGATTATAAAGCTAAGGAAGACCTAGGAGGATGTGAGCGACATCCATCTGGAGGACATCACATAAAACCTCATCCTTATAACCACCAATCTAGATCAGAATCTTATATCTATGGGTAACTGTGAGGTGGGTCTTATTAACCCAGTCTATTTTGAAAGGGTGGGGGGTGAGGCTCTACCTCAAGGTGACAACGCTTTATAGCGGCCTCGGCAACAACATTCATGGTGTTTTCACCATCTATTACCACTTTTATAAGAGTTTCCCCACACCTCACAAGAGTATAGAATATGCTTGTGCGTTTTCACTCATTGTTCATGACTAGGTTGGCTAAAATTTATCTCACAACTCCAAGATGTGCATCATGGAGAAGACTATTCTCAACATCAACAAGATCTTCAAAGTCTCCCTTAAGGTCGACAACTTCTTCTTAAAGTTCGGGTGGTTCAAATTACTATGCTCTATGGCCAGGGTACGATGAGGGCACTCAGAAGCATAATGACCTCTCCCACGATAGCTAAAAATTGGACTGGGTTATGAGATGTACTAGTGGATGCTCCAGCCTGCAGAGCTGCACTAGGTGGGATTTAAGGGTGATGACCCTAAGAAATTAAAGCACTCACGAGAGACTCATTCATCTTAGGAACAGATGGGGCAGGGATTCTAGAGGAAGGAGCAGCACATTGCACAGGGGGGTAAAGCTTGTCAGGTTGTTCAACCTCTAAAGCTTTTTAGTAAGCCTCATCGAGAGTGTAAGGCATAGATAAGGTTACCACCCGCTTAAGGTCAGTTCATAGGCCCCGCATGAACCGGGCTATGGCAATGGAAAGATCCTGTAGAAAGTCACAACGCTGAGTCAATTCCTCAAAACTATTGATATAATTAGAACACTAGAGGTGGATTGTCTAAGGTGTAGCATCTGGTCAACAAGTTGTGCCTTATGGAAAGAAGGAAGGTACTTTTCTTTCAACTTATCCTTCATGACATCCCATTGAACGATGGGAGGTTGACGCATTCGCTCAAGGTGACTTGTGACAGTTTACCGAAACTTCCTAGCCAGCTCTACGAGTTTCATCTTGGCAAATCGAACCCACTCAATATCAAACATCTCGTACTAGTCACAGTAATCTTCCATAGCAACTATCTAGTCAGAAAAAGTGGTAGCATCTTTCTTTCCATTAAAAGAGGGTACATCTAGTTTCACCTTTCGAGTAATATCAAAGTAACCCTCGTCAACACTTCTACGGTCAGTTTCAAGGTCTACATGCCTAGGCTTCCTATGATTACCCGTCCTTCTGTCATCTTTAGGGTTGTCAAATTAGCAGTTGTTCTGGCTCCCTTGGTCATGCATCGAGCTACTCCGTTGCACTCGAGGGTTAGATGGGGTCGCTATTTCTGGTTCTCTCTCCTCAAGCTCATTAGCTCGACTTGACTTATAAATGACCAACTGACAACTATCAGTCCCCCCCCCAAGTAGTTCAAGGAAAATTGGGGTGGGGTTTAAGGTTGGTCAAGCATGGGTAACTTCTCAAATGCTCGAGTAAGTTTGTCAATCTTGTCCTCGAGCTGGTCAAGCCTAGCATCTTCATGGTCAAGCCTTTCAGAAAAGGTATCAATCTGGGATTGGTAAGGCTATTTGGGTGAGGTTGACATGGTGGATGCAGTTATGAATGCGAGATGTAAGTGCTGAGATTAAACCAAGTTGTAATGGTAATGAAAGTGATAAACAGTCACTACACACACCATAGAGCACAAAGTTTGATATGGATTATTGATAAGACTCAAACTAAGCAGAGATTAAATAGCAAGGGAAAATTGGGATCTAAGCAAACACTTAAAGACCCAAACGATCAAGAATTAGGCTAATTTCGCTTATAGAGAATAAACTCTAATCAAAGTAAATCGAGATCCCCGTACCTCTTAGCGACTTCTGAGAAATGGTTTAGGCTCCATACCTTCAGCACCAGCAAAACTGGTGACAACAAGATGAAAAGAATCGCAGCAGCACAATGAGCAAACCAGCAACGACTGTGGTGGAGCCATCGTGCATGTTTTCTAACGAGAAAAGGGGCCAGTGCCGGTGAGATTACACGAGCAAGAGGATTTCGGCCTTCTCTGCTCAAGAATCGAAGGTTCAAAACCCGACGGTTGCGTGTAAAGACTATTGTGCAACCTAGGCTTTCGCAGATGTAAACACTAAATTGATGATCAAAATGAAGGGTATCTCGTCGATTGATTTGGGCATTTTGGTTGCAGCTAAGTGAGTAACATAGGAGTGAAATCAATTTTGGATGAGTGTGTGGGATCGATCACGAATTTGGGGTCTAAGGTTTTGGGTAGTTAGGGTTTTGCAAATCGTGGTTGGCAAACTTGGGTTTTTTAGGGTTTCGACTAGTGGTTGGGGTCGGTGAGTGTGAGGTGGTGGTCGATCACGTGATATGGTCGATGGTGGATGTCGTTGCTCCTTGGTGGTGGAGTCAACGGCTGATAGGCCTAGGGTTTTCTGGGGTTGGTTTTTTTTTTGAACATGTACGAAGGGAATACAAAGGCAGCCGGCAGATTGCAAAGGCTATGATACCAAATTGATGTAGGACACTCTAAGAGAAATTTCCACACCTAGAAAAATCACACAAGAACTTTCAAAACTCAATAATTCAATTCATTTAAGTGTGTCCTTCCCAAGGCACGAGGGTATTTTATATAGGAATCAATACAACTGAAAAAAGGAATATAAAATAAATCCAAAGATTATGATAAAATTACGATAATTAAAATAATCTAAGAAAATAAAAAGATTTTATCCTAAAAGAGAATCCCTAGATTACGAAATCTCTTATTCTTCCTAGAATACATATTGTTATAGAACTCTTTAGGAGATACTTCAGGTTATCTCCTAGCATTGCTAACAAGTTGGATCTACAACCTTACTTTTCTTCTAATGATGCGGGCCACGTAGCTATCAAATTTGAAAAGCAACTTAAGGGTCGAAAGCCCTTTCAAACCACTTCTATTCAGCCTCAAAGCACCCCCAAGGGTTACCCTTCCCACAACAAAGTTGACACATTCCCTACATGTAAGACCCGCCTTCGTTATTTTTATGTTAAGTTGCCTGTATTATCTTTCTACATTATAAAATCGTATTTTTAATAGTAATTATATGAGTTAATTGATTATCGATGTGCTTTTGAAAACTATAATTTTATAAAAAGGGATTTTTATCGCTATTATTGATTTCAAAGTTAATTCGTGTTATTTATGTCTTTAAATTATACTGATAGTTTAATTTAGTCGTTAAACGATTAATTCCATTAAAAAGAACGACTATTTGATTAATGTTATTATTGACGTTACTTATTTATAAAATGTTTGAATCAATGCTAACCCGAGTTTTTAAAATCGTTTTCCATTTTACTTAATCGATTTCCAACGTTTAAACTGAAATGTTCGTCATGGGTCGTTTCAACCCGAGTTTAGCCAAACCACTAACAAGTACGAGACCAGGAATTAGTTGAATGATGTTATTAAGCCAAAAAAAAAAGGAAACAAAAGGAGGGGGGAGGCTCTCGGGCCTGAGACCCGAAATCAGGACCCCGACCCTCTCTCTCTCTCTAACTCGCGACCCTCTCCCTCTCCTCTGCATCTCCTCTCCGCCTTCCTCACGCAAAACCCGCCACCACCAACACCACTGCCGTCACCGGCGAGCCCCACGGTGGTCCCCGCGTGCAGCAGAGCACCACCAACCCGTTTTACCCACCTTTCTCTGCGAATTGAAGCCAAAGCCCCCGCGTTTGCTTGCCGAATCCGACCGAGCCCAGTAGATTTGGAGCATGCTAGGTGAGTTTCGAACCTCTTCTCTTCTATAAGTTGGATTCTCACCCTAATCCCATCTCAATTGTGCCTAAATTGCTAGAAATCCCGAGTTAGGGTTTTGGGTGAGGTCGAGTTAGGCGCGAATTGGGCCTTGTTCGTGCGTGGTGAGCAAGAACCGAGGGGTTAGTGTTGTTCGAGCACCTAGAGTCGAGCCCAGCAGCTTTGGTCGAATCCCTAGCTTGGAATCGAGGTGGGTGTTCCTCCCTCTTAAGTAATATTAATTTCGAAACTGATTTTCGGTAACTAGATGCTGCATGACGAATTAGAGTTAGCTAGATTTGCTAGAAATGTCAAGAAATGGGTTGTGCATGTTCAAATTCGAATTATTGAGTTAGTTTATGCTTGAGTTTGTAATTCGATGTAAATTATGTGCGAATAATAGGAACCATGCATGTAAAGAGATTAATTTGAAGTTATAAAGGTGTAGTTAGCTTGAAATTGATTAGAATAAGCTAAGGTTTAAAAAGAATCGGAAACGAAGTTGTTTTGACATGTTTAGCCTTGATTCGAGTAATTAGCGATTCCTGAAAACAGATTAATTTTGAGGTTATGAAGACGTAATTAGTTTGAATATGATTAAAGTGAGCTATGGTTTTAAAAGAATTGAAAACGAAGTTGATTTGATGTATTTAGCGTTGATTCGAGTAATTAGCGATTCTTGAAAATGGATTAATTTTAAAGTTATAAAGGCGTAGTTAGCCTGAATACGACTAAAGTAAGCTAAGGTTTTAAAAGAATCGAAAACGAAGTTGTTTTAATATATTTAGCGTTAATTCGAATAATTAGCGATTTATGAAAATGGATTCATTTTGAGATTATAAAGACATAGTTAATTTGGAAACAACTTAAGAATGTTTTAAATCGATATATGTTTAGTTGATTGGTTATATTTTGAAGATGACATGAAGATGACATGTTTAGTTGATCTATTATGCCTTGATTAGTTTAAATTGGTTCGTTAAGCGTTATTTCAAGTTAAGACAACAAGGATGTATATGTATATGTGGCTAAAAGATGCTGTATGCACAGGTAAGAGCCTAACCCTCCCCCTTTTAATAAGACCTTGTGACAACTTATTATGCGAAAGAAATGGATGAAACGAGCTAGTAGTTGGATGATTCGAGGATAACATCATGAGCGTTTGAGGTCTTGTGTGTATGGTGAAAGTGAGGAGGGAGACTGGGTTGTGAATTACCGCAATCGTGTGGATTGCGAGGCCATGTGTGGCTTGTTATGTTGAATTGATATGTTTGATATGAAGTGCTTAAATGTGATATATGCGATAAATGTGCTTAAATGCTTATATTGCATTATGTGCATGAGAGTGAGTTTTTAAAGAAAGATTTCATGTTTTGAAATGATAGTAGCCATAACTATTATTGCATGATGGCCTATTTTAAGTAAATGAAAGCAGTTTTGGGAGTGAACTCGCTTAAACGGGGGAATCCCTAAAGAATTTTACAAAAGCGTGAGTTGTATGATAAAAGATTTCGCTGTGAGAGGCAGCAGCAAACTTATTAGTCGTTAAGACCAAGTTTAAATGGCTAAGATAAGTGCATAGGGACATCAGATAGGGAGTGAACTCGCTTGAACGGGGGAATCTCTATATAGCCTAGGGCGTAGTCCCTAGAGACCCTGACGAGGGTTAAGGTCCAAAAGTTTAGTTGCCATCCCGGGTGTAAGAGCTTAGGGGATTGAGTGTAGATCTCTCCCAACCAGCACTTCATGATCTTAAGCCCAGAAGTAGTTTATTATTCAATATGAAAAGCAGTTGGCACTTTGCCTTTGAAATGTTTCAGAAAGAAAGTTTGAAGGGTCATTATACGACCAAGATGAAAGAAAAGAGTTTTAAGAGCCTAAAAGGCTAACAGAAGAGTTTTAAGAGCCTAAAAGGCTAACAAAAGAGTTTTAAGAGCCTCAGAAGAGTTTTAAGAGCCTCAATGGCTAAATGAAGTGTTTTCAGTAAAAAGAAAGAAAGTTTCCTATGTGTGCTACAAGCATGCTCTAAGTATACTTTATGAATGAGTTATGTTTGCAAAGAAAGAAACGAAAGTGTCTGCACTTGAAACTTCAAAGCATGTGATAGTAAATAATATGTGACTTCAAAGTGAGTGTGCAAGCATTATAGTTAGAAGCATGTGTTCAAGCGAGCAAGTAGCCATGTTGTTTTCATGACATATCATGTGGTTTCTCTTGAAGTACATAATGAGCATATAGGTGATAGTGCATCACATGTTTTGTTTAGAGTCACGTGATATGTAAGCAAGTCCCTAACATGCCACCTTTATTGAAACTAAGAACCTTTCATGAAACTGAGAATCTATCACGTTTAAGTGTTTACAATCTGTGACATGTAGCTTATTATTATAGTTGTTCGTTAAGTGGATATCACGAGTTATGTTTATGAGAAAGAACGTTATGTGCTTAACTTCATTGCTTGCCTAAGTGATTAACTGCCTGTAGTCAAGAAGTTGGTCATTTGAGGACCTAGAAATATGTTAAGTGGGTAAAGTGAAGCTTATGGTTAGTGATGTTTCTATAAGAACTTCGTAAATGCCTATTATGATATTATAGTATGAATACGTGATATGTGTTTAGTAAAGATACTATTGCCTGCAACGGTTTTGGTTTTAAGGGGGTTGGGGGACACTCACTGAGCGTGTGGTTGCTCATTCCACTACTTTTTCCCCTTTTCCCCCAGGTTTTCTTTATGTCAGGAAGGAGTTGAATCAGCTGGAATCGCTTATTGCTTGCAAGGTGTCATTAGCGCCTATTTATGTCTTTAAGGAGTCTTGTAAAGTCCTTCCTAGTTTGTAAACGCTTGTAAACAGTATTCAAGGTTCATGTAACACATTTTGGTTATGAGTCGCTCTGTATGGCTATATGAGCCAACCATCCAGTCAGTTAGATGTCTTTTGGTTGAAATTAGTTACGTGATGGGATGTAAACCCCCTACTCCGGTTGTGTGAACCGTTGAGTTGTATCTTTTACTGTTTCTGTATTAATGACCTATTATGTTTGGTGTACTCCGAGCGGGTGGCTCGTCGAGTTATGAACTCCGGCGTGTGGCCGTTGAGTTAGGTTTTAAATGTTTACGCTTCCGTTGATTTACAGGGACTTATTGTAAGGCGTTTAGCCTGGGAACGTTCAGTTTTCAGGGGAAATGCTGTCCGTTTCATCCCAGAATTTAAGTAAGAAGTTAGGAAAACGTAACGCTTTCGGCCCTAGGGGCTGGGGGTGTTACACTACACCTATCAAAGCCCTTGATAATTTCTAAGTCCTTAATATGCACACTATTTTGAGGTCATTTTTTAAGGAGAATTATGTGCTTTATGTTATAGTTTATACTCCTTTGGTTTTACGCTCGGGTATAGTTCTTTTCTGCGTTTTGCAGATTTTTGGACCATTTCACCCCAAAGTTGACCATAACTGAGTATAACTTGACTTCTCACGGACATCCCCAAGTCACCATGCCCATGGAAGGAAGAAAGAATAGAAGATTACATCGATAGAGCTCACCGCGGACTATCCGTGGTGAAGTCCCCGGTCTGTGGTGATGTCATAACTGCAAGCCTATTCGTTTTCCTTCATTATGTGGTTGAGGTTGATCATGTTCCTCTTTGAATAGAGTAATTTTCGTAGCAGAGAGAGGACACACAGCAAAGAAAGAGAACTCTTCTCTCTAGTTTTTCATTTTTTTTCTAAGTTTAGTTTAGATTTTCAGTAGTCTTGAGTGTGAGTGTTGAAGAAGTGCTTGCTGTTTTGGAGCCCTTGCAGACTTGGGAAACCCTTTAAGGATCTCCAATTGCACTAAGTTTTCTCCTCTCAAAACTTTGTTTAGTTTTATTGATTTAAACATGTGTGAGTAGTTTTCTCAATGTAGGGATCATTAGCAAAGTATTGATGTTGAAATCTTTCATCTTTATTTAGTTGTACTTGTTCTTAATTGGGATTGGTTGAATTTTATCTTGTGTGTGAAATTATTGTGATTGAATTTTGGCCAAATTCATTTGCTAATTCTAAATAGTTAAGTGAAGGACTGAAAAGTGAAACTAGCTATTTGATTAACAAGATAGGACTTGACTTAGCAATACTTGAAAGAGATTTGCTTGTTAAGAGGCCCTTTAGTGATCAAAGATCTATAACTTAGACTAAACAAGGACATTGGAAAGAATGACTGGTTAGTTTGAGCAATTTAGTTTATTTCGAAAGAAGATTGAATTCTAAATGCGATTGCATCCCTTTTAATCCCCTATTATAGATCAAGTCCACAATATATTTCATTGATCCACATCTTTATAAGGTGAAACAAATCCCTAGATATCTTTATTTGATTGAATTTTCCAATTAGGTTATAGTGTCATTTAAATTCTCTATTGAAATTGCATACTCAACAGTTTTATAAGACAAAACTCAATAGATTACAATTGGTCCTTGGGGAAACGATATCTTTACTAAACTACAACACCCGTGCGCTTGTGGGCTGATTAGTGCCTTTGATTACTTCATTTTTGGGGTACTTTTACGGTACTTTTTGAGGGTTTAAGAGTATGATGTTAGATTTTATACTCTTTTTCTCGATTTGCGCTTGGGTATGGTTCTTTGCTAATTGTCGCAGGTTTTCAGACTGATTGACCCAGCATTTGACTTGGTGGGAGCATGTTTTGGCTCACCATGATACCCCCCAATGTCACCATGCCCGTGGAGCAAGAAGAAAAACAAGAGAGATCGGTCCAACAGGCACCACGATCTGACCCTGGTAACCACCATGGATCGTGGTGCCTTTATAACTATGGGTTCTTCATCTCCCTTCAGCTGTGTGGCTGGGAGAGCTCCAATTTTCTCTTAAAGGGATGTCCCTCGGCAGCAATGGGGAGGAATCCCCTCATCTTCCATAGTCGCGCCCTTTCTCAATTTTTATCTTTTATAGTTAGACTTTTAGTTTGATTTTGTGTACAAGTGAGAATCTTGAGTGCAGAATTCGATTTTGTTGGTGGTTTGAATACTTTGTTGGAAACTGTCATTGCCAAGCTTTTCCCTATCAGATCTCACTGAATTATTTTGTTAGTTGTTTAATTTTTAATCATGAGTGAGTAGTTTATCTTGTCTAGGGATTTGTTTGTTAATGGAATTGAAATTGGATTATCTTAATTCAATATAATTTTGTTTTCTTTCATGTTGGTTTGATTTCATTTTATCAACTAATTATCATGTTGTGATCGGACTTGGCCAAATTTGCTTGCACCCTTGAGACAATTGAGTGAAGAACTGAAAGGTGAAATTCGATTGTTAAACCGCTTGATAAGACTTAACATAGCAATCGCTTGAAAGAGAAATTTGCACGTTGGGAGGATGAATGAGTAATCAAAAATACTAAACCTAGACTAAGACAAATTAGTTTGAAAGAATGACTTTGCTATAGTTTAGGCAATTTGGTTGATTTCGAAAGAATAGACTAAATTCCGAGTCGATTGCGATTCCTTGAAATTATCCAATTTAGAGAAATGGACATGTTAAAGCTTATGATCCAACACCTTTCTTAACTAAATAAATCCCTATACGTTTTTCCTTGATTGAATTTAGAAATTGTTAATTAGAAATACCTGAATCAAAATCATCGATTAAAATATTGCTTAGCATTTTCTAATAGAAAGAACTTGATAATTTTGCTTTTGGTCTCTATGGACGATACTTTCTTTTCAACTACAATACCCGTGCACTTGTGGTAGTGTCATGTTTTTGGCCCCGTTGCTGGGGACCAAATTGCTAAATGTGGAGTCGATCTTGTGAGAGTGAATAAGTATTTTTCAATTCATTTTTCTTTCTTCCACTTTTGATTGCGTTGGTAGTGCTGGTGATTTAGCTTGTAGGAAGATTCTCCCTTTTATGTGAAGCCCATTCGTTTACGAACGGGATCCTGAAATTGAGAGGACTTTCCATCAAAAGAGAAAGAAGCAAAGGGTAGAAAGACAAAGGCACAAGCCTCAAGGAACTTCTTCAAAGATGGAACCGCTAAGAGGGGAGCCTGAAAGAAGGACACTCCTGGATTTCATCACTACGGGTGTCTATGGTATTACCTCTAGCATATAAAGACCCAGGTTAGAGGTGAACAAATTTGAATTGCGGCTGACACTAGTCTCAATGGTTCAACAAATGTCGTTTGGAGGATCATCAATGGAGGACCCCAATCTTCATCTCTCAATATTTTTGGAGGCGTGCGATACATTGAAGTTAAATGGGGTCTCCACTGATGCAATCTACCTTCGCCTATTCCCGGTTTCTCTCAATGACAAGGCACGTGCTTAGCTCAATTCATTACCACCAGATTCCATCACCACTTGGGACGAGCTAACTAAAGCCTTTCTTGGCAAATTCTTCCCACCATCAAAGACGGCAAGTCTAACGAACCAAATCACTACCTTCACTCAAAGGAAAGACGAATCGCTCTATGAAGCTTGGGAGCAATTCAAGGACTTGCTAAGGTTATGCCCTCATCGTGGACTCCAAAAGTGGATGATCATCTAAACCTTTTAAAATGGAGTTACGCAAGTGGTGCGGTTCACCATAGATGTGGCGGCAGGAGGTACTTTGATGAACAAGGCGGAGGATGAAGCCTTCAATTTGATAGAGGAGATGGCACTAAATAATTTCCAATGGTTCATCGAATGAGGCCAACCCAAACAGGTAGGAGGTAAGCTTGAAGTTGATGCACTTACTTTGCTTTTTGCTAAAGTTGATGCTATAACTCAAAGGTTGGACCATATGATTGTAAATGCTGTGAATTCTAGTACCCTTCCCCCATGTGAAATTTGCGATTCTATTAAACATGTGAGTTTGAATTGTCAAGTTGGAAGTCCTTTTTCCCAAGACTCTCGTGCAGTCAACTATGTCCAAAACTTCAAACTGAGGCCAACCAATGACCCTTACTCCAGTACCTACAATCTAGGTTGGAGGACTAATATGAATTCCTCATATAGGTCTAATCCAAACCCTCTGAATACACCACCATTAAATGCGATGCCACCCCCCGGTTTTCAAAGACCACCTTTCCCTCCACAAGCTCCCCAAAAGTCCAATTTAGAGGCCATGATGGAGAGTATGCTTTTGGCATAACAAAAGCAAGATGAGTATATAAAGCAATTAGCCTCTAAAGTTGATGTGCTTACAACTCACAATAAAATGTTGGAAGCTCAAATTGCCCAACAAGCTAGCTCTTCATCTACATCGTCGGGTAGACTCCCAAGTAAACCAGAATCTATCCCCCGTGAGCATTGTAATTGTGTTACCTTAAAGGAAAGGGTAGAGAACCCTATTGACCCTGAGGACACACCATTTGAAGAGGGTAGAGAAATAATCATGGTTGGGAGTAAGGAGAGAAATGATGGTGGCAAGGTCGTGACATTCATAGAGAATGAAAGTTTAGAGATTGCCACATTTTTCCACCTAGGCTTCCTAACCCAGGCAGCTTTTCTATCCCCTGTGTTATGGGAAAGGTGGAAGTTGCAAGAGCCTTATACGACCTAGGTGCAAGCATCAGTTTAGTGTCATACTCTTTGTTTCATAGGCTTCACTTAGGACCATTACAACTTGCACCCTCTTCAATACAACTAGCAAACGGTTCTAAAATGCAACCTTTAGGCAAATTAAAGAATGTGCCAATCAAAATAAGAGATATTTGGGTGTTGGAAGACTTTATCACTGTTGATATAATTAAGACCGATGATGCCCAAATTATTCTTGGTAACCCCATCCTAGCTACAGGAGGTTGGCATATTGATGTAAAAAGGGGGAGGCTAACATTTGAAGTACAAGGGTGTTATGTTATGTTCTGCCATATGGAGAAGAAAGTGGTTTCTCCTAGTTCTTTCCTATTAGATACATTTCCCCTTTCTTCTGAGATTGACATGGAGGATGTTTTGAATTGTCAAGGCCCTTCTGATTTTGATTGGATTTCCATTGAGGATCCCTTCTAAAGTTATGTGAAGGTAGAGTTTGCTGCTCCTGCGCCACCTAACATACCCAAGGTTGAGGCCGATGGTTCTAATGAGTCTACTATGAGTGATTATTACGGGTTTCCCTAAGTGGTTCTTTCATTGCCTCCTATGCAAGGAGTTGATGCCAACTTTTATTTGGGGATTGAACAAGGTGATAGTGGCCAGTTTGATAGACCACGTACTCAGTTTGTCTTGTATACTGACAATACGCTATGTCGTCAATTGATGATGATGAAGGACCTCCAACCTGAGCTTTTGAGGTGGTACCTTCGTTTGCATAAGCTTAATTTTGTGGTTCGTAATAAAAATGAAGTCCATACACTCACCGAGCTAGACCGAACATAGAAGCATGGCCAAGCTCTTTAAAGAGCGCTTCTCGGGAGGCAACCCAAGCCCTTTTTATAGCTTTGATTTTCATTTTTTTTGTAGTTTTTCATAGTAAGAAAAAAAATAAAGAGGAAAGAAAAAAAACAGAGAAAAAGGGATCACAAGAGAAAAAAAAAGAAAAAAAAAAGAAAAAAAATTATGGGCACTATGGACCGCAGCACCTCAATATAGCCCGTGGGGTGCCCAACCAGAAAAACAAAACAAAAAAACATGTGTCCAACAGACACCATGGTCAAGGGTTTTGGCCGCGTTTTGACTGCGATGACCTTCCATTTTCCCCCATCTTCTTCTTCTTCTTCGACACACTATCTCTCTACCTCCCTATTCTCTCTATAAACCCACCATTGTTACACTTTTAATTTCTCCCTCATTTCTTCTCATTTTCACTCAAAATCTTCCCTTTTCACTTAATCTTTCTCTTTCTCCCATAAATTTCACCTCTTTTCACCATTTCTTCTTTAACCTCATCTCACCTTCACCCATCTTCCATAACCATCTTCTTTTTTTCACGTAAATTCTTTATTTTTGTTTCTCACATCTTATCTTTTAGGTTTTTGTTTCTCACGTAAATTCTTCCATAATGGCACCTACTAAGAAACAAAGGAGTGTCAAGGAGGCAAGACCATCTAGCCAAGCACCATCCTGGCCTCAATGGACCGCCCGAACTTTCCCCAATGTACAAGCCCAAGGTAACATTCCTTATCCTCTTGGTTTAACTAACCCCGACCATGTTACTAGATATACTTGCTTGAATGAACGAATGGTTGTGCTGACTTGTTACTATGAAGAGGAATTATTAGGCCATTTAAGATTGTTAGATGACATATGGTGGTTGTTTGCATGGGGGAGGAGGGTATGGGACATTTCATTGAGATTAAGGAGCATACATATCGGGCCCTTACCTTAGAATTTCTGAGTACTCTCTATGTTGAGGTCACTCGAGGGCCTCAATGTCAGGCGGGGTATATTTCCTTTTATTTACACGGGCAATTTTATAAGTTGAACTTAGGTACCTTCAATAGCATATTTGGTTTTCCACCAAGCATGGATTTACCAAATCGTCAAGTCTCCTGAGAATTCAACTTGAATGTATTTTGGGGTGAGCTTTCGGGAAATGTTAGGTATAGTACTAGTTCTTCTAAATACACCTATATTCAAAACCCTTGTGTTCAGGTAGCTCAGCGTATTCTTACTTGTTGCTTCTTTGCTCGGGATGATAGTTTGAATGTCCCGAGATTGTCTGAGTTATGTTTTGTCTTGTACGCTTTATGGTGTTCAACTTGACCCTGGGGCATTCTTGACCAAACAATTGTATAGTGTTGCTGCTAGCACTAAGGGTAGGATGGTCATTGGTGGTATCGTCACCACCATTGCTATATTTTTGGGTGTTGAGCCCAACCCTAAGGATCGAGTATCTGGGTTCGAGCGACTTGATCAAGTTGCTTTTGAGCTAATAAACTTTTATAAAGTAGAGGCTGGGCATTTGTGCTAGATTTATCCTGGGGATCGACTTCTACCACTTCTAAATGTTGATCAAACCACCTTAATTCACAGGGCTAACCTTTATTGGGAACCTGGCGACGTTGAGGTTTTTTAACCCATACCCCCTCAACCCCTATTTACTAGTCACGCCGCATTTAGTTCTTTTTCCCAACCAACCCCTACTGACTATGCCAACCTCCAAGCCACACTTAGGTCCATCTAGGAGGAGCAAGTATCCCTTCAAGCCTACGTTGCTTCTAAAAATGCTGCTCTTCATGAGTTTGTCCAAGAGCGGCACGACGAGCTCCGTGGGATGCTTGCTACCCAGACTCAACACTTTCAGGACTATAAGGCTTGTTTAGAGACCTAGCGAGATTGGCATATCTCTTATGGTCAACCCCCCACCCTCCTTCCCCACCTCATTTCTGATTGCTTCTTGCCACTTCCCCTTCCCTTTTCTACTCTGTGCACACATTGAGGACAATGTTTTGTTCAAGCATGAGGGAGATAGCTAGTATTTGATGGCGTCTGATGCAGATTTGGTCTAGTTTGTGTTTGTGTATGTATTGTATATATTATTTATGATTGTATTTGGAGTTATATCGTACATTTTAATCTTATGCGGTTAGAAGCATGTTAGATGTACATTTAGGTTTCTTTTCATTTTAGGTTGCATTTTAGGTTTTTATAGTTTCTTTTCATAGTTTTTGCATTTTTCTTGGCATTATTATTAGGAGCATGAATCTTTAAAAAAAACCAAAAGAAAGAAATGAAAAAAAAGGGAAAAAAATCCTCTGATGATGATCTTTGTAGACTAGGTGGACTTCTTTGGTTTAGATTGATCCATTAATTTGCCTAATTATGCATAAAAAAGTTTGATAATGGGTTTGCGAAAATGAGCTTCATGTTTTGGCCATATGTTAAGTGCGAGTTGATTACCTCATGACTCTTTACAGGAATTTTAGCATATGTCTATTGATGAGCTAGTTATGACCTTGGTAGATATCCCCTAAGGCTTTGAGCTTTTAAAGACTAATTTATCAATTTAGCCTCTCGTCAATTTGTGAGTGACTCTTCCTTGATGTCATTTCCTAAGAACTTGCTTTGATTCTCATTCAAGATCAAATTTTGCATATGCATTGAGACAATATGATTGAGGCATTCTTTAACTTGCTAACCCAATAGCCACCCTTGTTATGCATTGTATCCCTTACTAGCCCCTTTGAGCTTATATCCGTTTTTATTGATTTGAACCTCCTGCCATAGCCTTTGGCCAAGAGATTATCTAACCCTTAAGCCAAGACTAGAGGAGCATTTCATCCTTGTGCATTGAGTTTAATTGGGGGAACTAGTAAGATATATTGAGATCTTTTTAGTGGATTTGGTTGTTTGGTGAAGGGATTTTTCCTCTTGTGTTATATAAGAAATCCCTTGTCTTGTTGTACAAAGATTAGAGAAGAATTGAAATTCAAAGTTTGATATGGATTTCCCTTGGTTAACTCTTTTGGAAAAAAAACAAGAGAAAAAAATATATACATATATATATATATATAACAAAAAAATAAATAAAATAGAAAAAAAAGGAGGAATTATAAAAAGAGTGTTGGCCTTGTTTGGATTGTAAAAAGTATTTATGACTTTCAACTCTTTATCTCTTCAAATGGGGATGTATTTTGCAGATGAATTGTATTGGTCTAAGGAGAGTGTTGTATTAGCGCATTGCAAACATTTAGCTCTTAATCTATGGCTTCTAGTTCCACATTTTCAAAACGTTCATTCCCTTCTTACCTTCGCCCATGGCCCCATTACAACCATATAAAAGTCCTCATGATTGTCTAATGTGTATTGCATTCTAATCATTGCGAATTAGAGAGTCTTGTCACTACAGTAGATTTGAGTTTGTGGAATGAGAAAGGGAACCTTCTTATATTTTCAAACACATGACTATAGTGCATTACTAGCTTCATTTGTTTCATATGTTAATGTGATTGTATTTGATGATTTGGGGGGGGGCATTGATTCAAATTTGACATAGACGTATATCAAGTGATTTTGAAATTTTTATTTCCTAGTTTGTTTATTAAATGATTTTTGCACCTATTGGGCTAACTTTGGATCGGCTTTGCCATTGAGATGCTACTAATGTTTATCCTGAGGAGGTTTTGAATAATTTTTGGTGTTAGTGTTGCTTAGGGACAAGCAACAGTTCAAGCATGGGGGAATTTGTTAAGTGCCTTTGATTACTTCATTTTTGGGGTAACTTTATGCCACTTTTCAGGGTTTTAAGAGCTTGATGTTATATTTTGTACTCTTTTTCCCGATTACGCTTGGGTGTGGTTCTTTGGTGATTGTCGCGGGTTTTCAGACTGATTGACCCAGCATTTAACTTGGTGCGAGCATGTTTTGGTTCACCATGATACCCTCCCAATGTCACCATGCCCATGGAGCAAGACGAAAAACAAGAAAGATCAGTCCAGCAAGCACCATGGTCCGGCTATGGTGACCACCATGAGCCGTGATGCCTTTGTAACTGTGTCCTCTTCGTCTCCCTTCAGCTGTGTGGTTAAGAGAGCTTGAATTTTCGCTTAAAGGGTCATCCCTCGGCAGGAAGGGAGAGGAATCCCCCCATCTTCCATGGTCATTCCCTTAAACAATTTTTATCTTTTATAGTAAGAATTTAAGTTTGATTTTGTGTGCAAGCGAGAATCTTGAGTGTGGAATTTGGTTTTGTTAGTGGTTTGAAGACTTTGTTTGAAGCTGCCATTGCCAAGCTTTTCCCTATTAGATCTCGTTGAATCATTTTGTTAGCTGTTTAATTTTTAATCATGAGTGAGTAGTTCATCTTGTCTACGGATTTGTTTGTTAGTGGAAGTGTAGTTGCATCATTTTAATTCAATAGAATTGTGTTTTCTTTCATGTTGGTTTGATTTCATTTTATCAAGTAATTATCATGTTGTGAGTGGACTTAGGCAAATTTGCTTGCACCCTTGAGACAATTGAGTGAAGAACTGCAAGGTGAAATTCGATTGTTAGACGGCTTGATAGGACTTAACGTAGCAATCGCTTGAAAGAGAAATTCACACATTGGGAGGATGAATGAGTAATCAAAAATACTTAACGTAGACTAAGACAAATTAGTTTGAAAGAACGACTTTAATTTAGTTTAGGCAATTTGTTGATTTCGAAAGAATAGGCTAAATTCTAAGTCGATTGCAATTCCTTGAAATTATCCAATTTAGAGAAATGCACATGTTAAATCATATGATCCGACACCTTCCTTAACTAAATACATCCCTAGACGTTTTTTGATTGAATTTAGAATCTATTAATTAGAAATAACCGAATCCAAATCCTTGATTAAGATTTTTCTTAGCATTTTCTAATAGAAAGAACTTGGTAATTTTGCTTTTGGTCTCTATGGACGATACTTTCTTTTCAACTACAATATCCATGCACTTGTAGTAGTGTCACAGGCTTAGGTCAAGTTTTTAGCACCGTTGTCGATGACCAAATTTGTGGATATTGAGTTACCCCTTAAAAATTGACTAAGCATTTTATCATTATTTTCTTTTCTTTATATTTTTTGTTTGTGTTGGTAGTTTTGTTAGCAATTTTACAGATTTCTCATTTATATGCAAAGTCCTTTTTTGTTTGGATTGATCCTGAAATCAAAAGAACTTTTCACTCTAGAACGAAGAAATTAAGGGTAGAAGAGCAAAGACTCAAGGCTCAAGCAGTTTCTTCACCAATGGTAGGAATAGAAGGTGACCAAAGAAGGACACTCCGATTTTTGTTACTTTGGGAGTCCAAGGCATAGAAGCGAACAAATTTGAGCTCAAATCAACCCTTATATCCATGGTACAATAATCTCATTTCGGAGGCACCCCACTAGAAGATCCAAACTTATACCTCTCGATCTTTTTAGAGGTGTGTGATACGTTAAAACTCAACGGAGTTTCTACCCATGCCATCCGCTTGAGCCTATTTCCCTTTTTGCTTAGGGATAAGACGAGGGCATGGCTTCACTCGTTGCCTCCAGGATGCATAACGACATGGGACGAGCTTACAAAAGCCTTTCTTGTTAAGTTCTTTCCTCTGAGTAAGATGGCAAGCCTGCGGAATCAAATCACTACTTTCTCTCAAAAGGAAGATGAGACTCTCTATGAAGCCTGGGAGCGATTCAAGGATCTTTTACGATTATTCCCTCACCATGGTCTTCAAAGAAGGATGATTATGTAGATATTTTATACTGGAGTTACCCAACCATTGAAGTACGCTATTGATGCAGTAGCAAGAGGTACCCTTATGAACAAAACTAAAGACGAAGCATACAATCTTATAGAACAGATGGCCCTTAACAATTTCAATGGTCGTCTGAGAGAGCCCAACCTAAGCGAGTTGGTGGTCAGCTAGAATTAGATGTTATTTCTATGCTTTCTTATAAAGTTAATGCTATGTCTCAAAAGTTAGAACGCTTGAATATTAATTCTGCTAGCTCAAGTACCTCTTGCCCATCATGTGATTTATGTGGATCAGTTGATCATTTGACTGTGCATTGTCAAGTGGGTAGTCCTTTTGACCAAGATGTAAGTGATCAGGTCAATTTTATGAACAACTATCACCGTAGATCAACAAATGACCCTATCTCTAGCATGTATAGTCTAGGTTGGAGAAATCACCCCAATTTCTTTTATAAGTCTAATACCCCACTCGTGCACCAAATGAATTTCAGACCACCCGCTGGATTTCAAAGACCATTATATCCTCAACAAGCACATCAAAAATCCAACTTAGAGTCTATGATGGACAATATGCTTTTGGTTCAACAAAAGCAAGATGAGTACATTAAGCAATTGGCCTCTAAGGTTGATGTGGTTACTACTCATAATAAGATGTTGGAAGCTCAAATAGCTCAACAAGTTACGTCTTCATCTACACCTCTGGGTAGACCGCCTAGTAAATCCCAATCTAACCCTCGTAGGCATTGTAACTGTGTTGCCTTGAAAGAAAGGGTAGAGGATCCTGAGGACATAACACTTGAGGAGTGTAAAGAAGTGATCATAGCAAAGAGTAACGATAGAAATGCTGGTGGTGAGCCCATGACTTTTAGAGAAAAAGGTAGCTTTGAGATTCCTAAAGTCTCTCTGCCTAAGCTTCCTGACCCAGGCAACTTTTCTATCCCCTGTGTCATAGGAAAATGAAGATTGACAGAGCCTTATGTGACCTTGGTGCAAGTGTTAGCTTGATGCCCTACTCTATGTTTCACAAGCTTCATTTGGGACCCTTGTGACCCACACCCTTTTCACTCCATTTAACAGATGGTTCTGAAACATGACCTTTGGTACATTGGAGGATGTGCCGTAAAAATAGGAGATTTTTGGGTGTTAGAAGATTTTATCATTGCTGATATGAATGAGACTGACGATGCCCAAATTATTTTTGGGATACCCTTCTTGACTACTTCAGGTTGCATTGTTGATGTGAAAGGGGGGCGAATAACATTTGAAGTAAGGGGTGTTATGCTATGTTTTGTTTTATGGATGAGAAAGTTGTTTCCCCTAATTCTTTCCTATCTGATGTACTCCCCCTTTCTCCTAAAATTGAAATAGAGGATGGTTGGAGTTATCTTAATCCTTCTAATTCTAATTGGATTTCTACTGAGGATCCTGACCAGGGTTATGTTAAGGTGGAGTTTGCTGCTCCTACACTACCTAGCATACCCAAGGTTGAGGCATATGCTTCTAATGACTCTTCCATTAGTGATTATTGCAAGTTCGCCCAAGTAGTTCTTTCTTTACCTACTATGGACGAAGTCGATTTGGATTTTGATCTTGGGATTGAATATGATGATAGTGGTCCATCTGATAGAGCGAGCTATCAATTTGTCCTATATGTTGATGGTATGCTATGGCGTCATTTGATGATGATGAAGGACCTCCAACCTGAGTATTTGAGGTAGTACCTTCAGTTGAAAATTTTCAATTTCATGGTTCGTGACAAAAACGACGCCTGCATTTTCAATGAACCCGAAGCAAAATAGGTGAAAGGTCAAGCTCCTGACCTTAAATGAACGCTTCTTGGGAGGCAACCCAAGTGTTTGTTTTACTTTTTTCCTTTACATGTACCCTTTTTATTTTATTTTATGTTATTTTTAGACTTTAGAACCTTCACTAGAAATTAATTAAACTATAACAAAAAAAGAGAGAAGCATAATAAGAGGTTTTTTTTATAACCTCCACGGACACCACCACAGTGCATGAAGGCTCTAACGAAAAGGAAAAGAAAAAAAGGGAGAAAAGCACAAAAAATTTAGGACCAGAGTTAACCAAGGACAGTTCGTGGTGAGCCCCGCGTCCGTGGTCAAGGGTTCTCAAGGCCCTTTTGACCCAATTCTTTTCATCTTCTTCCTCAAACTTGACACTCTCTCTCTTTAAACACTTCATCCTCTCTCTAAAACCTCCATAACTGCTTCACCTAAAACCTTCCATTTTTCACCAAACTCCATCAAATTTCTTCCCTTTTCACTGCCTTTCTTCACCTTAACCCATTTATGCCTTTATTTTTCACTTTCAAGCCTTCTTCTCTCCCATTTTTCCCATCTCCACACCAGGAACTTTCATTTTTCACTTTCATTCTTCCAAATTCCATTTTTCTTCCATATTTCTTCACTATTTACTTCCCTTTTCTCAATTTTTTTATTTTCTAGCATTTTTCTTCTCATTTTCTTTTTAGCTCACTTTTTCAAGTTTTTCTCAGCCACATTACACCATTATGGCACCAAAGAAGGCAAGAACCACACAAGAAGTTAGGACTTCAAGTCAAGCCCCACAATGAGCTCCCCGAAGCTCCCGCACATCAACCACACAAAAAAATCTAGGTAACATTCCACAACCCCTTGTTTAAGTAATCCTTAACAAATTGCTAGATATAATGCTTTTAGTAGTAAACTTGTTATAGCTACTGGATATTACAATGAGGATGTGTTGAACTGTTTGGGATTGTTGGATGATATTCGTTGGTTGTTTGCTCATGACGGGATGGGCTAATTTTTAGAAACTAGGGACCATAGATATCAGGACCTCACACTTGAATTCCTAAGCACATTGCATGTCGAGGTCACAAGTAGCCCTTGATGTCAAAAGGGCTACATTTTCTTTTTTTTATACACTTAATCTGAGTGCCTTTACTAGTATATTTAGTTTTCCACCAAGTATAGACCTCCTAGACTGCCATGTCCCTAAGGAATTCAATCTGAATGCTTTTTGGTACGAACTTTCTAGGGATTATAGGTATGACACTAGTAATTCTAAAGGCACGATTATGCGAAACCCATATATTCAAGTGGCCCAACGGTTATTAGCTTGTGGTTTATTTTCCGTGGAGGATAGTTTAAATGTGCCTCACCTATCCGAATCATACTTTTTGTATAGCATGCTTGAAGGTGACCGAATTGACCTCGGGTCATTCTTGGTCAATCAATTGTATAGTACAGCCATTAGTTCTACACATAGGATTGTCATTGGGGGCCTTATTACACCCATTGTTGGGTTGTTTGGAGTTAAACTGAACCCTAATGATAGAGTCGTAGGTTTGGAACGGTTGAACTTGGCCACTTTTGAACAAATGAAATTTTGCAAAGTTGATGGTGGGTGTATTTGTTGGATTTATCCTAGGAATCGGCTTATGCCTCTCCCAAATGTTGATCGTACCTCTCTCTTGAACCTGGCCAATCTCTACTTTTTACCCAGTGATGAAGAGTTGGTATGACCTACTCCACCTCCTCCACCTACTCACCCTAGGGCTTCTAGTTCCTCCCAACCATCCTCGTCTCATGACTGTCCTGACCTGCATGCTACCCTTCGGCCAATTCAACAGGCGCAAGCTTCTCTATGAGCTTATGTAGAAACTGAGTATACCTCACTCCGGGGCTTTGTTCAGGAGCGCCGTGATAAGCTATGTTGGACGATTGCTTCCCATAACCAATATTTTCAAGACGTTGGGGCCTGCTTAGAGACTTGGTGAGACTGGCACATTTTCTAACACCACCCTCCTTCTTCTCCTCCACCTTCTCCTCCTCCCTTTTAGAGTTTTATGCTTGCATTGAGGACAATGTACTGTCCAAGCATGGGGGAGTTGTTCTAGCCTTTCATGGTTGTATATATGTGTGTTGTGAATGTGTAATACTTTGTGCTTTTAGGTTTAGTTGCATTTTTAGGTTGATCATTTAGTTTTCTATGGTTTCTTTCTTCATTTTAGTTTGATTTTGATACGTTTAGTTTTTAGTTGCATTTTAGGCTTAGGAAAAAAACAAAATAAAAAGGAAAAAAAATCAAAAAAACCCAAAAGAAAAAAAGAGCCTATAAATCCCCCGATGATGAGTCTTTAGACTAAGTGGCTTTCTTTTGCCTATTTTGACCTTTTTTGTTATGCCTATTCGTGAATAAAATGTTTATTTTAGCATTTTCAAACTATGCTTCATATTTTGACCTTTACGTTAAATATGGGTTGCTTGCTTAATGATTCTTGGCATGAGTATTTGACATATGAAATTCAAAGAGGTAGATGAGCCTTGTCCTATGAGATTTTGAGCCTAAATAGACTAATTCATCAATTTAGTCTCATATTTCTTTTCAAGTGTGACTCTTCCTAGATTTCAAGTCTTTAGAACTTGCTTTGACTCTTATTCAGGACCACATTTAGCATGCACATTTAGGCAACATGATTGAGGCATTCTTTGACTTTATGAGCTACATTGACCAAATAGCCACCCTTACGTGAATAATTTATCCCTTGTTATCCCTTTCAGCCTTCACCGTGTTTATTGATGAGAATCTATATTATTATTTTTGGCCAAACATATATGTCTCACCCTTTTAGCCAAGATTATAGAGTTTTCATAGTTGATTGGGAGTAGTTTGTGGATAATAACCTTTTATGGATATTGTGGGTTGGTTGGATATGATAAGGGATTCATACTTTATTTTTTCCCTTCAAAGTCAATTGAGTTATATTTTGTGAGTTGCAAGAAAAGTGTTGAAAATGTATAGTTTCCTCTGCCAATATCCTCCTCAGTTGAAAAAAACAATGTGTATATGTTGAAAAAAAAACAAAAGAAAAAAAGAGAACAAGAACAAATGAAAAAAAATGCAATAAGAGGATTTAGCATTGGTTTTATATTTTTAGACACTTTGTCTTGTGACATCACTTGGGGATGTTGTTGATATTTTAAGGAGTATGTTTTAGTTGGGAAATGATGGTTTATGCTCTTAGTCTTTGGTTTTTAGCTCTACAAATCCCAAAATATTTGTTTCCTCCTTACCTTTACCCATTTGCCCCGTTACAACCTTTAAAAGTCCTCATGATTGCCTTGTGTGTTTTGTACTCTGATGGCGACGAGTTACAGAGTCTTATCAAGCTTATGGTTTATTTGGTTCAACGAAATGAGATTTGAGTGAACCACATTTTATTTTTAAACACCTGAGCGATGAGTGTCTCATCCCTAAGGTGAGGTTCTATTTGTTCTTCTAGGCTCTACTTATTGTAATATGCCAATATGATTTTCAAATTGATTTGAGTAACTGCTTTGATATTTTGATGTGATGGTTCTTACCTTTTTTAAAAGTTTCCTTCTCCTATCTGTTTACAAAATTTTTCATCACTTTAGGCTAAACTTCTTGGGTTGATTTGGTTATTGATGCTGCTACTAATGTCTTCCTGAGGAGGTTATTCATATCTTTACCTTAGTTACATGATTGCTTGGGGACAAGCAACGGTTTAAGCATGGGAGAATTTGATAACTCCTTAAAGTGCACACTATTTTGAGGCCGTTTTGTGCCATTTTTAGGAAGAACTATGTGTTTTATGTTATCACTTATACTCCCTTTTCGGTTTTACGCTCGGTTGGTCCTTTTCTGTGTTTTGCAGGTTTTTAGACCATTTCACCCCAAAGTTGACCATAACTGAGTATAACTTGACTCCCCACTGACATCCCCAAGCCACCATGGCTGTGGAAGGAAGAAAGAACAGAAGATTACATAGATAGAGCTCACCACTGACCATCCATAGTGAAGGTCACGGTTTGTGGTGAGGTCATAACTGCAAGCCTATTCTTTTTTCTTCATTGTGTGGTTGAGGTTGATCGTGTTCCTCTTTAAATAGAGTCATTTTCGGAGCAGAGAGAGGACACACAGCAAATAAAGAGAACTCTTCTCTCTAGTTTTCCATTCCTTTTCCATTTTTTTCTAAGTTTAGTTTAGATTTTTAGTAGCCTTGAGTGTGAGTGTTGAAGAACTGTTTGCTATTTTGGATCCCTTGCAGACTTAGGAAACCCTTAAGGGATCTCCAATTGCGCTAAATTTTCTTCTCTCAAAACTCTTTTTAGTTTTGTTGATTTAAACATGTGTGAGTAGTTTTCTCAATATAGGGATTGTTAGCCAAGTATTGATGTTGTAATCTTTCATCTTTATTTAGTTGTACTTGTTCTCGATTGGGATTGGTTGAATACTATCTTGTGTGTGAAATTGTTGTGATTGAATTTTGGCCAAATTCATTTGCTAATTCTAAATAGTTAAGTGAAGGACTAAAAGGTGGGACTGGCTATTTGATTAACAAGATAGGACTTGACTTAGCAATACTTGAAAGAGATTCGCTTGTTAAGAGGACCCTTTAGCGATCAAAGATCTATAACTTAGACTAAACAAGGACATTTGAAAGAATGATAGGTTAGTTTAGGCAATTCAGTTTATTTCAAAAGAAGATTGAATTCTAAATATGATTGCATCCCTTTCAATCCCCTATTATAAATCAAGTCCATGATATATTTCATTGATCCACATCTTTACAAGGTGAAACAAATCCCTACATGTCTTTAATTAATTGAATTTTCTAATTAGGTTATAGTGACATTCAAACTCTCTGTTGAAATTTCTTGCTTAACACTTTTATAGGACAAAACACAATAGATTACAATTGGTCTTAGTGGGAACGATATCCTTACTAAACTACAACACCCGTGAGCTTGCGGGCATAGGTCAGATGTCTTTTTTAAGTTGTTCTTAAGAAAATATTTTCTCAATGTCAAGATTGTGAAGTTGAGGAATGAAATCAATTAATTTTTTCAATTAATAAGCAAATCATTTGAAAATACCTAGATAGATTTAAGAATTTGTTGGCCCAGTGTCCCCATAATGGTTTGGAACGGTAACGTATTTGCTAAATTGTTTGTGAAAGACTTAACCAGCAAACCCAAACTATGTTAGAGTCCATGTATCAGGGTAACTTTCTTTTTAAGAGTGTCACTACTGGTTGGGAATTTTCGGAAGACTTAGCTGAGAAGACTATATCGTGGAAAACTACAATGGATAATAGTCAAAGTTGTAGTTTTGCTAGGGGAGGAATGCGTGCTATTTCTGATGTGAGTCACCTAAAGTCTAAGATTGCAGTTTTAGAGAATATGTTGAAGATTGCTCAGCAACCTTAGACTTCTCAAACTTCTATGGTGTCATGTTCTCATTGTTAGGCCTCATATCATACACTCAGTATATCCATTCTTTGCTCACCAGTAATCCACTAGATAGAAACAAGAGAGTATGGCATATCAAAGACCCAAGAATGACCCATTCTCCTCTTACTACAAACCAGGGTGGAGGAATCACCTAACTTTTCTTATAATAGTGGACTAAATACCGTGGTTCTTAACTCCCAACCTAGAGTGTTTCTTGAAATAAAAAAATATCTCCCAACCCATCTCCTATCTTTTTAATTCTTACCAAAGACCAGCTTTTTAGGCGTGCCTAGCCCACCTAGACCACCACCTCCTGTTGCTCATATTCAACCTCCTCATAGTTACGCTAACATTGATAAGATTAAGCAGAGAATTAATAGCAATTTAGAGACGATGACTAATGCTAATTTAGAAAAGATGATGAGAATGATGACTGAACAATTTTCTTAATTAGCATAATCTATTAGGGAGCCAGATACTTTTCCTAGTCAACCCTAAGGGTCATGCATCATCCTTTTCTTCTGGAGCCAATCCTAGTAAGAATATAAGTAAAATGAATGTAGTTATATCTCTTAGATCAGGTCGAGAGCTTCATAATCAAGTGAGAAATTCGAAAGAAACCTGCAAATACCCTTACACTTTCCTCCGAAATTTATCTTCTTTCCCTTCTTCTTCTCCAAGAACTAGTTCATCTAGTAAGTCAAGGGATACTAATGATGGTGTCTCTAATGATTCTTCAAATAATTCTCCTGCTAAACTATCTTCGAATAAAGAACAACCTAATGAGAAAGATTCTGCTGATAAAGTAGATCCCTCATCTCCTAATGATTCTTCATCGTCTTCTATTATTGAACGAGTTCATAAGATTATAACTGCTTCCCCCATAGGATGAAAAAGAAAGACCAAGCTTATCTTGATAAGATAAGGGAGACTTTCTTTGAAGTTAAAATCAACATTCATTTGCTTGATGCTATTCAGCAAATGCCTCCTTATGCTAAGTTTTTCAACGATGTATCGACTACCAAGAGAGCTACTAGTGTTCTTAAGAAGGCTTCCTTAGCCTCTTATGCTAGTTCTATCATTTCCCATCAAATCTTAGTGACGTACAAGGACCCCAGTTGCCCTACTATTTCTATAGTCATAGGGGACCAACTTATTCACTAGAGCAATGCTTGTCTTAGGAGCCATTGTCAATTTGTTACCCTTCACTGAATATGAGAGGCTATGGTTAAATGAGTTGGAACCTACTAAGATGGTCATCCAACTAACTGATAGATCGACCAGGTTGCTTATAAGTTTGGTGGAGATGTGCTTACTAAGGTGGGTGAATTTATTTACTAAATAGACTTTGTTGTGCTTGAGATTGAAAAGATAGCTAATACTACTAGTTAGGTCCCTGTCACGCTAGCGCATCATTTCTTGGCTACTGTTAATGCTCTCACTAACTATAGAAATGGAATTACGAGACTATCTTTTGGAAACATGACCTTAAAGTTGAATATTTTTAATTTGCAAAGACAACCTTCAAGTTTTGATAATACAGAGGCTTTTACACTTCACTAGGTAAAGGATTCTATTTTTTATGATGAGTTTGATAAAATGTTTGCAGTTGAGTATGAGTCTTTCTGGTTGATGTTTAGCCTATATGTGATCTGTTTGAATTTTATGACTCGTGCTCTTTTGCTCATTGTTTTATTCCTTCTACTTCTAAGTTTGATTCCCCTCATGCTTCTCTTGAATTGAAACCTTTTCCTCATTTTCTTAAGTATAGATTTTTGGGACCCAATGAATCTTTACCTGTGATTATTCCTTGTAAGTTAGACTAGGACCAATAGGAAAAACTGATTGTCTTACTTAGAGAGAACAATTCATAGGTTGAACTTTAGGATATATTAAGGGTATTAGTCCCTCAATTGGCCAATATAAGATCCTTTTGGAAGATAATGCTAAGCCCTACCATGATTAGCAAAGGTATTTGAACCCGACTTTGCAGGAAGTAGCTAGGAAGGAAGTTCTTAAGTGGTTAGATCATAATATTATCTATCTTGTTTCTAATAGGGAGTGAGTTAGTCCTATTCAAGTTGTCTCTAAGAAGACTGGTATTACTATGATTAGGAATGACAAGAATGAGTTTGTTCCACTCGAGTTCAATCTAGGTGATAGGTTTGCATTGATTATAGAAAATTGAATGTTACTACTAGGAAATATCATTTTTCCCTTCCCTTGCTTGGGCAATATTAGAGAGGTTAGCTAGACATTCTTTCTATTGCTTTTTGGATGGATATTCTGGCTATGCTTGTATTCTATTACTCCTGGGGATTAGGAGAACACTACTTTAACATGCCCTTTTGGTACATATGCATTTAGGAAAATGCCTTCTGGCCTTTATAATGCTCCTATTACCTTTTTGAGGTGCATGATTCCTATTTTCTTATATTTCATTGATAGTGCATGGAAATTTTCATGGATGACTTCTTTGTGTTTGGGTCTTCCTTTGATGATTGTTGGCCTAATATGAGTAAAGTGATAAACAAGTGTAAGGAGAATAATTTGACTTTGAATTAGAAGAAATGTCACTTTATGGTGAAAAAAGGGATAGTCTTAACCCATGTTATTTCAAGAGATGGAATTGAAGTTGATAAGGCTAAGACTGGCTTGATTGTTAATATTCCCACTTCTACTTGTGTCAAAGAGGTGATGTCTTTTCTTGGACATGTTGGCTTCTGTTGTTGTTTTATGAAGGAATTTAGGAAGACAGCTAAGCCTTTGGCCAACCTTTTGGTGAAGGATGTGCTACTCACTTTTTTAAGGAGTGTCATGTGGCATTTACTAAGCTTAAGGAAGTCTTGATCTCTGCTCCTACTCTTCATCTTCCCTTCTAGGGAGAACTCTTTGAGCTAATTTGTGATGCATCTTATTATGTTGTTAGAGTTGTTTTAGGACAATGTGTTGATAAGAAGCCCCATTCATTTATATGCTAGTCATACTTTGAATGATGCCCATCTGAACTACACTACGACGGAGAAAGAATTTTTGGCTATGACCTTTGGTTTTAAAAAGTTTAGACCTTATCTAATTAGATATCATATCATTATCTATACTGCCCACTCTACACTTAAGCACCTGCTTTCTAAGAAGGATGCTAAGCCTAAACTTGTGAGATAGATTTTGCTTTTGTAAGAATTTGATTGTGAGATTAGAGATAAGAAAGGTTATGACAACCTAGTTGTTGACCACTTGTCTAGGATTATCTGTGGTGGAGAGCTTGAGTCCCATATTTCTGAATGCTTTCCTGATGATTAGTTGTTTACAATCAACTCTAACCCATGGTATGTTGATATTGCTAACTACCTAGCAATTGGTAAGATTCCTAAGGGTTGAATTAAGAATTTTAGAGACTAATTCTTCCACCTTATGAAATTCTTTTTTTGGCATGACCGTGTTTTATTTAAGTATTGCTCCGACTAAGTTTTAAGAAAGTGTATTCCAGACTATGCGGTTAGAACTGTTCTTTCATTATGTCATGACCAAGCATGTAGGGGGCTTTTTAGTGGCAAATAGACTACAACTAAAATGTGGTTTCTATTGGCCACTTATTTGGGGATGCTTTTGAATACTGTAAGAATTTCTCTAAGTGCCAACAATTGGATAAGATTAGCAAGAGAGATATGATACCACATAATCCATCATTATAGTGGAGATTTTTGATGTATAGGATATAGATTTCATGGGACCATTTTCATCTTCTTCTTGGAATGAGTATATTTTGTTAGCTATGGACTATGTTCCTAAGTGGATAGAGGTCATCCCTACTAAGACTAATGATGCTAGAGTGGTTTGAAGTTCCTTAGGGAGAACATTTTTGCTAGATTTGGCATGCCTTGAGCAATAATTAGTGATCAGGGTACCCACTTCACTAATAGGTCTTTTGATGCTTTATTGAGGAGGTACTGTATATTCCATAGACTTGATACCCCGTATCATTCCCAGACAAGTGGCCAAATAGAAGTTTCCAATAGGAAAATTAGGTAGAATCTAAAAAAGGCTAAGTAGAAACCAAAATGATTGGGACAACAAGCTTATAGATGCTTTATGGGCTTATAGGATAGCTTTCAAAACTCCCTTAGGTATGTCACCTTATAGGTTGTCTATGGTAAGCATTGTCATCTCCTTATTCAAATTGAGCATAGGGCTTGGTAGGCTTTCATGATGCTTAACTATGACATGACTAAGGCCGGTGAGGAGAGGAGCCTACAACTAAGTAAGTTAGAAGAGATTAGAGCTGATGCATATGAGAGTGCTAGATCTTATAATGAGAGGGCTGAGTTGTTTCATGATAGACACATTTTTAGGAAGATTTTTCCATGAGAATGAAAGTGCTTTTATATGATTCTAAGCTCAATCGTTTTTAGGAAATTGAGGTCCCACTGGATAGGTCCTTATTTTGTTTCTTCTGTTTTTCCTTATGGTGCAATCGAGATACATAATCTTGAGAGTGGTGCCAAGTTCAAGGTGAATGACTAGAGATTGATGTAGTTTTTAGAGTTGCCAAGTACAAAAGATGTGGAGTGTCTAATACTTTGAGAGCCAGTTTCTAGTGAGTGATGTGCTATTAAGTTAGTTCGAGTGTATCCAGCACCTGGCCTAGTTTGATGGAACTTTCTTTTCCTCCTTTTCTCCTTTTCTTCTTCTTTTTTTTTTATATATTTAGTGCTTTTTATTTTGCTTATCTTTTGTATATATGCTTTTCGTTTTGAGTTTTAGAGTTGTATTTTTCTTTCTTTTTGAGTCTTATTTTTCTTTTCGTATATTTCTTTTTCTGTTTAGTTGTTCTTTTATGTTTCTTTTCATTATCAACGAGGACATTGTCTAATGTAGATATTGGGTTGGGGAAACTATGTTTCAAAAAAGAATTTTAAAAAGTTTTTAAAAATTGAGAAATTTTTTTTTTAAATTTAAAAAATCCAAAAATATTTCTATTTTGTTCGAGGAATATGTGCTATTCTAATTGACTATGTTCTCTTATACCTTAACTATTAGGTTGTACATAGATATAGTGTGCCTGATAGAATTTAGGCCAAAGCGTGATATTTATGCCGGAGTTCTAACCCCTGACATTTTTGATAGCAAGTTGTCATGACTTTGATATATTAACTTGTGAGACTTTTAGCCTTGAAGACTAAGCCATCGTTTTTAGTCTCATGTTTTCTTCTATGTGTGCCTCTTCCATGATGTTCGTGCTAAAAACTTGTCATTTTTACGATACTTTTATACCTGTTTTATGCTCATTATAATCATTATTTTTAGGTTTTTATTTGATTTTATTTTATTTTGTAGGTTTTGAATAAAATGAGAATAATTACGGTAAAAATGCGAAAAATGCAAGAAAAATATTGGAAATGATGAACTGGGCCAAATTAACTTGACCTAATTCCTTAGGTCCGTTTCTTGTTCAGCCCAAAGAAAAGGAAAAAAAGAGAGAATTAAATCGGAAAACCCCCCTGCCCTTAATCTCCTTTTCTCTCTCTCCTCCATTTCGGTTATGAGAACCCAGAACCCCGACCACGTTCTCTTTCTTCTTCAATCTTTATCTCATCTCCTTTCTCTCTCTTCAATCTCTCTCTATCTCGCCATCAGCACACAACACCACCACCATCGACACTCCAGCAACTGCCAACACACCCCATCGCTGTCCCTCATCTCCACCATCCACAACTACCCCTAATCGAACATTTACGATGAAGCTGGGCTGGGTATATATCGAAGGGTTTCGGCCCATTTAGAGATCAATTAGGTAATCTAGCTTTTTAGGTTAGGTTAGGAAGTCTTTAGGTTAAGTTAGCTTTAATTTTCGAAAATTTAGGCTTAAATTTCATTCGTGTTTCTCGGATTATCAGAGTCAGGGTTTGAAAATTTTGAATCAGGGTTTGGTTTTAGATTAGTTTTGGGTTCGAATTTCATGTAAAAATGCTGTAATTTCAAGTTTCCCAGTTGTAATTCACTGTTTTAATTTGTGTTTTTGTACGAATTGAATCTGGGTTTTCGTGAAATTTCGATGCAGCCCCCTCCCCTGTTTCATCTCGACGCCAGCTATGGTGGTTTTGTTAATTTCTTTGGTGGCCGTTGAAGCTGAATCAAAGCTAGGTTTGAAATCCCCTCTCCTGCTGCTAAGTTCCATGTCCTACTGTTGGGTTGTTTAATTTCGGTTATGGTCTGACTTAGGTAATGTTTATTTCAATTCACGGTAAGTAATGCCTGAGATTCTATTGTTGTTTTTTCTGGTTTTGTTCGAATCTGTCTACAGCTAGGATTGTTGTTCTGTGATTGCTGCTGGTTAGGGACGATGCTAGCTTGATGCATTTTCTCTATTTTGGCCTTGGTTTGGTTGATAAATAGTGACCTGTTTTAGGATAGAATATGATGGTTTGTGATGCATTTTCCTGCTTTGGTTTTATTTTGATGTGGTTGCTGGGATGTCTATGTTAAGGTCTGAATGGTTAGCTTGAATGCTTTGAATGATGCAAATTAAATTAGCTCCCTTTGAAGGCTTAAATTGCATATTTGGTGTTTAAGGTGTTGGCTGCTTGATAAAAGGTGTTGGTTAATTTTAGACTCCGAGTTTAGCTTTAGTGCAATGATGTTGAATGTGTAAACTCATTTGTAGGGTTTGGTTTAATTGTCTAGGTTTTGGTCATTTAGGTTGCCTAAGTTTATTACAATGTTTAGTCGAATACATTTCCGAATGTTCAGTTAAATTAAGACATTAGTTCGCTTTAAAAGGTTTAATTTAGTCTAGTATAGATTAACTAGTTAATTCACCCTTTTTTGTGACTATAATCTCTACCATCATCCCCGAGGATACGGCCCTCAAGTACTACAACGAAAGTTGCTCGGTTCCGGCTTTTTAGTTTACACTTGAAATATCCCAACAAGTTTTTGGCGCCGTTGTAAGGGATGACGGCATAAGATTAGGTCACATGTTTATTTTCTTAGCTCCTTTCTTATTCGTTGTCCTGTTTTGTCTATTTCGTTATTAGTTGTGATTTGGTTTGTTAGTTGTGACTTTATTATTAGGTTACATAGATCTCGTTCACTTTCTTGATTTTGTATCGATTGTCACTTTGTTTAGTTCATTTCTTGAAAATTCCCAAAAATCCAAAAAAATTAGAAAAGTTAAAATCCAAAAAAAATTAGAAAAACTTGAAAACCCAAAAAAAAAAAAATTGAAAATCCAAAAACCCAAAAAAAATTGAAAAACTTGAAAACCCCTAAAAATTTGAGAAAACTTTTAAAACTTTTAAAACTTCAAAATGCTAGTTTTCTATTTCCCGCAATATGAGCATGAACCTTTCTGGCGTTATCTTTCAAGACTTAATGATTATCGTGCTCAACTAAATCATAATTTTGAAAAATGGGAAATTTGTGAGATCATTTTTGTGGGTCTAAATGTTGAATCGAGAGGTTATGTTGAATCAATTTGTCCTGGAGGTTTAATAGAATTATTATCTAAAACTCAAAATGAAGTTTGGGGTTTCTTTGAAAAATTAGCTTGGGAAACCTATGCATTTGAACAAGCTAACGGGGCTTTTAGATACCCAACTCATGGAGAGTATGATTTTTGCTAATTCTTACCCTTCAGGCCACTTTGTGAATTCTTATGACTCTTATGACTATTTTATGCCTCCTGTTTTGTGTGATTATTGTGAATCTCCTAATCATAACGCTCATACTTGTCCTTTTCGAACTTATGTTGACACCACATGTGCAAGTTTTGAAAACAAGATTAATGATATGACTTATCAAATGATAAAGACTATGAAAGTGAGAATTGCTACTTATTCTCAATGTTTTAGCTAAAATAGGGAGACTTATAGTGAGATTGATTCTAGTTTAAAATCTCCTAAACCTGACATTAGTCTCTGTGATGATTTTGAACCCTCTTATTCTGCTAGGCCTGATTTGAATGAACACATATGTTTGCCTAATCTAGAACAAGAGAATGACCTCCCTACGCCTCTATCATCAGACCTTGCATCCCTCACTAGCTCACCCAAAGATGTCACTGAAGATATCTTAGTTTATGTCGACCTACCACCACTTTGAATGACTTTTATGAGTTTGAAGTGGGTGAACAATCTGAAACAGTTAGTGAGTTAGATATAAGTATTACACCTGAAGTTGAGCCTCATGATTTAGATGATTCGAAAGATATTTCACAGGAGTTAAGCGATGAGGTAACTGAACTCACTATTTTGGACTTTGATGATGATATTCTTTATGCCGAATATGAATCCTTCTCATGTGAGCTTGATGTTACTGAAGGTCTTGATGTGGGTTTCCATGTTGAGTATGAATCATTCTCTTTTGATCCCATCATTTCTGACCTTCTATTTAAATTAGATGATAATATTCTGTATGTGGAATACGAATCTTTTTGTCAGTTTGATATCCATGAAAGTTCTGATGATGGTTTTTGTGCTGATTATGAGTTCTTTTCTTTTTATTCCATCCAAACTGACTTCCTTTTTTAATATTGCGTGTCTGAATTTGTTGAGATCATTGCCACTAAGAATTTTGATTTAAACCAAACTCATATGCATATTGGACTTAACAGACTTGCGAACCTTGTACCCACTCTTTGGCCTAAAATACTCGTTCATGATGATATAGTTTCTAGGCCAATGACCTCAATACTAGCTCATTCTAAGTATGTTCATTTCCTTTCTGATTGGGCCCATCTGTTTGATAAGTTGAAGTGGGCCCTTAATTGTGCTTTACTGGCTAAGTGGATGTACTCTTTCTGGCTCCAACTCACTGCTTTTCACTGTTGCTATATTATAGAGAGTTGGGCTTCTTTGTTTGATAAACTGCTATGTGCTTTAACAAGTTTTGATTTGAGTAGCATTTTTCAGCTTAATATGGAGTGGCTGATGCTCCATAAACCTCATGTTGCATCATCTTCGTGAGGCATAGTTTGGGTGCAACCTATATCCAACCTGGCATGATCGTTCCACCGTCCCTTCCTCTCTTTTCCATTTCTTTTCTTTCTTTTTTTCATTTCTTTTCTTTCTTTTTTTGTACTTAGTTGTAAATATTTAGGACTATGAATATACGAGCAATCAATCTTGAGGAGCAATTTGGGATTTGTTGAACCGTGTGGGCTATGATCACCCTTAGTTGTGTTCTAATTTTGTGAATATTTGTTAGTTGTGGATATCTATGATTGTTTTCGTGTTTCAATTTGTTTTGTTAGTTTTTGTTTAATCTTTTGTTTTTGTTTCCTTTTTAGTGTCTTAATGGGTGTGTTTTGGTTTTGTGTTTTGTTTCTTTTCTTCTGAGTCCTGTTTGTTTTGTTTTATGGTTACTCTATTTAATTTGATATTGTTTTCTAGTTTGATATTTTATAGCCCCTTAGTCTTGTTTTGTTTTTATTTTGGTGATTATGTGTGTTTTGGTCTAGTTTTGTTTTGTTTAGTTTAGTTTAGTTTTGATTTTGTTTTTGGTTTTGGTTTTGTTCTTGTTTTAGAATTGGTTTTTAGTTTTGGCTTTTATGATTTTAGTGTTGACTTTGATTTTGGTTTTTGGTTTTTGTAAATATGTATGTTTCTTTTTGTTTTGGTTTTAGTTGTAGCTTTAATGTTGATTTTGGCTCCTTTATGTTTTTGGTTTTATTTTTTTTATTTTCATCGTGTCTTAGTTTGTATATATTTGTGATTTTATGTGGTTTTGCAGTTGTATAGCTTATGTGATTGCTTTTTAACGTCTTAGTTCCCACAATGAGGACATTGTGAAGTTTTGGTGTGGGGGTAAGGTGCCCTTTTTAAAAAAAAAATCCAAAAAGATTTTGATTTTGGTTTTATTTTTGGGGACAGTTGTACTATTTCTAATAAGCTTAAATCCCCTGTGCTTTGGTTATTAGCTTGTATATAAGTAGGATGTGTATGAAAGGTTCCTGACCTCAATGTGACATTCTGAGTCCTAATTCTAACTCCAGTTGCTCATTATAGATTTGTAATCCAATCAGTGTTTATTCCTTCATCATTATCTTCAGGTCTTAGGTTTCCATGAATGATTCTCCCACTAGCTTGTGACACAATTACTTTTGAGAAAAATAATGAATGAATATTATGAATAAAGAAGAGAAAAAAGAAAACGAGATGGAATAAAATTTAGAATAACAAGTATCCCTTTGAGGCACATGCTACTGGGTGTTACCCTTTGAGGCAATATTGCTACTGGGAAAGCTTGCTTCCAATGTTAGTATGTCAATAATGTAGTTGTGTCAGTCAAGTAGGATTGAGTCTAACTCTGGTAAATCTAAGCCTTGAGATGATGATAGACTTACACACGAGCACCGAAGTGGATTCAGAATCTTTATGTTCAAATGGGGTGAATAATTAGTGCTCTGATGTCATTTAGGAGGTAGAGGGCTTTGAAGTACATTCTATATATATGCAGGTCAATAAATCAGTTACATGGGCAATTTAGTTGATTAGAACGTGTGCATATGTTTCCCTAATTCTGCACACATTAGTTTTGAGGAAAAAATCAAAAGGATTTTTCTTTATTTTTTGAAATAAATTTTTGTGGGTAGTTCACTTGAAAACCCTCACGTGACCTCACTCGTCCACTTGGGAGACCAAGGGGTTTAAAGGGCTTGTTGCATACGCTAAATGCAACCGTGCTTCCTATGACAGTGAGTTAGGATTTCCTTTTTCTTATTTTTCATTTTCTTAGTTTAGTTATTTTACTCGCGGACGAGCAAAATCTTGGTGTGGGGATATTTGTTCGTGCTAAAAATGTGTCATTTTTACGGTACTTTTATACTTGTTTTATGCTCGTTATAATCATTATTTTTAGGTTTTTATTTGATTCTATTTTGTTTTGTAGGTTTTGAATAAAATGAGAATAGTTACAGCAAAAATGCGAAAAATGCAAGAAAAATGCCGGAAATGATGAACTGGGCCAAATTGACCTGACCCAATTCCTTAAGTCCAATTTTTGTTCAGCCCAAAGAAAAGGAAAAACAAGAGAGAATTAAATCAGAAAACCCCCCTCCCCTTAATCTCCTTTTCTCTCTCCTCCATTTCGGTTCTGAGAACCCAGAAACCCGACCACCTCCCCTTCTCTTTCTTCTTCAATCTTCATCTCATCTCCTTTCCCTTTCTTCGATCTCTCTCTATCTCGCCATCAGCACACAACACCACCACCATCGACGCTCCAGCAACTGCCAGCACACCACATCGTTATCCCTCATCTCCACCATCCACTACTACTCCCAATCGAACGGTTGCGATGAAGCTGGGCTGGGTATATATCGAAGGATTTCGGCGCATTCAGAGATCAATTAGGTAATCTAGGTTTTTAGGTTAGGTTAGGTTAAGAAGTCTTTAGGTTAAGTTAGCCTTAATTTTCAAAATTTAGGCTTGAATTTCATTCGTGTTTCTCGGATTATCAGAGTTAGGGTTCGAAAATTTCGAATTAGGGTTTGTTTTAGTTCAGTTTTGGGTTCGAATTTCATGTAAAAATGTTGTAATTTCGAGTTTCCCAATTGTAATTCACGGTTTTAATTTTTTTTTTGTACGAATTGAATATGGGTTTTCGTGAAATTTCGATGCAACCCCCTCTCCTGTTTCATCTCGATGCACGGCTATGGTGGTTCTGTTAATTTCCTTAGTGGCCTTTGAAGCTGAATCAAAGCTAGGTTTGAAATCCCCCTCCCCTGCTGCTCAGTTACATGTCCTGCTCTTGGGTTGTTTAATTTTGGTTATGGTCTGACTTAGGTAATGTTTATTTCAACTCACGGTATGTAATGCTTGCGATTCTACCGTTGGTTTTTCTGGTTTGGTTCAAATCTATCTACAACTAGGATTGTTGTTCTGTGATTGCTGCTAGTTAGGGATGATGCTGGCTTGATGCGTTTTCTCTATTTTGGCATTGGTTTGGTTGATAAATAGTGACCTGTTTTAGGATAGAATATGATGGTTTGTGATGCGTTTTCCTGCTCTAGTTTTGTTTTAGAGTGGTTGCTGGAATGTCGATGTTAAGGTCTGAATGGTTAGCTTGAATGCTTTGAATGATGCAGATTAAATTAGCTCCCTTTGAAGGCTTAAATTGCATATTGGGTGTTTAAGGTGTTGGCTGCTTGATAAAAGGTGTTGGTTAATTTTAGACTCCGAGTTTAGCTTTAGTGCAATGATGTTGAATGTGTAAACTCATTTGTAGGGTTTGGTTTAATTGTCTAGGTTTTGGTCATTTAGGTTGCCTAAGTTTATTACAATGTTTAGTCGAATACATTTCCGAATGTTCAGTTAAATTAAAACATTAGTTCGCTTTGAAAGGTTTAATTTAGTCTAGTATAGATTAACTAGTTAATTCACCCTTTTTTGTGACTATAATCTCTACCATCATCCCCAAGGATACGACCTTCAAGTACTACAGCGAAAGTTGTACGCTTGCGGCTTTATAGTTTACACTCGAAATATCTCAACACATGATTACATCTCTAGAACTTTGTTTAATTCTCTTCAAAATCACATTTAGCATGTGCAATATGGTAATATGACAGAGACACATAAGCCAGATTGCCTTCCTTATTTGAATATTTTAACCTTTGCTAGCCCATTGAGCCTTAGATCAATGTCTTTTGTTGTGAACCTTAATTTAGCCCTTGCCCTAAACACATTTCCTATTACCTAAGCAAAGTCTAATGTAGCAACACTTCAATATTGGTATTGGGTAGTTTTGTATGCATTTGGTGGCTGATGTTGGATATTTTGGTGTGGTGTGGGGATATATTGTTAAGATCATTTGGAAAGTGAGTATTTTTCTTACATGATATTCATTCATTCTTCTTTCAAAGAAAGAAAATGTAAAAAACTGAAAAACGTTCCAAACGAAAAAAAAAGTGAAAAAAATGAAAAAAGAAAAGGAACAAATATTGTGAATAAGATTATTTTGCATGGTTGTAGATTTTTATTATTTAATTCATTTTCAATGGTTGCTTTTAAGGGTTCTACCTTAAGTTATCATAAGTTTTAGGAGAGTGCGTGTGTGGTATGGTTTTGGTGGAAGTGTTCAATTACTCATTAGTCACTTGACTTTCAGCTCCTCATTTCTCAAATTGATTGTCTCTCTCTTCCCTTTTTAACCCTTAGCCTAGTTACAACCTTCTTGATTACTGTGCTGCATTTTGCATTTTAGTGGTGGAGAATTGAATCTTAGCAAGCATATGGTAGTTATATGATTCGAAGATGAATTGAGTGAACCCTATCATATCTTAAACACATAAGCGGCAGTGTTCTACATATTTCCTAAAGTGAGGTTCTATTAGTTGGGCTTGTTCATATTTCTTAAGTGGAGTAAAAGATGGTGTATAGATGTCATCAGAGGGCATTAAGAATTTTTTAATATTTGTATTGTGTTTATATGTCATCTAATGTGTAGGTTACTTGAGTAATGTGGTTGACTAGAATGTGTATATTTTTTCCCCGATGTTGTATATATGATTTTAGAAAACTTAAAAAGATTTTCTATTTTCTTTTTCTATTAAGATCTGTGAGTATATTTTCTGCAACACTCTCACAAGACCTTACTCGTCCACTAGGGTAACCTATGGGTTTAAAGGGCTTATTGCACAAGGCAACCGTAATTCGAACAAAAGTGAGTTAGGATTTTATTTTCTTTTTCTGTGATATTTAGTTTCATTTACTAGAGCACGAGCAGAATTTGGGTGTGGGGGTATTTATTTAATCCAAAAATTATATTTTATATCCTTTTATTATCTAATATTTGCCCAAAAAAATGGTTAAGCTAGAATTTTAATATATCTTTATTTATTTTGCAGGAATTATGTAAATGAAGAAAAGAAAAAAAAAAGGAGAAGTGGCCCAATAACAGCCCAAGCATCACATGAGCCCAATTCAGCCTTTGCGCAGTCTACTCCCTCGTATTCTTTGGTCATGTGCACTGCACGAAACCCCCATCCTTCCAATGCCTTTCTCCCCTCCTCTTCAACACGGGTCAATTTTTTATTTTTACCGAGTGCCCCAAACATTTTCCTTGCCCAGCACATGACCTAGTCGTTCCCCCCTCATTTTATTTGCTCACACGCAGTGCAAGTGATTTCTTGTCCCCCCCCTATATTTCCTTGTCTCCTCTCTAGTCAACCCATGAAAAACCAGACCCAAAACCCATCCCTTTCTTCTACTTTATCTTCTTCCTCTTCACGAAATAAATGCCAGCCTCCATTCATCTCATTTTTCTCTTTCCTCCTTCATCCATTATAATTTATCCATTTTTTCATAATCATCATTCAAAAGGTTTTTTTCACTCTCATCATTCACCATTAATTTGGGCATTTAGGACTTTTTCAAGTTTCAACAGTCACATGATTGAAGGGTTTGGAACCGGCTACAAAAATTGAAGTAAGCAACACCAGTTTAGGCCAAGTAGAAAATAGGGTACCAATTTAATTTTTGATCTTAGTTCTCTTCTTCTTCGTTTTTGTTTCAGTTTTGGATTTAAGTATTTGTTTTTAGGCCCTCAAACTAGTGTAATTGGATTTTAGTTTGGTTGGATTCGTACAAAATTGTGATTTTCTTCAAAATTTGCAAGTGGCTATGACAAATTTGGGGTTTCATTGTTCGGTCTCCTTATTTCTGGTCTAAATTCAAGTTATTCTTTCCATGTTTGGTTAATTTTGCCTTGCTCTGTTACAATTTTGCTTTGGCTAGTCGCAATTTCCATCCCCTTTTCTACATTGATAATCAATCAACTTGGTTGTTTAGTTACTATAGTCATTTGGTTCGGTTGCTATTGGCAAATTTCAGGGTTGAGGTTTTATTACCTAATTTCTGCTAATTGATTCATAAAGCTGATTTCTGGATTTAGTATGATAATAGTTGAAGGCGGTGCTCAGTTCATTCACTAGTTTAGTTATTGATGTTTGGTTAGTTAAATGAGATGAATTAATCTTTAGTGTTTTGTTAATTTAGTGTTTTGTTTGTATCTAGTTATAAGTTTGAATTAGTTTAAAATAAAATTTTAGCCATCTAATTTATAACTCATCCCAAAAGACAACACCCATAAATGCTATAACGATAAACCGTACGGGAAACCATGACACCCTCTCATCTTAAGTTTTGACATAAAGAAATCCTAAGTTTCCACATTTTTCTCTCTCCTGCACCCCTTGATTTTCCACTCTCTCTTCCTCCTTGTCTTCCTCCTAAGATATCATAGCTTAAGTTTAGATCTGAAATTTCAATTTAAGGCTATGGTGTGTATTTTTGGTTAAATTTTGAATAATTGTCTTCATATTTTTTTGTGTTTTGTATTTGGTAATATTTAGATCTAAGTTTTCATTAAACACTAGAAAATCATATCTGAGTTTTGTTTTTCTACTGCTTTTTGAAGTCCAGTTTTGAGTTTGCTTTTATAATTATTTTCAAAATATAAGTTTTTTCCCCTAATTTCAGTAATAATTTTTGTTGAACAATAAGTTTTGGTTCCTGAATTGACGTACTATTCAAATGACTATTAGTTGTTCTTTTTTTTTAATAACGATCTAACTGACCAGGCTTGTACAAATGAAGGTAAAGGTTGCATGTGGTTGAAGACAAAAGTAGATGCCTACTTGCAAGAATTCTTGACACCAATTGAAAAGAAGTAATTGGAACTTTGGAGTCGTTTGAAGATTTATATTATAGAAACTAGCTAAAACTACACTTATGTGTAGATGCCTTTTTAACATAAATAATATGAATTATTTTCTTCTGAATTTCAATTGTGGCAAGAGTTTAGATATTAGCTTTTTTAATTGATTTCTTGCTGGTAGAATAATTACTTGTGACACCCCTGTATGCAACGACTCATGCATCCATCACTCCAGTGTCCCTGTAACGTCAATACACGTCAATAACCTAGGGTCATAAACTTCTCTGCCGGGATTTTTTTTTTTTTGGTTGCTCAGCTACCTACTCCAATAGCCACCAAGCCTTACCGTGAAATCAATCCAGGACAAGTAGCTTAATTTGTACAATTAGGACTTTCCAAATATTTGACATGCCATTAACAAACTCACTATAGGATTCCCTTTTAGACTAGCAATCATCTTGCCATACCCAAGCTATTAGGATATACACGAAGCCAAAGACCACTAAGTGAAAACTTGCTACATGTTGTTTTATTTTTCCTTTTTTCTACTTTTTTTGGGCAGTTACCAAAAGTTGATTGATACAATTTAAAACAAATTTGTCTTGGGATGAATTGGAGAAAGGAAGGTGGTTACTGAAAAATTAGCTTGTTATGTTAAGCTAGATTAGTTGTTGAAAATTAGTTACTTGTCGAGTTAGCTATATTTCTGACATGTTGCTTTGTTACTTGACACTATGACCATAGTAGAGACATGACACAAATAAAGGGATTTGATCTAAATGAATTCTCCGAGCTTGTAGTATTAGAGTAGTTGCATTTGAATCCTGATTGCTTGTTTTATTCAATCAGTTGACGTCAACATATCTCAAGCTGAACAACACCATTAGATTGATATTTTTTCAATCATTTGATTAGAATCATCAATTAATCATCCCTTCATTTTTAGGGCTTCAAATGCAGAAGTTTCTTTGAGAATTCATAGAGTTTTTCATTGTTAATTTACATATCTTAGAATGCCTATTGACAAAATTAGGGTTAGTTACTTATATCTTCAACATATTTTGTTCATCTACCTCTAGACAGTCCAGGACCACTGAATTGTGGAGACAAAAAGCTCACTGGTGCAAATAGCTATAGAGTCTAGAAGTGAGAGGTGGAGATATCCTTATTAACTAAAAGGAAATTGTGCTCCATTCATGGAGCTCTACCAAGACCAGAAGATGATGCAATCAAGCTTGAGCAATAGGGGTTACGGAATAATTTGGTGATTAGTTGAATTGTGAACACAATGAGTGAATCTATTAGCATATTTATTTTATAAATATAATATGTAAGTAAGATATGAAAAAATTGGAAAAGACATTTAATGTGAGCAAATGTTCAAGTAAATATACCATGAATAAGGAGAATTATGCCACCAAACAAAACAATCCATTTATCAGTGATTATTACATAGGATGAATAGCATCTAGGAACAATTGAATGCTTAGGACGATCTACCTAAAATCACAATTGTGATAGATGAACTCATAAAATTACTTACAAAATTTCTAAATGTTTTAGCAAGCAACAAGAAGAATAGAGTCTCCTTTATTTCTAGAATGGGCTTGATGATGTGTATAGCCCAGAGATAAGCCAAATACTCTTGCTAACTTCTTTGCCTTCAATTAAATTGACATGCTCTACAATGCAGGAAGAGGAATTACAAAGGGAAGCTCTGGATGAAACCCAAGTGCAAGTGGATGCATCTGTATTGTTGAGCAAAAGCTTAGGAGATAGAGGAGATGCAAAAGGCAATATGTATGGCAATACAGGACATCCAATAGAAAGGTGTTGGCAAGTCATTGGCTATCCTTCCTGGCATCCTATGTCAGAAATTTCACAATACAGAAAGAGTGGAAAAGAAGCTAGCCAAAATAGAGCTCCAAGGCGCAGAGAGAATACCAATTACTCTTTGGGCAGAATAATTACTCAAGTGGAAGTGTCTATTGGCCCTTAAATAACTATGGCCTGACTCAACAGTAGGTTAGACAATTGCTGAAATTACTACCTTCAGCGAGCAATGCTTCTATATCTTTTAGGAAATCAGTTATCACGATGTGACACTGATGGAGAGCAGGATTATTCATTTACGGGTATGGCTTAGTCTCTAATCATATGATATCTTTGACTGCAGGGTTGACATATGCTAAGCATTAGTATGAGCATACACATAAACTTGCCAAAATGGGAATACTACTTATATAAAGGCTGGTGGTGACATAACGTTAGCTAATGGTTTGAAATTGAATAATTTGCTAGTTGTGCTTGTGTTTAAGTTCAATCTTATTTCAGTGGCTAAATTGTCGAAGGATAATGATTACATAGTGGTGTTTTATATAAATTTTTTCTTCATACAAGATTGTGTCACATAGAAACTAAATGGCATTGGTAAACACAAACTTGGATTATACAACTTGTTAAACATACCTACTGCTGAGTTAGATAGTACAGTCACAGAAATTTGTGATAAGTGTCATTCTCTAAAATCCCTAGTGTTATAAATAATGTTGCTATGTTTTCAGTTATTCACCAATGTTTTGGTTTTTAGGGCCCATATAAAGTTGTGAATTGATCCATATTAATAGTTGGGGGTCCTATAAAGTTATTACTCAAATGGAGTACATGTATTTCTTGACCATTGTAGATGACTTCAGTAGAGCCACATGGACTAATCTAATAAAATATAAGCAATAGACTCTATAAGTTTTGAAGACATTTTGTCAGTTTATCAAAACTCAATTTGTTTGTTCTGTCAAAGTCATAAGGCCAGACAATGCACATGAATTTGACTTAAGGCCATGTTAAGAATTCTTTGATGAACTTAATCTAGCCCATTAGACATCATGTGTAGATAGCCATAACAAAATGGCGGGGTGAGAGATAGCATAGACATGTTCTCAAAATAGTTAGATCCTTAAGGTCTCAAGTTGGACTTTCATTACAGTGTTAGGGAGAATAAGTGCTTACTACTACTCATACACTTAATAGGCTGCCTACCAAAGTTCTTATAAAATAGAATCCCTATGAGTTGTTGATGCAAACTCCTCCTACATTTGCCCATTTGAGAATCTTTGGCTACTTAGCGTTTCCGAGCAACCGCTCTAGCATTTATGACAAGTTCCAGCATAGACTGGTACTTTGTATTTTCTTCGGCTATCCTAACACTAAAAAAGATTACAAGCTACTTATCATGCTCACTAAACAAGAACTTATCTCTAGAGATGTTAGATTTGATGAATATGTTTTTTTCTTGTAAATAAAGAAATTTTGACCGGTACCTTAAACCCCTTACACATCCTTTTCCTATATCTTACACTCAGCTAGATTCATATCTTCTCTCTAACCTCTTTGTTAAATACCTTCCTTGCACTAATATCTCAAAGTTTTCCCCCTCGGGCTGTTGAGTCCTCCTTATCTTCATATACAACATCTCTACCTATGTCTTAATCACACCATGATGTATGTACAAATTTGCCAGTTCCCGTTAACTCAACTCTCAGCCCTCCTTATGGTAAGCATGTTGCTCCCATTGAGAAAAGGTTTCTTAGGACCAGAAAACTACCATCCTGGTTGGATTCTTTTGTCGCTCAAGCAACATTTAGGCAGGCACTAGTAGATAATATTCTAGTGTTGAGGAGTATGTTTCATGATCTTGAATCTTCCGGTCACAAAGTTTTTATAAGTGTTGTGCACTTGAACTAAGTTCCAGTGTGTTTTAAGGATGTTGTCAAAGACAACAACTAATATGAGGCTATGAACTTAGAGTTAAGGGCCTTGGAGAATAACAACACTTGGTCCATTACTATTCTTCCTATAGGCAAAACGCTATTAGGTGCAAATGGCCCCAAAATCAAGTTTCACTTAAATGGTACAACGCAAAGATCTAATGCTAGGTTGATAATTTTAGGCTAAAAGTAGCAATATGGTGTTGACTATCCAGACACACTTGCAACTGTGGGAAAGATGATCACTTTGAGGACTTGACTTACTATAATAGCTCTGAAAGGTTGGCAAGCATCTCAAACGAATGTATCTAATGCCTTTTTGGATGGTGACATGGAAGAATATGTCTATATGACCTTTCCTCAAGGTTAACACGCATTACGGTACTAAAATACAACGTTCTTTTTCCCCTATTACCTCAATGAGTGGAAGTCTTAAGATGTGCAAATTGCATAAATCACCTTATGGTTTAAAGCAAGCACCAATGCAATGGTTTACCAAACTTTCTAGTACTTTACTTAGCTTTGGCTTCCATCAATCCAAAGCCGATTATTATTCATTTACTAAGCATGGAAGCAAGTTTATGATTGTGCTCATTTATGTTGATGACATGATTGCCACTGTAAACTCTTTTCAGGACATAGACAAACTGAAAACATTCTTGAACACTCAATCATATAAAAGATTTGGGCCATTGAAGCATTTCTTAGGTTTGGAAATTCTCTTATCTCCTACAGGGATTTGTTTATGCTAGAAAAAGCATGTTTAAGATTTCAAGATTTTCTAGAGCAAGCAGGTTTGTCCAATTACAAGTCTCTAAAGTTACCTTTGATAAATATGAAGCTATATGTTGATTCAAGATGGTATCTCGCTCATCTAGATCAACATAGAAGAATTATTAGGAAACTCATCTATCTTATTACAATGAGGCTAGATATTAGTTAGAATGTTAGCATGCTCGGCCAGTTCATGAATTAGCCCACTGATAGGCATCTAAAATATTCGTTTCATATCATGAGATATCTTAAGGGTCTCCTGTGAGGGCATCTTCTTGGCATCAAATTCTTGACCTTATTTTACTGCATTTTGTTATTCACACTATGCCAATTGCCCCGTAGAAAATCCACTACCAGTTTGTTGTTCTATTAGGAAAATCCTTAATATCATAGAGGTCTAAGAAACAAAGTGTGATGGCCAAATCCTTCACCTAACTGAAGTTGAATACAGAGTTATAGCAATGACATGTTGTGAGCTTTTCTAATCTTCCATGAGCGTACTAAGCACATTTAGGCTTATTGCCATTATGTTTGGACAAGTTTACAGCTACTCAGAGTGAAACCTAATTATGTTTCTTCAGATAATCAATTGGCTTATGCCCTCACAAAGCTATCATTGTTGATCAACTACACAAAGCATTGTTCAAGTTAGGTGTTTGTAATCCTTTTCAACATCCAACTCTAGGGAGAATATTAGAGGAAGTTAAAGTGGTTGCTGAGAAATTAGCTCATTATGCTGAAGTTGATTAGTTACTAAATATTAATTACTTGTTTCATGGGCTCTATTTCTGATACTTAGCTTTGTTAACTGACACTATGATTGTAATAGGACATGACAACAATAAAGAGATTTGACCTAAGGGAAACATCATATTCTTCATTCTCAAATTACACTCTTTGTCCCTCTTTAGCTTCTCTCTAGCTTCTTTAAGCTTATCAAGATCGAATTCAAACTTTAGTATTTGGATTTCGAAGGGTTGCTCCAACACCAACATTCTAGAAACATATAGGTACAAAGCCAAAATTGGCTCAAACTCTCACCTCCATTTCCTTCATCTCCATCCTTAGCAAGCAAACGCTTAGGAAAAGGCACCCATAAGTGCAAGAGGTAACCCTCCTTTTCTTAATCTCCTTCATCTATGCTTTGCCTTTGTCATCTTCCTCACCTTAAAATAAGATCGCTAGCCATAAATGGTTTGGCCCTCATAGCCACTTTACCCACTCCATGCTCTCAATCTCTCTTCCCAACAAAATGATTCTATCTAAAGACACCAAAGTAATTATCAGGATTGCTACTTTTGCTTTGATATTTGAGAGTCAAGCTAAAGGTAGCTTTAGCCTCCTCAATATCGATAAAAATCTCTATCATTACTAATTGTTCCGTGAGGTGGAACTTTTGGATCCAGGGTCACGAAAGCCCACACTGTCATCTTTATCCTTGATGAATTCTTTTGATCTTCATTCACATTTTTACCATTTCCTCATAGGCCTTTTTTTCATCTCGGTTTACATCTTCTTCAAGTTTGGGCTCCAGTGAACTTAGGCCCAACAACACCACCTCATGTGCCTGTGAAAGAGATTTTGATAGAAAGCTACTCCTTGAAGCTTAGGGAATGCACTAGTGTTCCACCTCTCTCCACATTTTATATATTTAATCAAGGATAAATATCAACTTGGTTAAATTAATTGCCACCTCAGCAATATATTATTGATGTAAAATTCTTAGACTAGGATGAATAGCAATCCAAGAAATGCCACTAAAATACATAATAATTGGTTGATCGATAATTGATATTGCGACCCTTACTTTTGCAGTTGTTGCTATCATTTATTTATAGGCTCCCAAAAAATGTTCCGAGGATAAATAAAGTCTAAGTTACTCTCTCAAAGAATGAAAAAAAAAAAAACCTCTAGGGAGAACTAGTTTCGGCTAGCCCATTTTCAACACCATCGCTTTGAAGGACAAGTGTCATCATCTGAAATAGAACCTTGGTAGCCCAACTTATAGGTTAACGGGGATGAGCAAAACCACAAAAGCGTACAATCATATACTTTTGTACCAGCATAAGTTGGTTCAGGTGGTTTAATACTTATTCTCCTTAAGTAAGATCTCGGGCTTGAGTCTTGTGAATAGAGAAAATTTGTGATGGAAGAGTTCTACCTCTCAGTGGGCCAATAGCAACTTGACTCTAGTCAAGGATCCAAGACAAAAACCAAAAAAAAAAACTTTTGGGAAATCTCACTTCCCACTTTTTTTCATCTTACTCAGACTAAACTATGTAAAATTTATCAATATTTGTCTAGTCAACCAAGACAATACGAATCTAGATTTTATGAAACTATTAAGCATCAAAATTTATTGCACTTTTCATTAGAATAAAGTTGATTAAATTGAGCTAATTTGTCTATTGTAATTAATAACAAATTTTCAACACTAACAATCCCACCTTTAGAGTAATTGAAGAGAATAATCCACCCTTTAAAATTAATACTCAATACACTAATTTTTGAGACTATTTTTTTTAATATATCAAATTTAAATCAACAATACTTTAACTAACTAATTTAATTATATGCTATTTTTTTATCATATATGAACTAGCTTGGTTTTCCCCGTGCGATTTACAGGATAGTTTTTGAATTTGTTTTTTGTAATAAATGTATATATAAAATAAAAAATTATCTAATATTTCATGTGATATATAATTTTTTCTTATTTTTTTATATTAATAGTTTTCAAAGTTAAAGTATAGTTATTGCATGGTACAAATTATAATAAATCGTTAAATTGAGATCTCTATGTACTAAAATGGATTATTATTACATTATTTAAATATGCATACACATGTCATATATTAACGAATTTAATCTAAGGTTCTTTGTAAATTGATAGAATTTGTAGTTTTTGGACATAATATAAAACCATCACATACCTTCATATATCACAAAGAATAAGAATATTTGTTAAAGAAAAGAGAACTTTGCCATCCAAAAATTGTTAATATTGACTTAGGCTCATATATTCTAATAAAACATCTTCTAATATCTTCTATTAATAAAGATGAATTTTTTTTCAAGGTTAAATTATATTAAAGTGATGTAACAAAAGATTAGGAGATTTTGTTTTATTTTCCTATACCTATCTGCGCATGAAAAAAAAAATGAGTTTTTCTAATTATAAATAAATATATGTAAAAATCATAGTAAGTTATTTTTGTAATTCATGTAATTTGAGAATAAAATTATTTTAACCTCCATCAAAAAAAGTACAATAGCATTTTTGAGAAGCATTTGGAAAATGCACTCCTAATATTCTTTATGAATAAAAAAATTTGGTTTATAATTTCTTTAAACTATGAGATCTAAAATTAATTGAGTATAATAATTTTATATAATTCATGAATTATTTATTATTCATGTAATAAATTACTTGTGACAAGGTTATATGGGTATAATAGTAGTCGTAGCAATAGCAGCAGCAGTAGTAGGATTGAGAAATCTTTTATTATTTTTCAATAATGGTATATATGTATTAAATAGTATCCATAACTATTCTAATATCTCTAATATTTCATATGTAATAGTGAAGACCTTTTATTATTTATTAGTTTAATTAAAAATAATAATTTATCTAGCTCAGACTTTGATTTAAAATTAGGTTAGAAAATTTCAATCCTATAAAAACTTGACATGTGACATAGATTTTAACTAACACACACACACACACACACACACACACACACACACACACACACACACATATATATATATATATACACA
>JACYFF010010365.1:65446977-65471920 GCA_017589665.1 Selenicereus undatus | reverse complement strand
AATAATAATAATAATAATAATAATAATAATAATAACAATAATGTTAACAACCCAGGCAATTACTTGAAGCCTCGAGCCTCCTCTTTTTACAAATGATGTCCTTGCTGCCATGTCAATATATGGGCCCCGAGCATCTCAGATACAACGAAGAATATATTAAAAAGAACCGCGTTCGGGTAATGAAAAAGTAAAAGCAACACTTGTTGGTAATTTTTCCTATTTATTTCAGACTAACCGTGCTATATGTGCGGAACATTTTAATCTTGATTTTTTAAAAAAAATTTTATAATTCTATTTCTTTTGTTGGGTTTTCAGAAATAGTAATGTACACGAATAACTTCTTAACAAAATATTTTAAATTTTGTTGTTTAATCTATATATGATCTCTACCCAAAAAGTATTACTTTTGTAAAGTGTTTTATTGTGCAAGAGAATGTGTAAAAAAGTCTATTCAATCAAGCAATTTACTTAAAGATGTCAACAATATTTAATGTTAAATTTAATTACTTTTATGAAGAATATACATGGTGACAGCAAATGAAAAACGGATTCAAAAAGCGTTAATCAAAGCTAATATTATCCTTTTAGTCTTACGTAATAACCGAAATGCTTAAGCTATGCATTTTACTTGTAGTAATACACAATTACTCACAAAACTTACTATGAAAAAGAATAAACAAATAACTTCATATACAATTGAGATTACTATTGAGAAAACCTAAAATGATAAAACATAAGTTTTTGAACACAAGCAATGTAAGCTTTGGGGGCTTAGATGCGAGCAAAATCCTTACGAGTAGCTCCTAACGATCCGACCATTGCTAAAATAGCTATCAACACACAAGACCTAATAGATCACCACACAAACCCACCCAAAACTATTCGGCGTCACAGGATATGAGCTATATAAGTTGATTGACGTAGCAAGCTTCCATTTCTTTTGATTTGAGACTAATTACAAACTCAAAGTCTAGCATGTACAAACAAGAGATGATTAATATTTCTTCAAAAACACTTAGCAATTAGCACCACAAATGCCATGTACCTATAGAGAAAAAAATCCAATTTTTGGATTAATCTTATCCAACAACTTTCTTCACACTAGCTTGAGTGCTTGACACCAATTCAAACTTCCTTCACTTTAGCCACTTCTTTTTCATATATATATATATGTGTGTGTGTGTGTGTGTGTGTGTGTGTGTGTGTGTGTGTGTGTGTGTGTATATATATATATATATATATATATATATATATATATATATATATATATATATATATTTATTTATTGCTTTGGGCAACACAACTTTGGCCACTTAAGGGGACCAAATACACATGTTAAAGAATTTGGGGTTGAATGTCGTACCAGATAAGCCAACTAAATCATGAAATAGAACACGTTCCTTAAGACTTATTTGTTGCACCACAAATAATCTTAGGGATAGTTTACTTAGAAGAACAAGTGTGCATTTCAAGATTCTCTCGAATGTTAATCGATAAGGGTGCTGCAGTCACTCACATTGATTATTAAAAAAAAAATTCTCGTGATTGTGGTTTCATTTGCTATATAGAGGAATGATCCTGTTTGAATAGGCACAAAAAAAGTATAGGATAAGGCAGGTAAATTTGAAGAGGCACATTGCTTATCCACCTTTTCACTGAAATGGATTGGATAAGGCGGTAAACTTGAAGAGGCACCATGCTTATCCATCTTTTCGGATAAGCACTAGAAAAATTTGACACTTTTATTTTATTCTTGGAAATTTCCAACAATTCCCCGCCTTTTCCAAGATATAAAACAAACCCCCGCCATTCCAACAAACACACAGTCACAACTGAGAACACAAGGAGATTTATGCATAAGAGAAGTATCTCGCGATTTGAACTTCCATTTAGTGAAACATAATTTCAATTAATTTGAATATAAATAGTAGACAAGTCTTTGAACTATACATCCTCTTTGATTAATTGGATACATTTCACACACAAATCTCATCACACACTTAAAATTTTGACACTATTATCCGGCCATGTGCCCAAATCCATCATGAGTGCATCAAGCCAAGCCCTGTTGCTTCTTTGAAGTAGCCACACTTCACACTCATTTAGGTAGACCTCATAAATATGTTGCTGTAACACAAGCCATTCAATCAAGATCTATTAAGAGTACAAAACTCACCCTCTTATAACACTACAGTACACAAGCACCCTTATCTTGTGATAAAATATGTTAGTGCTTGCAATCATTATGCAAAGTTGTCACTCATTGAACTTAGAATGTAATGCCATGTCACAAATTAAGTTGAGGCTTCCCGGCTAGTAATTATAAATATGGGCTTAAGTCCCATCCCCCTTGATGTTCTCAACACCAAGTCTCTTGTTAGACCCTTAGTTAAGGGATCTGCAAGATTCTCATTTGTTTGCACATAATTAATTGTGATCACTCCATCTTTGATCAATTGACGGACATAGGCATGTCTAAGTCCAATGTGTCTTGATTTTCCATTATATACATGACTATAAACCTTGGACAGCGTGGTCTTGCTATCACAAAGCATGGAGAGTGGCAACATTGGTTTTGTCCATAAAGGCACTTCCAATAGCAAATTTCGCAGCCACTCTGCCTCCTTACTGGCTGCAGCCAAAGCTACAAACTCAGCAACTACGGTGGAGCTACTAATGCAAGTTTGTTTCTTGGATGCCCAAGACACTGCCCCTCCACCAAGCAAGTATATATAACCTGACCTAGAGGCATAATCCTCTTCGTCAGTTATCCAACTTGCATCTGAACATCCTTCCAAGATCGAAGGATAACCTAAATAGCATAGGCCATAATCTTGATTTTTCTTCAGCTATTTCAACACCTGACGTATAGCATGCGAATGAAATTTACTAGGATTACTAGTATACCAGCTTAAATTTTCAATGACAAATGCAATGTCCGACCTCATACTTGTCATGGCATACATCCAACACCCTATGACCATTGCATACTCAATTTGTGCAATAGGTCTCCCACTATTATGAGTTAACTTGTAAGTCAGATTGAAAGGAGTGGCCACTGGGGAGCAATATTTGTAATTGAACCTCCCAAGAACTTTCTCAATATAATGAGATTGAGATAAGTGGATTCCATCATTATTTCTAATGATCTTAATACCATGTATAACATCGACCTCCCCCATGTCGTTCATAGAGAGCTTGGAAGATAGAGAACACTTGGTTTTCTCTATTTCCTCTAAGTTAGCGCCAAAAATTAGCATGTCATCAACCTATAAGCATATAATCACACCTTTTCCATGTTCAAACTTGGAGTATACACATTTGTCAGATTCATTGATAATAAACCCATAAAATAGCACTACTTCATCAAACTTTTGATGCCATTGTTTAGGTGCTTATTTTAGGCCATACATTGATCTTATGAGTTTGCATACTTTGTTTTCTTGGCCGGAAACAACAAAACCTTCTGGTCGTTTCATGTACACGTCTTCTTCTAATTCACCATTTAAGAATGCTGTTTTCATATCTATTTGGTGAATTACTAGCTTTTGAATTGCAGCAAGGCCAATGAGAACTCTTATGGTTACAATCCTAGCCACTGGTGCATATGTGTCAAAGTAGTCAATACCATGTCTTTGGTTAAACCCCTTTTGACCACCCAGGCTTCGAACCTTTCTATGGTACCTTTTTTTTTCCTTCTTCTTTTAAAGATCCACTTTGATGCGATAAGCTTACATCCTGGGGGTAAATCAACTAAGACCCATGTGTTATTTTCCATGATTCGGTCCATTTCATCTTGGACTGCTTCTTTCTAAAAGGAAGCATCTTGAGATTCCATAGCCTCTTTAAAAGAGTTAGGATCCGAATCAATTGTATAAACATAGGGTATTTCATTTTCAATGGAATCCCTTGTTCCCTCTATCAATTAGACAAAGAAATCAGAACGAAAGGATTTCTCTTTTCCAATTCATTTACTTCTCCTTACTTCCGCTATGTCTCCTTGTTCTTGATCATTACTTGGAGTCATAGTGGTTGGAATAAGATCATTTGGTTTAGGAATTGAAGAGAATCTAGTTTCATAAAAAATGACATCAATTGATTCTATCACGGTGTTAACCGTAATAGAAGCATTTGGTGCTAAAACCAAAAACCTATAGGCTTTGCTACATTCAGCATAACCTATAAAGATGCACTCAATTCCTCTTTCCCCTAATGTTCTTTTCTTGGGTTCCAGGACTCTTACAATAGCCCTACACCTCCAAAATCTGAAATAACTTAGGTTTGGCTTTTTCTTATTCCATAATTCATAAGGAGTAATTGAATTCCTTTTATTAGGAACCCTATTCAGGATGTACCATGCTGTGAGCATCGCTTCAGCCCAAAAGCCTTCACTTAAACCGGATTTAGAAACTATAGCATTGATCATTTCAATTAGTGTTATGTTTTTACTTTCTACCACACCATTTTGTTGTGGTGTATAAGGTGTTGTGACCTCATGGATTATACCAATTGATTGAAAATAACTTAGATTATAATATTCACCACCCCTAACCTATCTTAGTCTTTTAATAAGGGTTTCACAATGCAACTCATATTCATTCTTAAATATCCTAAACATGTCTAGTGCTTCACTTTTAGCATGTAAAAGGTATACTTGGCAATATCTTGTAAAATCATCAATGAAAGTGACATAGTATTTCTTTCCCCCAAAAGAGGGAGTGCTATAAAAATCACCTAAATCACTATGAACTAATTCAAGTAATTTAGGGATTCTTTGAATAGTTGGAAAAGAGCTTCTAATGATCTTAGTTAACGTGCATGTCTTACATTTCTCTATGTTTCCATCAAAATTAGGAATTAACTCAAGTCTTGACATCTCTTTTAATCTTTTATAATTAACATGCCCAAGATTATTATACCATAGAGAAGATAAAGAATACACAAGCATATAAGCATAATCATTCATCTCATTACCACTAGAAGGAGTAATTACATGTCACCACTAGCATAACCCTTCCCCATAAAGACACTCCCCTTAGACAGGATAAACTTATCGGTCTCATACACTTATTTGAAGCCAAATTTATTAAGAAGAAAACCATAAACAAGATTCTTTCTAACTTCCAGCACAAAAGGTACATCATTTAAAGTAAGAATTTTTCCGAAAGTGGAGACTAACTCTACTTGGCCTATTGCTTTAACATCAATAGTAGAAATATTGCCCATGTAGAGCACTTTTCCATCTTCAACCGGCACCAATGTCTTGAAGATAGAGCGGTCCTTGCATACGTGCTTGAAAGCACCCGAATAACCCACCAATCATTATCACTTAGGACAATGTTGATTTGATCATTGATCATGGCTACAAAGTTGTCCTTTGTCTTTGTCTTTTGGTTGTTCAAGCCATGCTTGCGCTTCCAAATGGTACAATCTCTTTTCTTGTGGCTCGGTTTGTTGTATTCCTAACAAATCACTTTAGCCTTCTTGTTGCCCTTGTTGTTGTACTTGTTAGGCCTCTTCTTGTTTCCTTTAGGCACTTGACTTGACTCGTCATCTTCGATAACATGAATCTTGGAGACATGCTCCTTTGACTCATCCTGCACACGTAAGTCTTTTTCTATTTGAAGATGGTTAGCCAATTCCTCAAGTGACATTTCTTCTTTCTTATGTTTCAAAGTTCTTTTAGTCTCTTTCTAAGAGGGAGGAAGTTTGTCCACTATGGAGGAAACTATCATGGTCTCATCCATGTGCATTTTATATTGCTTGAAGTGACTTAGGATTTGTTGAATTCATGCAATTGATCGAGAATAGTGCGTCCTTCGACCATCTTATAACTATTAAATTGACATACAAGGAAGTTCTTGCTAGAGGCATCTCCTGTTATGTACTCGTTCTCTAGTGCCTCCCATAATTCCTTTGCTGATTCGTTGCCTTGATAGACATCGAACAAGGCGTCCGACATGCTATTTAAGATATGGCCTCGACAAATGTAGTCATTGTTTTCGAAATTGGATCTTCGGCGGGCTTGTTCCAAAGTCTCATTTTCCGTCTCCATTGGGTAGGGAGTGTTGAGCACATACACGACCTTCAAGATTGTAAGAAGAAAGTGCATCTTCTTCTGCCAACGATGGAAGCCAACACCCTCAAACTTGTCCAACTTCTGAAAGTTGGAAGTCATTTCACGAATTGAAGCCATTTACAAATAGGTCTTAAGATTGTTAAACAATTTGGGGTTGAATGTGGTACTGGATAAGCTAACTAAATTGTGAAATAGAACATTTTCCTTGAGACTTATTTATTGCACCACAAATAATCTTAGGGATAATTTACTTAGAAGAACAAGTGTGTATTTCAAGATTCTCTTGAATGTTAATAGATGAGGGTGCTGCAGTCACTCACATTAATTATTAAAAAAAATTCTCGTGATTGTGATTTCACTCCTCCTTATATAGAAGAATGATCCTACCTGAAGAGCCACAAAAAAAGGATAGGATAAGGCGGGTAAAACTTGAAAAGGCACCTTACTTATCCATCTTTTCACTGAAATGGATTGGATAAGGCGGGTAAACTAGAAGAGGCACCATGCTTATCCATCTTTTCGGATAAGCACTAGAAAAATCTGCCACTTTTATTTTATTCTTGAAAAATTCCAACATTCCCCCGCCTTTTCCAAGATATAAAACAAACCACCGCCATTCTAGCAAACATACAGTCACAACTGAGAACACAAGGAGATTTATGCTTAAGAGAAGTATCTTGCAATTTTAACTTCCATTTATTGAAATATAATTTCAATTAATCTGAATATAAATAGTGGACAAGTCTTTGAACTATACATCCTCTTTGATTAATTGGATACATTTCACACACAAATTTCATTACACAATTAAAATTTTGATACTATTATCCAGCCATGTGCCCATATCCATCATGCGTGCATCAAGCCAAGCCCTGTTGCTCTTTGAAGTGGCCACACTTCACACTCATTTAGGTAGACCTCATAAATATGCTCTTGTAACACAAGCCATTCAATCAAGATCTATTAAAAGTATAAAACTCACCCTCTTATAACACTACAGTACACAAGCACCCTTATTTTGCAATAAAATATGTTAGTGCTTAATATCACTATGCAAAGTTGTCACTCATTGAACTTAGAACGTAATGCCATACCACGAATTAAGTTGAGGCTTCCCTACTAGTAATTGTAGATATGGGCTTAAGTCCCATCCCCCTTGATGTTCTCAACACCAAGTCTCTTGGTAGACACTTAGTTAAAGGATTTGCAAGATTCTCATTTGTTTGCACATAATTTACTATGATCGCTCCATCTTTGATCAATTGATGGACATAGGCATGTCTAAGTCCAATATGTTAGTGCTTGAGTTTTCTTCAGGTATTTCAACACCCTACGTATTGCATGCCAATGAAATTTACTAGGATTACTAGTATACCGGCTTAACTTTCCAACGGCAAATGCAATGTCCGGCCTCATACTTGTCATGGCATACATCAAGCACCCTATGGCCTTTGCATACTCAATTTGTGCAATAGGTCTCCCACTATTACGAGTTAACTTGTAAGTTGGATCGAAAGGAGTGGCCACTAGGGAGCAATCTCTGTAATTGAACCTCATAAGCAGTTTCTCCATATAATGAGATTGAGACAAGTGGATTCCATCATTATTTCTAATGTTCTTAATACCAAGTATAGCATTGGTCTCCCCCATGCCTTTCATGGAGAACTTGGAAGATAGAAAACACTTGGTTTTCACTAGTTCCTCTAAGTCAGTGCCAAAAACTAGCATGTCACCAACATATAAGCATATAATCATACCTTTTCAATGTTCGCACTTGGAATATACACGTTTGTCAGATTCATTGATACTAAACCCATAAGATAGCATTACTTCATCAAACTTTTGATGCCATTGTTTAGGTGCTTATTTTAGGCCATACAATGATCTTATGAGTTTGCATACTTTGTTTTCTTGGCTTGAAACAACAAAACCTTCCGGTTGTTTCATGTACACGTCTTCGTCTAATTCACCATTTAAGAATGCTGTTTTAATATCCATTTGGTGAATTACTAGCTTTTGAATTGCACCAAGGGCATTAAGAACTCTTATGGTTGCAATCCTAGCCACCGGTGCATACGTGTTAAAGTAGTCAATACCATGTCTTTGGTTAAAGCCCCTTATGACCAACAAGGCTTTGAACATTTCTATGGTACCATCTACTTTCCTTTTTTTTTAAAGATCCACTTTGATGTGATAGGCTTACATCCTCGGGGTAAATCAACTAAGACCCATGTATTATTTTCCATGATTTAGTCCATTTCATCTTGGACTACTTCTTTCCAAAGGGAAGCATCTTGAGATTCCATAGCCTCTTTAAAAGAGTTAGGATCCTAATCAATGCTATAAACATAGGGTATTTCAGTTTCAAAGGAATCCCTTGTTCCCTCTATCAAATAGATAAAGAAATCAGAACGAAAGGATTTCTCTTTTCTAATCCGTGTACTTCTCCTTACTTCTACTATGTCTCCTTGTTCTTGATCATTACTTAGAGTCATAGTGGTTGGAATAAGATCATTTGGTTTAGGAATTGAAGAGAATCTAGTTTCATCCAAAATGGCATCAATTGATTCTATCACGGTGTTAACCGTAACAGAAGCATTTGGTTCTATAACCAAAACCCTGTAGGCTTTGCTACGTTCAGCATACCCTATAATGATGCACTCAATTCCTCTTTCCCCCATTGTTCTTTTCTTGGGTTCTAGGACTCTTACAATAGCCCTACACCCCCAAACTCGAAAATAACTTAGGTTTGGCTTTTTCTTATTCCATAATTCATAAGGAGTAATTCAATTCCTTTTATTAGGAGCCCTATTTAGGATGTAGCATGTTGTGAGCATCACTTCACCCCAAAAGCCTTCACTTAAACCGGATTTAGAAAGCATAGCATTGATCATTTCAATTAGTGTTCTATTTTCCCTTTCTACCACACCACTTTGTTGTGGTTTATAAGGTGTTGTGACCTCATGGGTTATGCCAGTTGATTGGAAATAACTTAGATTATAATATTCACCACCCCTATCCTATCTTAGTCTTTTAATAAGGGTTTCACAATGCAACTCATATTCATTCTTAAATATCCTAAACATGTCTAGTATTTCTTGTAAAATCATCAATGAAAGTGACATAGTATTTCTTTCCCCAAAAGAGGGAGTGCTATGAAAATCACCTAAATCACTATGAACTAATTCAAGTAATTTAGGGATTCTTTGAATAGTTGGAAAAGAACCTCTAATGATCTTGGTTAACATGCATGTCTTACATTTCTCTATGTTTCCATCAAAATCAGGAATTAACTCAAGTCTTGACATCTCTTTTAATCTTTTATAATTAACATGCCCAAGATGATTATGCCATAGAGAAGATAAAGAATACACAAGCATATAAGCATAATCATTCATCTCATTACCACTAGAAGGAGAAATTACATTTAACTTAAACATGTCACCACTAGCACAACCCTTCCCCATAAAGACACTCCCCTTAGACAGGATAAACTTATCGACCTCATACACTTGTTTGAAGCCAAATTTATTAAGAAGAAACCAGAAACAAGATTCTTTCTAACTTCCGACACAAAAGGTACATCAGTTAAAGTAAGAATTTTTCCGAAAGTGATGACTAACTCTACTTGGCCTACTGTTTTTCCGAAAGTGATGACTAACTCTACTTGGCCTACTGCTTTAACATCAATAGTAGAAGTGTTTCCCAAGTAGAGCACTTTTCTATCTTCTACCGGCACCAATGTCTTGAAGTAAGAGCGGTCCTTGCATACGTGCTTGGAAGCACCCAAATCAACCCATCAATCATTGTTACTTTGGACAATGTTGATTTGATCATTGATCATGGCTACAAAGTTGTCCTTTGTCTTTGCCTTTTGGTTGTTCAAGCCATGCTTGTGCTTCCGAATGGTACAATCTCTTTTCTTGTGGCTCAGTTTGTTGCATTCCCAACAAACCACTTAGCCTTCTTGTTGCCCTTGTTGTTGTTGTACTTTTTAGGCCTCTTCTTGTTCCCGTTAGGCACCTGACTTGACTCGCCATCTTCGATAACATGAATCTTAAAGACACGCTCCTTTGACTCATCTTGCACACATAACTCTTGTTCTATTCGAAGATGGTTAGCCAAGTCCTCAAGTGGCATTTCTTCTTTCTTATGTTTTAAAGTTCTTTTAGTGTCTTTCCAAGAGGGAGCAAGTTTGTCCACTATAGAGGAAACTATAATGGTCTCATCCATGTGCATTTTATGTTGCTTGAAGTGACTTAGGATTCGTTGAATTTCATACAATTGAACGAGAACAAAGCGTCCTTCGACTATCTTATAATTATTAAATTTACTAACAAGGAAGTTCTTGCTAAAGGCATCTTCTGTCATGTACTTGTTCTCTAGCGCTTCCCACAATTCCTTTGCTGATTCCAAGCCTTGATAGATAGCGCTTCAAAGTCTTGTTTTTCGTCTCCATGGGGTAGGGAGTGTTGAGCACATACACGACCTTCAAGGCTATAAGAAGAAAGTGCATCTTCTTCGGCCAACGACGAAAGCCAACACCCTCGAACTTGTCCTACTTCTAAAAGTTGAAAGTCATTTCATGAATTGAAGCCATTTACAAATAAGTCTTAAGATTGTTAAAGAATTTAGGGTTGAATGTGGTACTGGATAAGCCAACTAAATTGTGAAATAGAGCACTTTCCTTAAGACTTATTTGTTGCACCACAAAGAATCTTAGGGATAATTTACTTAGAAGAACAAGTGTGTATTTCAAGGTTCTCTCGAATGGTAATCAATGAGGGTGCTGCAGTCACTCACATTGATTATTAAAAAAAAATTCTTGTGATTGTGATTTCACTCCTCCTTATATAGAGGAATGATCCTACCTAAAGAGGCACCAAAAATGATAGCATAAGGCGGGTAAAACTTGAAGAGGCACCTTGCTTATCCACCTCACTAAAATGGATTGGATAAGGCGGGTAAACTAGAAGAGGCACCATGCTTATCCATTTTTTCGGATAAGCACTAGAAAAATCTGCACTTTTTTTTTTATTCTTCCAAAATTCCAACAACAGATTATAATTATAAGCTCATATCATGACCAGCAAACAGATGGAAGATAAGTTTAACATCACCATATGTGAAATTAGCATAAACTAATATCAAAGGCTTAGTGATTTCTACCTAGAAAACAAAGACTTGTACATTATTAGTAAACAAAATCATACAATGAAGACTCGTACATTATTAGTAAATAAAAGCATAACAATGATTGTCACAATATAGAATGATCTACATTGATTTGGGAACATATGACCTTATGAACACATAAAGAGTGCCATTAAGTGTGCAACTACTAAATACCCTTCATTCTCTACAAGCATCGGTCAATTGGACAATAGTATCTTCATCCTCATTCCTCATGTTGATTGAGCATAAACAAACCTAAAAAACACAATTAAGTTAAATGACATGTAACAAAATGCGACTTTAGTTATAATGAAGCTATACTCATAAGAAAAGGCACGGTTTAGTGAATTTAACTCATTTCTGTTTTTTAAAAAAACAAAATCTAGCAGCGAAGCTGGTTTTCTTAAAAAAAACAAAAGAAATAAATTTTCCACTATGCATACATAGGCATAAGTCAGCAGATGCATTTAGTCTAGCACCTTGCATATGGCCTCTCTCTACATTCTCATTTCTTCTACATCATTAATGACACAAAATTTATATTATTGAGATGACTTAGGCCACTAACAGTGAGGATTACTAAATATTAATTGTTGTTTCAAAATATTCTCTAAAAATAATTTTAAATTAACCTAATCCCACCATTAATAGAGCAGTCTCATGTTTTAAACAATAGTATGAACCCATGATTAACAATTATAATCCATCATTACCATCAAATAACATTTGTATCTTAAAAAAATAAAATAAGAAAAACAAACCATCATTTATCCTATCCTCAACACCCCCCCCCCCAAAAACAAAGCCTCAATTCCATATACTCTTTCAATAAGCAGTTCAGAGCTTCCCTCTGTCCATACAAAAAGGGTAATACATATTATCCATAAATTTCTCCTATAAAAAAATGGCCTCCAGTTTTCTTCTATTCCTTAAACTCTCACTTAATTAATCTCCTAATCAGCACAAGATGGGTTTGGATTCTCATCCTTGATTTCCTCTCTGTAAAACTATCTCCAATCAAGCCTATCTAGCTTCATTGATTCTTTCATGGTTAGGCAAACCATAAATCCATGTATATTCTATTTTGTACATTAAAGGAACAAACAAAAGTCATAGATGAATTGTGAAATTGTAGATAAACATATGATATTTCTTAAATAATTATATTTTTTTTAGAGGAAAAAAAACAGTAACCTTAATGTGAATTATCCTCCAATAACACATCAACAATACGTTATGAAAGTTCTTGTTGTCAGATAAACATATTATTAACCATTATAGACTCAATCAATGAAGACCTTGAACCAATCGATTAACTTCCCTACGAACATGATTGATACTAACACCATTGAACATTCCTCTCAAAACATTAGAGTCCTCAAGTAATAGCAAAAAATAAGATAGCTCAAATTCTTCTTGCTTAAGCTTATTACTAAGCTCCTCACATTTTATTTCATAATGTAGCTTGTAATATTCCTCCATCCCTATTGTTTGCACCAACTTATAGTCTCCTTCAAACACCCAAGTTTCTGCTATATCTAGCCTAACATTACTCATCTTGGCCCAAATTGTGGCTGCCATGTAACTGCCAATGCCATTAATAGAAGTTTTGATGACACCAAGCCTATATGTGGCATGCTGTTAGAATGTTGTTGCATCCACAGTAACTTAGATTGACCCACTCTATGGAAGTCTACTTAATACAATGCTTTGCTTGGCTGCTAATTAATCAACACAATCCAAAACACATTAGCTCCAATTGTGTCTGCATGAAATCACTCCAAGCAACTCCCCCAAAGAAACAAATCAATAGAACCGTAGACATTCTTTAACAATATGTGTTCACTCTCAGCACTATCTAACTAAACTGACAATAAATGTCAACTTTTGAAACTCTTCTTAATAATTAGATTTACACACAGGTAGAATATTTTTTGCTACTGATCTCCAAGTGAACTCTCGCGCTGTATCTCGCACATTCAAACCCCCAACCTTGCCCCAAGACTTGTCTTACCTTGAGGCCTAGGCCCCTGCCTCCTCTCTTCTAAAGCTCTAATCGCATTGTATCTAAATAGTTAGTTTTATACAAACCATACCCATCAAACTTTAACAAAGGAAATCATATGATAATTTATTGTACAATCCGAAAAAAATCATTAATCATGCTAGTGAACTAAAATACAATATTGATTACTACTGGTAGGCAATAATTACCTCTAAAAATGAAATGCCAACAACAAAAGGAATAAACATTTATTAGTATGTATTAATTAACAATTTTTTTTAAAAAAAGGATGCAATACCATTTAGATTGGAGATATCCTTCATTGTCATTAGGATGAAGAACTTCATTGACATATTCATCCTTGCTAACAGACAAAAAAAACACACCCTTAGCTTCGAGACGGGGTGCTCAGCATGACAATACCATGGCTGATCTAATGTCAATTAATCTTGCTTTGGGCTTGGTATATTAGAAGCACTCAAAACACCATTTTCATATCTCTACCAAAAAAACAATATACATGTATACACCATTTTTATATCTCTTGCTTTGGGTTTGGCGTTGAGAAAATGGCACAGACAACCAATTCCAGCAACAAGCAAGCATTGAATTAAGGATATGAGAGAAAAATTAGAATTTTAGGCTGAGGAATGGGAGGATTTCATGGAGGAGGAATAGGGGGCGGTTAATTCAGTAACCACCTACATTATCTAGAAAGCAAATCAAAGGAAACCTTATTAATAGCTACTTCACTTAAATGAAGATGGGAAGCTTTTGAAATTTAAATTTGGCATTGAAACCCATTACGAGGAGGCACCAAGTACATAGGGGGAATCGCATGAAATTGCGAGATTGAGGGTGGGAAGGTATTTTAAATAGCATCATTCTCCTAGCTATTTTATAATATTATATATATTATACATGTGGAAGTCTACTATTATTTTATTACTCTTAAAATGCAGATGTCATCACATAGGAAGATGTGGCAAAGTGATTTGATAGTGCTTTTCCTCCTGATCTTGAGTTAAACACCTAGCTAAGGACAAATCGCAAATTTAATTTCTTCCTTTTTATCTTATCATGTCCCCTTTTTTTAATTCATTGTACCTTAAGTTTGAGAGCCTTTTTTGCCTTCTTTTTGAATTTCTTAAACATTGTAATGTTTTTCTTATATATGACGAATACTTTCTTATAGTAAGAATTAACTTTAATTAGTATTTTAACATAAAAGGTAATAATTTCAAATTAAATACAACCAAAATGCATTCTAAATGCTTAGTACACATATTATTAATTTTCACTACAAATCTAAAAAACTTACCAAGGCAAAGTTAGAACATATATTATTACTCAATAACAATTAAAGTTATTCATCACTAAATGGTTAAGTAAAAATCACATATCTTCATAATATAAATGCAAAGATGTTGGGGGTTGAGAGAGCTTCCCTCCTCCAATTCTAAAATCTCAAACAATAGAAATTCTTAACCATTGATGCAATATACAAATTTGATCTTATCCATTCGATTACTTTTACGTTTCAAAATTAAAATCAAAATTTTGAGTAACCGCTAACCACCCTATCCTATCAAAAACTAAACTTTCTATCCCACAAAAAACAGAAATAGCAATTGAATTTTTCCTCATTTCACGATTGTCGGTTTCTTACTCCCCTCAAAGTCATGCATATACTAATCGTTACTTGGCAGTATTAAATTTTAAATATGAGATATACATGAGAAGGCTCCACTCTCCTATATTAGATATCATGTTTCCTTCTCCTGATTCTTGCTATTTCTATAAATAATCTCTCCAATCAATTCTATCTACATTCGTTTTGATCATCTTATTGGCAGGCTAATCATGCATGCATTTTAGTGTTGTAATGTTTAATCCTTTTCAATTTGTGATTCTTATCTTAAATCTTATTTTCTTTGTTTAATTATGTGAATTTGGGCTTTTCATTTCTTCCACGGATTCGTTTAGTACTTTTTGGATTTTTAGGCCATCTTCGTACCCATTGCTACAACCACGACTGTACCTATTGCTATGGCCACCGCATGGGAATTTATTCTTTGGTAAGCCTTGCCTTTTAAATGGGTATGTTTAATACTCCTTTTCAGTTTTGTTATTTTCATTGTCTTTTATTAATCGATGTATTTTTTGGGTCTTCTTTATCCATTCTATGCCACAATTGTGTTTCTTCTCTTTGTATAAATTAAATTACAAAACTTTATTTACTAACATTTAAGAATTTACTCTCTTTCTATAAAGTTCGTGATTGTAAAAGGTTGCAGAGCAAATATTTTACAAAAATGTTAACATTTTTAGAAATGAATGTTGCTTTAAGACAAAATTATAGAAAACAAACCATATTCAACATTGAAAATGTTAACGTCAATTTTCATACATATATTAAAAATAGAATAATGAAGTTCATTCCTAAAAAGAATAAGTAACTACATTTAAATTATTTTGTGGAGGGTAAAAAAATTTAGCTACATTTTTAACTTATGTGTGAATCCTAAAAATAAAAAATAAAATAATTTATAAGTACTATATATAGTAAAACTAAGAAGATATGTTTTATTTGTTTGGAGTTCACTTTTATATTCTAAATGATAATTTTAATTAGTTTTAATGTTTAAATATTAAGATTAATTATTTATAATGCAAGATATGATTTACTTTTAGTATGCAACTCATAGTTTCTTTTTTTTTTTTTACAATAACATAATATTGTTTTCCTACTAAAAAAAGAAGAAAAGGAGATAATTTTAAAATATTGTTTCTTGAAGAGAAAATAATAGTTATCTATAGTACTTATTCATGAACTTTTTGAATAAAAAATAACTAAAACATATTATATGAAGATTCCATAAAATATATACACTTGCATTGTTGATAAATAGAATTGCATTACATAGAGAGATAAGGCTTTTGGAACTTCTAACATTAGGATTTTGGAAATTCCAGGGCATAAATTTTGGACTCCCATGTTGCGAAGGACTAATTGTTCAAGTGCTTATCTTATATTCCAACCATGTATAAGTATTGAACTATATGTCAGAAGGAGCAATTTAAAACATCAATAAACATATTAATATTAAATCAAAGAGCACATTAAACACTAAACCCAAAACAATAGCCTTGAACCTACAAGGTGTAAGTCTTCAGACCAACCGTAAACCTTAAGCCCTTGAGGCCCACACCCTAACCCTAGCCTTGCATAGGATCACATTTTTTTTCATATTGAGAAAATTTTACACTTTGGTACCTTCAATTTTAGCGTATTCACACGTTAGACCTGGTTTTGAAAATCTTTACACTTTGGCACTTCCAGTTTTGGTACAAGTGACTTTCTGGTACTTTTTATTTATAATTTAATCCTTAATCTTTTAGAAATTGTAGAAAAGTCCCTCGAAGAGGTTAGCTATATAAATAGGCTATTTTTAGGGTTTTTTCACAAAATATGCTTGATTTAACTTCTTATAAAGACTTTACTGGTACTAGTTATCATAATCTACTACTTATATCTTATATATTATACTTTCTATGGTTATAGGCCCGCCATGCCTAGCAAAAAGAATTAAAACTTAATTAGAGAGTTTTAACCGTTACTTGAACTTAGTCGGCGCTGGATCCTGGCGTTCCTCTACCTTCCAGTTTACAGAGATTGCTACTCTCAACCCTACCTTCCTTATATCAGGCACAACACAAATATGTTTCGTTTCCTACCTTAGACTGTAGTCACTAATCAAGTTTTATATTTTGTATGATAGTGAGACTTTAATAAAGAAATTATAATATTTAAGACATAAGGTTCAATTGAATAACATTCCCTACTGGGAGACTTTTTTTTATTGAAAGCTTAAAAGTGGTTATATTACAATGGAAAGCTGGAAGAGAGACTCAAGTTAAGATCACTAGAGATGCTTGCTCATAGAGAAAAATCTCAACTTCTCTTTTGCTCAAGAATGATCAAATGACTGTGTCTCTTCTCCGCACTCGACCTCTTTATTTATAGAGGGGATGGGGGTACATAGGATGCCCTAATAGCTACAGAACATAAAGATTTTTCACATGGCCACAATACCCACTTTATTTTACAGATCGGATACTTGTCACAATAGTACAATAATGGGACAACTACTTTTCAGAACTTTTAATGATAACAAGACTAGTCATCATTATTGAGATTTTGCATGCCTTCATCTCCAATTATATCTTTCAGACCATCATTGTCTGGGTAATCATCAAAATCTTCATTAATTTCCTTAAGATACTCTAAATCTCATTCTTCAAATAATTCAAGGAGATATTCTTTTCCTTTTCCTGATATGAATTTTCCAGCTCTAACATCAAAAAGATAATCAAAGATATCTTTTGACACTGCTCATTTCACCTTCATGTAGTCTTTAAATTCATTATCATAGGCGAAAGTAGTGTTACCACAATGCATTAGCGTTTTTCCTCGTTCGATTAATGCCCAATGTTGATGATAAATGTCGAAAAATCCAATGGTTCTTGATAAAGTAGGATCAATAACTACATGCACTAGATTTCCATGAATCCAATTTTGTCATTGATCATTGAGATCATCACAATCAACGATTTGGACAAGATAATGGGTTCGTTTGGCTTTTCCATTTTTATATTCAATTAGAGTGCTATAAACCTCTACAGTTAGGCGACTACAAATTGGAATTTTTGTTGGACCTTCATGAGATGTAAGAATCCATTGGATCCTTTTGAACATGTACTATTGGAATTTAGTTAAGGTTGAGAAAAATGAGAGTTTCGGATCTGGGATCTATGTGAAGTAAAGTACCATCCCGTATTTCCAGACTTTATAGACAGGGTCATTTGGAGATAATGAATTTGCTGGGAAACAAATACCACCAACTCCAGATCTGTCGAGAAAATAGATCGTTGTACTCCAAGACTCTCAAATGTCATAGGAATAATGATGATAGAAGTCGATGCAGGCTGCATACCACTCATTGAACCATTTCTCTTGAACATTAGAACTTATTTTTTCTTGGATATCATAAGGACATTGTAGGTAATTAACTTGTAACCCTAAAAGGGAAAATCTTTAGGCTATTACATAGGCAGTAGACGGTAGACCAAAACGTGATCTACTTTTTGTATGAAATTCTAGGTTATCGATGAGGACTTTACTGGAAGGCGTAACCCGTTCTAGTAGGAATGGCATTTCATTAAGGATCTCCTCCTTTTCTGGTAGGAGGTCGGCTTTGATGATCATCATTGGCGAGTTCACGAGTTAGACTGCCTGCTAGAGAGTTCTTTAATCCTGTATAAGTTCAATAGAGAAGAAAAACTGGTTAAGCCAGAATTGCCAACGCAGGAGTTGCCCTTGCGCTTACATATTTGATAAATTCTTTTTCACAAAACTCAATATTCCTTTGCAATCAGTTCGAATAAGAAAAGGTTTTGGGGTTAAAAAGATTAAGAACTTTTCAATTCTCCTTATAATAGCAAGGATTTCCATTTCCATTGTGGGATAGTTGCATTCTGCTTTATTAAAGCTTCCACTACAATATTTGCAAAGTTTTTCTTCTTCTTTGATTTTGAGTACCGCACTCCAGTATTCATTGCTGGCATCTGTCTAAAGAATTAAATCTTCTCCTTCATAAGGTAAATTAAGAACAGGAAGATTTTTACACATCTTTTTGAAGTTCTAGACAATCTTTGAATCATTGGTAGACCATGTCCATATCACATCTTTCTTGAGTTTTTGTTGTAATGGTTTTCTTAGCTTAGCCAAATCTTTAATGAAGTCTGAAGCATAGGTAAGGCATCTAAGAAACCTTTCTAGTTGCTTCCTATCTTCAATTTTTTTTTTAGAAAAAAATTTCTATTTTTTCTAAAATATGTTTTTGTAGAACAATTTGTCCGGCTTTTATCTCTAGACCTAAAAATTCAATTTCTTGTTCAGCACAAATGCACATGTTTTTTCCTAGTATAATACGATGATCAATGCATTTTTAGGTGGCAGCCAAGACATCATCTTTGTGTTGCTCTATGGTTTTGGAAAAGACAAGGATATCATCAATGTAAACTAAACAACAATGATTAAGGTCTTTGAAGACATTATCCCTTCTTATTTGGAATATTTGGGGTGCATTTTTAAGACCAAATGGCATTACTATCCATTCATAATGTCCTTGTGGGGTACTAAAAGCAATTAAAGGAATACTTTCCTCATCCGTTTTTATTTGCCAATAACCGCTTTTGCAATCCATTTTCGAAAACCAAGAGGCTCCTTGAATTATGTTGAAAAGGACTGTTTTGTTAGGAATATAGTAGCCATCAAAGACAGTGTTATCATTAAGCTTTTTATAATTGATTACCATTCTAGTTTTTCCTCTTTTTTCTTCAGCATGATTTCTTACCATGAAAGCAGCACTAGTGCAAGGACTCTTACTGTTTCTAATCAATCCTTTATGCAAAAGTTCTTTAATTTGTTTATTAAATTCTTGAATGTCCTGGTATGTATACACCATTTGTTTAACCCGAATGATGGTGTTGGGATTTAATAGAGTGATTTTTGCAAATGTTTTATCTTTATCTTAAAATTTTAGAGGATTATCATAGTAGAGTTCTTTGCATAATTTTTCTTGTTGTTCAACAATTTGCTCTTTAACAGATAAATCAAGTAATGAGATTGTCAGTGCTATTTCTCGTTGAGTAGGCCTTACCTTCTCACCACACTAGCTGCACGCAAATTCAATTTTTTGATGAGTGTAAGCCTTATTAATTTTTAAATAGGAACCGAGTGACCATTAATTGCAAATATTATTTGGTTTATGGTCTGGGTGCATGAAGAATATAATCCTTGAAAATTATTTCCAATAATCATATAATGATAGGGTTGATCAGTAGCCCGTAGAACTGGTATAATGTATTGAACTCCTCATAATTCTATGGATAACCCTTCTATGGCTTCATTGTGGCTCATAACACTATTATCAGCTATCCTTACCTGTAAAGGATTTTTAGCTCTTTTCCACATAAACTCAGGAAATAATTATCTTTTTACAAAGCATACAGAACAACCACTATTTATATAAGCACACAGTTCATATTTATTATATCCTTCTAAACATACCTTTATTGGGATATAGATGCTATTAGGGTTTATATTGGTAGCTTCATAGCATATTTTCATAGTCATACTTTTGACTAATTCATCCTCATAGATGGGTTCATTAATAGTTCTAGTTTTGTACCCAATGACTTTTCTATCTAAACTCATAATTCGATCTACACTGGGTCTTGCAGCCTCAAAACTCATTCTACTCATTTCACTGGTCATGCTAATTGTATCATCTTCCTTAAGCTCTTCTTTAGCGGATGAAGATCCTTCTCCCCAATCTGACCTTGTACTCATACTTCTTAATAATTGGGGTTTAATGGTGATTTTTCCTTCCTCATCAATGTTTATTATATTTTTCTTATTGATCTTGATAGGATTGGCAAAGCTAGATAGACCGGTCAATTTTTATCTCTTGAGGATTGGATTTAATCCTATAGATTTTTCGCATGGGGGTGGGACTTTCAAATTTCTCTGCTTCTATCATTGTTACCTTAGTCTTAGAATCTATTTTATTATCTAATTTGTAGATAATTTTCCAAAATATCCGTAAAGGATATCATCCTCTTTTCATATCCATCCCAACTATTTTAATCTTAAGGGATATGAAGTTTTTAGCAAATTCATCTTTTAGACTCACATAATATGCTGGTCAGTAATTGAATCCTACAGACCCATTACATAAATTGGTTTTTATTCCTGTGATGATCTGATTATTAAATTTGGTGTGCCTAATATCACAGAGTAAAGCGTAAAGGTAAATATGTTTACCATAATATTATAATAGAGTGGTTTGAACATGGATGCTTCCGACATGGATATACCTATACTTTCTATCTTTGTTATGCTTAAGGATATTCTCCCAATTAATGAGATAAACTTCTCCAACGTCATACTCACAATCCTTTATTTCAAGATCTCCTTCTATCATTTCACATACGTATTTGCTTTTTAATTGAAAGATGAATTTTTTATAGATCATGTCTTTTTGGATTATGGGAAGAACCCAATCTCCTTTGACTTCTTCATGATCATTGTCTACAACAAACTCTTCTCTTTGAAGATCACCAAGGCTAACCGAACTACTTTCCTTCATCTGACTTGTTTCTTCATAATCACTTTCTTCATATTCATTGTCCACTATAATTTCAACAACTCCTTTGTTGTTACTTAGGGATAGGTCTAATGCCTCATCTTCACTAAGCTTAACATAATCTAGGCTTCCCAAGGTTTCAACAAGTTTGTTATTCTTCCTATTTTTGCATTCATTAGCATAATGCCATATTTCTCCACATGCCCAACATTTGCAGTTGTTTTTTCCTGCAGGGCAGTAAACAGCTTTTCTAAAAAATCTTCTTTTTTTAGGACTTGGTTTGTTATAATATTTTCTTCTATATTTTTTGTCTCTCTGCTTGTTAAAGCTCCTTTTCTTATAGAATTTTCTTCTTTTTCTTTTCTCAGGTTCCTTTCCCCATTGGCACGGTGAATCCCAACAAGTTAAGAACTGCTTCTTAATGTTCTTTTGCTTTTGAAGATCAAGACATTGTTCGTTGACCCATTTTCGTAAATAGAAAATTCTGGAACCAAGGGTATCGACAACATCTGTTCGTTCAAGCCATGTCATGTATTTTTCATTAATTATGGAATTTATAGGATATGGCAATTTGTTATAGAACATACCCAAATTTGTTTCATTATGCCCAATTTTGTAATAGTATTGACTGAATTCAGCAATATAATTTTCTAAGTATCTCATATCCCATAGTTCTATATTGTTAATCTTTCTTTGCCATTCTCTTACTTTTTCTTCAGAATCAAGTTTAGCTCCGATGAATTCAATTTCAATTTCTTTGCACAACCTTCTGAACATAGTAGATGGTGTTTCCATTGCTCTTAATGTATTTTTACCATCTTCACTTAACAAATCATACCAGTCAGCTACAGTGCTAGAGAAACTATGCTCAATATAATTTAGAAAGTTTACCACAGTCCATGTAGTATTTAGGTTTAAGAGACTATTCATTCCTCTTTTCTAGAGCTCAAATATTTCTTCTCTATTACGGGCTCCATCAATGTTTAAGATATATCCAGTTTGGCTAATTGGGGTAAGGTCAATCTCTTCATAGGTTGTGGTTTTCCTTGGGTTAAACCCAAAGGAAAAATTGCTTGTAGTTTTGATGGAACGTACCTAGGTCTTAGGAAATGGGTATTTCTTCTAGAAGGTTCACCAAATTCTTTAGGTTTAGTGACGACATTCTTTACTAGATTAATCGCCATTTCACATAAGCCAATTTCCTCTCCAATCGTATTCATTTTCAATAGTCATTTTACCATATTTCTTATCAAGTTTTTTTCTAATTCTTCTAATGGTAATACATTGAGATCTTCTAATTTAATCAGATTTATCTGCTGATATATTTCTACTTCTAATTGGACATTATTGATCTCTTCATTATCATCAGGCAAAACGTCATGTTTATCACTAATTACACCCATAATTTTGTTTAATTCATCCAAATTTTCTTCTTTATCGAACAATTTTTGTAGCTCTTCAAGAGTATATTGTTTATACTCCATTTTTTTTTTCTTTTCAGTCGATTTTTCACCAGATTGTTCTCTTGCTTCTTTTTGAATTTTTATCTCTTGCAAAGGAAATGAAATCTTGTTTTTTGGGTTTTGGAAAGGATATTTATGCTGAAAAGCAGTACTAATACTACAAGTAGCTTTTTCGTTATGTCTAACTTCGTTAATAAGAGAAAGATTGACAACGGTTAACTGATTTCTAAACTCCTTTAGTTCAGTCTTAATTTTAACTAATTCTGCTTTTAATTCTAAAACTATATCAATGATATAGTTTAATTGAGCTGCTAAAGAGGTCTTACCTTCTGGTGAGTGAACAATATGCGAATAATTAGGACCATGGCAAGCATGTCATGATTCAAGCATTAATCAAAGTTAATTAGCTTAATTAGTCATTAATTAGCTTAATTATCTTAATTATTTTTGTGCACGTGGCTCTGACACCAGATAAAAGATAACGTCAAGATCTATTAGTGAGCAAAAAACCACAAACACAATCTTAAATTTTTTGAAAGTTTTTAAGGATTGTGGGCAGATTTGCAAATATGAAAAGTTTAGGAACTTAAAAATAAATTTTTATTTATTTGAATAGTAACTTGCCCCCAAATGTAAATATCACAAAAACTCGCTAAACCTGACAGTGAAGTTTTTGAAAAGCTGGTCTTTTAAATGATTACACTAAAACTCAATGCACTCAAATGTAAATTGTCGTCATATTGATGATAATTTTGTTGACTTTCCCCAATTTTAGAAATAAGATATAACGGAAAAATAGTTTCAAATTTTAAGAAGATAAGATAATAAAATATTTAATTTTTTTTGGTATCAGTTATTGTGCTTTTTTCGTTTTAATTTTACTTCATCTTAATATTTTGTTCTATGTATATATTTAATTATCTATATGGCATTTCTTAAATCCATGTCTTTATTGTATGATTTTATCATTTTATCGTTTCTATACATTATGGGTTTTTTACAAATTTGCAACATCTCGTCTATTCAAATCCATACCCTAATATCCTCATGATGTGCTTTTTAGGGATTAGATATATTAATTTTGCTATTAAAATAGAAGATTATGGCAAGAACAGTTTTTCACTATTTATATAGTGACCACAAATTAATTATTTGGACTATCAATTTTCCTATGACCAATTATATCTAATTTATATTTTAAAATTAAAATCACCCATGCAAGAGCACGGGTACAAACTACTATGAGACAAGTAATAGTATTACTAGTACTAGTAGTACTAGTAGTTACTAGTATTAGTAGTATTACTAGTACCAGTAGTACTAGTAATACTAGTAGTAGTAACACTAATAATAATTATAATTATAATAAGTGAGTGCAATACAAACATAGCCCAACTCACTCAATATATATCATAACTCAGTAAATATATATTACAGCTCACCAAAACACATAGTACATATTAGTGAAATATAATTTGTATATTATTGAAGTATTCACTAACTGAATGTTTATTATAGCTCACCAAAATATTATACGAATAGCTTACTAAAAAGTTTGAGTACAAGCAACTGAAACTTTTAAAGTGTGTCATATTTGTATATTAGAACAACAACGATGACAACTGCAAGAACATCAACAACAATAACAACAACAACAACAACAACAACAACAACAACAAGAAGTTAGTATAATATGAATACAATCCAACTCACTCAACATGTACCATAACTCACTACATATATGGTAGCTCATTAAAATACATAGTACATATACGTTAAATATTAGCTTTTCAAGTACTTACTCACTATAATTATATTATAGCCCACCCCAACAAAGTACAATAATGCCCTAAAAAGTCAGAATACAAATTATTGAAAATTTTTAAGTATGTCATTACTGTATATTTGAATAATCTTATATTTTATTAACAACAATGACAACGACAACAACAACAACAAAACAACAACAACAAAACAACAACAACAACAACAACAACAACAACAACAA